>CM046046.1:6979508-7559396 GCA_025215565.1 Flaveria ramosissima | reverse complement strand
TATCACCTTCTGGGCAGAGGCAGTTAATACTGCTTGCTATGTGCAGAACAGAGTTTTAGTAGTAAGACACATGGTGACTCCTTATGAAATTTGGCACAAGAGGAAACCTTTCATTGGTTTTCTCAGGTCATTTGGATGTCCCTGCACCATCTTGAATACCAAAGATCAAATTGCCAAGTTTGCTGAGAAATCAGATGATGGACACTTCATTGGATACTCTTCCCAAGCTAAAGCTTATAGAGTATACAATCTCAGAACTAGAATTGTTGAAGGAGTCAGCCAATGTGACTTTCAATGAGCACACTCCTTGTGTAGCTGGTTCTGGTCCGGATTGGTTGTTTGATCTTGATTTAGTTACCAACTGTTTTAACAAATCTTGTGAGCATGTTTCAGGATCTGCAGGAAAATTTAAATACAGGTGATCCTGATCCAAGATTTGAGCTGGGAAGACTCAACTCATACATCTTCAGCTCCAGTTGGAACAACTTCAGCAAATGAGGTTTCTATCAGCACAACAATGACAAATTCAGCTGATACATCTGGCATGCCTTCAAATTCCAGCTCAGAGGCCTCTCAACCAGATAAAGACACCTCACTTGTAGAAGACAACAATGGTGATGGTGATAGTGATCAGGAATTTCTTGATGCTAATAACCATACCATAGATGACAACATCAATGATGTCACACACTCATTGGATCAAGTTAATCTTGATAAGTGGGATAATGTGGAGGGTGAATCTTCCAGACCATATCTAAATTTCTCATATTGGATCTTTCTTAGCAACTTGCTGTGATCCCTCAGCTAAGGATCCACAAGTCTCACCCCACCACAAACATCATTGGAGATGTTGTCACTGGGGTAAGAACAAGAGGACAACCCATGAAGCAAATGTTTGTCTTCATCTTGTTTCTTATCTCAGATAGAGCCCAAGGAAAGTTGATGAAGCTCTAAAGGATGGAAGTTGGGTTGAAGCTATGCAACAAGAGCTGCTTCAATTCAAAAGGCAGAAAGTTTGGAACCTTTGTCCTCTTCCTCATGGGAAGACTACCATTGGATCCAAATGGGTTTTTAGGATAAGAAGGATGATAGAGGAATCATCATCAAGAACAAGGCAAGACTAGTTGTTCAAGGATACACACAAGAAGAAGGGATTGACTACACTGATGTTTTTGCTCCTGTAGCAAGACTAGAAGCTGTTAGGATATTCCTGGCATTTGCTGCATCCAAGAACTTCAAGGTCTACCAACTTGATGTAAAGTGTGCTTTCTATATGGAGTGATTGATGAGGAGGTTTATGTCAAACAGCCACCTGGTTTTGTAGACCCTGATCATCCTGATTATGTCTGCAAGCTTGACAAAGCTCTTTATGGGCTGCATCAGGCACCCAGGAAGTGGTATGAGACACTATCTGAGTATCTTTGTAAACATGGATACAGGAAAGGTACTATAGATGGAACTCTCTTCATCAAAGGACAGGGAAATGACTTGTTGCTGGTTCAAGTATATGTAGATGACATCATCTTTGGTTCAACTAATCCAAAGCTCTGCAATGACTTTGAGAAGCTGATGAAAGACAGATTTGAGATGAGTTCAATGGGAGAACTCAACTTCTTTCTGGGAATTCAAGTGAAGCAGTTTGAAGATGGCATCTTCATAAGTCAGTCAAAGTATGTTCAAGACATACTCAAGAGGTTCAACATGAATGATTGTAAGATTGCTAAGACACCCATAGCAAGAAACCACTCCCTTGGTCCAGATATTGAGGGGGAGTGTGTAGATGAACACTTATACAGGGCTATGATTGGGTCTCTTATGTATCTTACAGCTAGCAGGCTTGATATCATGTTTGCTACATGTATTTGTGCAAGATATCAAGCCAACCCTAAGATGTCTCACTTAATCACTGTGAAAAGGATTTTAAGATACCTCAAAGGTGCTTCAACACTTGGTCTATGGTATCCAAAGAATCCTAATTTCAATCTGTATGCCTATACAGATAGTGATTATGGTGGTTGCAACATGACTGCAAAGTCTACATCTGGGGGATGTCAATTCCTTGGTGGAAGGGTGTCTCATGTCAATGCAAGAAACAATCATGTGTGTCTGCATCAACTGCTGAGGCTGAATACATTGCTGCTGCAAGCTGCTGTGCTCAAGTGCTTTGGATTCAAAATCAGATGCTGGACTATGGATTTAACTTCAAAGAGACTCCTATCCACATAGACAACAATAGTGCTATCTCTATCACTGAGAACCCTGTGCAGCACTCAAGGACCAAACACATCAACATCAGGTATCATTTAATAAGAGATAACTATGAAAAGGATTAATTAAACTAGTCAAAGTTCATACAGATGAACAATATGCTGATCTGTTACAAAAGCTTTTGATGAACAGAGATTTAAGTATCTGATATCAGCTATTGGGATGATTAACTTTGAGTAGACTTTTTCTTAAAACTAATTCTAATTATTTCTTCTTAAAATATGTGTGTCCTAAGTTGTCTAGTTCATCACTTTCATAAGCTCATGTTTTCTTTGGATGTAAAATCCTTTTTGAAGACTTTCCTTAGATTCTTGAAAATTTTTGATACTTCGGAAGATAAAATTTTATCTTCGGAAGAAAAACATGTCTTCAAAATAAATAACTGTCTGAGAGATTTTACCTTCGGAAGAAGTCAAAATTTCATCTTCTGAAGCTTAAAATTCTTATCTCAGACACTTATTCATTTTTAAGGACCTTTTCCTTCCGAAGCAAAATTAACCTTCAGAAGCTTTGTTTATTCCTATACAAAGCATCCAAGGGTTTATTTCTCTCCCGAAGCATAAATCTTCAAGACTCTCAGGAAAATCTTCCGAAGCCATTTGAGCTTCGGAAGCTTTTTCAATCAAAACTTCTGAAGACAAATAAACTTCGGAAGCTTTTCGAATTCCAAGAAAACTACTTTTTGAGCAAAAGTAAACTACCTTTTCAGAGGTGGGACCGACTTCCGGATTTCAAAGTTTATCCTCTTTCATTAACTTTGGTTCAAATCCCTTTTCACATAAATACCCAACGGTTCCCCCTCTTTCCCACTATCTTCCTCAATTCTACTATTCCTCTAACCTAATTCTCTAAACCGCCTTTGCTTTCTACCTTTCTTCACCCTTAAGCTTCTGAAATGGCTAACCTTAACCGCAGAAACAACCCAGATTTCTCCATGCAACTTCACAGGCAACATAATCAAGTTGCTCTGTTAAGCTCTGAGAAAGATGCAAGTTTCTCAGAGATTTGCCAATTCTTGACTTTGTCAAACTATTTCACCTCCCTGACCATTGATCCTACTCTATATGAGGATCACTTGCTTGAATTCTGGAAGACCTGCCAAGAGGTCATCATGGATGGGGAGAAGGCACTGTCTGCCACAGTGCAAGGGAGGACAATCTTCATCACTCCGGCCATCATTAATCAACATTTGCAGCTGGATGATGAAGAAGGTGAGGTGTCCTTCCGAAAAGAAGATGTTAATCATTCTTTTGAGCAGATGGGCTATGAGGGAGATTTCTCTATAAAGACCTTCAGGAAAGGGATGGTCTCATCCCAATGGAAATTCCTGCTCCATGTGGTTATCCACAGCTTATTAAACAAGCATGGTGGATGGGACCAGATTCCTGAGGATCTCTCCTTTATAGTTCATGGAATGGTTCAGGGGGTCAAGTTCAGGTATTCACAATTTGTTTATACTAATTTACTTGCAAACTTAGACTCCTTAGAGTATTACATGCTTCCTAGATATGTTCAACACATTCTCAACTGTGAACTGGGCTCACAGTTGAGGGAAACAAGTAATATTCTTAAATTGGGACAGATGAAGCCCGGCATCTTTAAAATAATGAAGAAGCCAACTGTAGGCTTCTCAGGGGTAGAAACAGCCCTAGTCCCAAAAATGTTAGAGCTCATTGCTCAAGGTGACAACCTAGCAACACAAGCTAGTGTTGAACCCACACCTCTTTTATCCTTACCCTTAAAAAGACCAGAAATCACCCTCACCTACCAAAGAAAATCCAAACGAACCCCTGCTCAGGCTATTGAGTCTGTGCAGGCCCCCATATACTCAACCTTACAGGAAGAAGTGGACACTAGAGCTCCCACTTCTCCTGAGGAGCAAACCACTCCCATTACTTCACCTATCAGGGCTGAGGTTCCTCAAGCTCACCCTGATGAGCTCACTAGCCCAACAGCCTTAAGCCTTCACTCTGAGTCTCAACACTCAAGTGAACAACCTTCAGGGGACAACTACCATCCCCAGCCTTTGGATCTCAACCAACCAATTCCCAACCTATCCTTTTACACTGATGAAGACTTAGGATTCAGTGAGTACCATGAGTCTCTCTTCTCCTCCCCTACTCAAAGAGAGATGAGTACCTCTGACTCTCCTCAGTCTATCCCACATCAGTCACCTATTACTGAGGTGGACACTTCTGAACCTGTTCAGGATGTCCATATGGAAGAGGCTCTCACTTTTGAAAGTGATTACATTATTAAGACCTCAACCATGGCAACTCAGCCCACTGGCATCTCAACTGAGGCTGCCAGTGAGCAGAGGAAAACCAGCAGCCAAGAAACTCAAGCTGGTGGTGAGAGAGAGGACTTTGGTCCAATCATCTCATCCCCCAATGATTCTTCTGATGAAGATGAGGGGAATTTGAGACTAAAGGTGCAGAAATTGTCAAAAACATGCACCTATTTAGTCTCTAAGGTTAGTCACTTGGAATCTCAGGTGACTACCTTACAAAACAGGGTCAATGATCAGCAACTCCAGATTTCATATCTGAAGGAAAAACTAGCTGGGAGACCTTTAAGGAGAGCTCAACCAGGAACACAAGAACCTGTGGAAGTGATTGACTTATCCTCCAGCTCACCTATGCATGTGGGTGATACCAAAAAGGGGGAGAAAGTTATTACAACCACAGAACCTGGGAGTTCTTCAGAGAGAATGGACATAGAGGACCCACCATCCTCACTTGTTGTTATGCATTCTCAGCAACTTCCTCAAGTTCACATTAATGTGGACTCTATAGACTCACTCATCAGGAGTCTCTTTGAGGAAGGTATACCAAGGGCTGTCTCATCTCCACCACAAGGAACTGGCAACTACATCATAAGGTGGAGGTATGATGATGACAGGAGAGCCCTTATACTTCACAGAGTTCAAGGCCAACAAGAAGTTTTGTCAATTCCAAAGCCTGAGCTTCTATGAAAGACTGGATTTAGTCAACTTGCCACTTGTCAATCCAAGCAATTCAAGACAAGCTGACAAGCTGGCTCAAAGAATCTAGGACAGGATCCTTGCAGAGTTCACTCTAAGAAGGAGACTTAGGCAATCAGGCAATGTCAACGGTCAACTGGATGTTGAGGTGGACCCTAAGATTAGTTTCATAGGGGAAACCTTGACTGAAGGCCCAGTGGCAGAACCTGAGACCCCTGTCTCATCATCAACAACTGCTGCAGAGGTCCATACTCTATCTGAGACACCTGCTGGTGAAGGTGTTTCTCAGCCTCTCTCTGGCCAGAGCATGGAAGCTACTCCAAGCAATGAAGGCCAAGCCTCAATCCACCCTGAGTCACAAAGGTCTGTTGGTGACAAAGGGAAAAGGATAATGACTCCTGAAGAAATTGAGGAGGAAGAGAGAGAGAGGAAAAGGAGGCTAAGGGAAGAAAGTTCTACTGGGTCATCTAGCTTCATGCAAGCTGCAATCAGGGCTGCCCCCAGACCAAATACTCAAGATGATGAGTTAAGGGCAGTCAGGATTACCTATCTACAGACCAGGAACTATGACATTGATGAAATCATCTCCCTCCCCTTAGAAGAGTTAAATGAACTGGCTGACATGGAAGTGTCAAGAGAGTTGAAGGAGAAAGAGGATGCAAGGTTACTTCTCCAACTCAAAGAGGAGAAGAGACAGAAAAGACTTTACAAGCATGCTCCCACTCTCTCACCAGTTCAAGAAAGTCCTGCACAGGAAGATGTGGCTCCACAAGAACCTCAGGTAGATAAAGAAGAAGATAGGATCAAGATGATCAACTACCTGAGTGCCACAGGCTTCTATCAGGCAGATGCACTTCTTCCCTGTCCTATGACTTCATTGAGTTCGAGTACCTAAAGCAACTTGAGCTTGAGCTAGTCAAAGAAAGAAAGACAACTAAAAGGAAGCTAAGGGAAGAAGCTGCAAAGCCAAGAGCCATCATTCAAAAGAATGCAAAGAAGTCTGCTGACAGACAAAGAATGGTGAGCTTCTTGAAGCTATATGGATTCTCCGGAAGGAGACTTGGCCCCATGTCTCTATCCACTATGGATGAGCATATTAGGGTGATCAAGCAGAAGATTAAAAGTAGAGAACTCATTGACTTGCACTCTCTTCCAAGTCAAGTCCCACCTGAAGTGGAGGTCAAGTTTGAACAACCAGAGACACCTCAACCAGCACCTCCAGCCGAGCCTCAGCAAGCTTCATCTTCTGATCCTAGGTAGGGTCAAACTCCCTCTCCTTCTGAACCTGTGAGGGAGGAACACCCAACTGAGAAAGACATTGATGATCAACATGGTGCTGCAGACCAGTCTTCTCAGTTAAAGACATCCAAGAGGAAGAAGAGGATGGCTTCTAAACCAAAGACTAAGAAGAAGAAGCCAAAGTCATCTACCTCTGCACCTCAGGCTGAATCAGATCAACCTGAGGAAGTGCATGATGAGGCAGCCCAATCAACTCCTATTCAAGTGGCTCCTCTAACTACTGAGACACCCATCTTGTCCTGGACTTACTCTACCAATCCAGAAAGATGGAATGTTATCAGAGATCAAGGTATTGAGAATGTCTACTCATGGCAAGACATAATCAACTTACCTCTGCATGATCTCTTCGAGATGAGAAGATACTATGAGAGTCTTGATGATCCTGACCATCTAATGAAAAAAGGAATGGTCCTGATTGTACTGAAGACTACCAACATTTGAAGATCTTCTAAGTGTTTTGGTAGCATCAGCCTAGGGGGAGTTTGTAAGGATTCCTTAAGTCTGATGCAACCCAAAACATCCTAAGTGTCTCAGCAACATGCACTAAGTACTGAAGTGAAGAATGCTTCGGAAGTTTTACACAATGCATTAGAAAATACTCTAAGTGTAAAATCTTCCGAAGCCAAGACCAATATCTTCCGAAGCCAAACATGAAGTCTTCCGAAGCTTCTGAGACAAAGTCTTCCGAAGCTTCAACCTATGAAGACAGATTTCTTCCGAAGACTTTTAGTACACATACTTTATCTGATGTACTGTTCCATAAAGCACTTTTTCCGCTGCATCTCTGTAAAGTCACTAACTTACATGAGTTGGTGAAAAGGGCCTTGCTTTTGGTAACTGTACATTGAGGTCTTGAGTCTGTAACTTTCCACTTTATGTACTTTATCCTTTTTGTAATGTATAAGGATGTGAGCTATGGCATGTCATAGTCACAAGGTCAAAAGGCAGATATGCCTTTTGATTCTACAATTGATTTTGTTAGTGTCTAGTCAATTGTATCCAGCTGGCTTTCAAAGTATAGCCGGCTGTAGGTTGTAGTATAAGTATTTCAAGTATTTCAATTGTATCCTGCTAGTCAATTGTTTTTGAGCAGAGGAAAACCAGCAGCCAAGAAACTCAAGCTGGTGGTGAGAGAGAGGACTTTGGTCCAATCATCTCATCCCCCAATGATTCTTCTGATGAAGATGAGGGGAATTTGAGACTAAAGGTGCAGAAATTGTCAAAAACATGCACCTATTTAGTCTCTAAGGTTAGTCACTTGGAATCTCAGGTGACTACCCTGCAAAACAGGGTCAATGATCAGCAACTCCAGATTTCATATCTGAAGGAAAAACTAGCTGGGAGACCTTTAAGGAGAGCTCAACCAGGAACACAAGAACCTGTGGAAGTGATTGACTTATCCTCCAGCTCACCTATGCAAGTGGCTGATGCTACCAAAAAGGGGGAGAAAGTTGTTACAACCACAGAACCTGGGAGTTCTTCAGAGAGAATGGACATAGAGGACTCACCATCCTCACTTGCTGTTGTGCATTCTCAGCAACATCCTCAAGTTCACATTAATGTGGATTCTATAGACTCACTCATCAGGAGTCTCTTTGAGGAAGGTATACCAAGGGCTGTCTCATCTCCACCACAAGGAACTGGCAACTACATCATAAGGTGGAGGTATGATGATGACAGGAGAGCCCTTATACTTCACAGAGTTCAAGGCCAACAAGAAGTTTTTCAATTCCAAAGCATGAGCTTCTATGAAAGACTGGATTTAGTCAACTTGCCACTTGTCAATCCAAGCAATTCAAGACAAGCTGACAAGCTGGCTCAAAGAATCCAGGACAGGATCCTTGCAGAGTTCACTCTAAGAAGGAGACTTAGGCAATCAGGCAATGTCATCGGTCAACTGGATGTTGAGGTGGACCCTAAGATTAGTTTCATAGGGGAAACCTTGACTGAAGGCCCAGTGGCAGAACCTGAGGCCCCTGTCTCATCATCAACAACTGCTGCAGAGGTCCAAACTCCATCTGAGACACCTGCTGGTGAAGGTGTTTCTCAGCCTCTCTCTGGCCAGAGCATGGAAGCTACTCCAAGCAATGAAGGCCAAGCCTCAATCCACCCTGAGTCACAAAGGTCTGTTGGTGACAAAGGGAAAAGGATAATGACTCCTGAAGAAATTGAGGAGGAAGAGAGAGAGGAAAAGGAGACTAAGGGGAGAAAGTTCTACGGGGTCATCTAGCTTCATGCAAGCTGCAATCAGGGCTGCTCCCAGACCAAATACTCAAGATGATGAGTTAAGGGCAGTCAGGATTACCAACTTACAGACCAGGAACTATGATATTGATGAAATCATCTCCCTCCCCTTAGAAGAGTTAAATGAACTGGCTGACATGGAAGTGTCAAGAGAGTTGAAGGAGAAAGAGGATGCAAGGTTACTTCTCCAACTCAAAGAGGAGAAGAGACAGAAAAGACTTTACAAGCATGCTCCCACTCTCTCACCAGTTCAAGAAAGTCCTGCACAGGAAGATGTGTGTTAGGACCTGGTATTTGAACGAAATACCTAGTGATTAGCGTGTTAGACCAACTCAAATAGTGCGGAATCCTATTTGATTGGCGATCCAATCAGTGAGAACACACGAAGAATCAATCAAGAATTGAATCCAACGTTAGAAATCGATTAGGAACCGATCTAATGTGTTCTGTGAACTTGGAGAACGATTTGGGAGGTCTCTGGACGGCTAGGGTACGTCTGGAATCGTAATGGGATCAATGCTTACGTTTTTCCACGAATTGGGTCTATTTATAGGTTAGTATTGTTCAATCGTGCGACTGGGCCATAAGTATGGTTCAGTCGTGCGATTGAACCATGCGGTTGATTCATCCGCACGACTGAGTGTTCAGTCGTGCGATTGAGTCAATCTTATGTGTCAATCATACGACTGATCCAGTCTCCTGGTTCAGTCGTGCGATTGAATCAATCGTATGAAATTATTCATGCGTGTGGTCCATTAGCATGGGCCATTCGCATGAGAACTTCATTAAGTTAAGTTCTAATGTTTTAATTAATATAACATAATGTGCAATCATTCAAACAATCATAAACCCAATCAATTCAATCACGACTCATTAATGAAATATTAAACATTACAAGTAACAACCAATTCATATCATTTCATTAATCAATACAAATTACATCATAATCAGACAGACAAGATTCATTACATTACAAATCATGATCTAGGGACATACATGCATCAACAAACTCCCCCTTGGACCTAGATCTATCTAATCTCTTGTCTTCTGCATAACCTCCTTATACTTCTTGTACTTCTCCTCCTTAGTGACTCCTGCGTGAATCTCAAACGCAAAACAAAGTCGTATAACGTTTTGGAAATGGAGGGCTTGTACAATGTCTTGTGTGTCATAGAACAGTGGCCACTTGTATAATGTATAGACATCATTAGCAGACAAGTTGGTTAGCCACATCGGGTCGAATACCCTGATAGTATCCATTTGGCCCTCTTTATTCAGAACTATGACAGCTTCAGCAGTTCTCCAATCATAGTACCACCATTTGAAATGTGGAGTGAAGTCCTGTGGCATTTCCCTGAGAGGGATTCTCGACATAGTGCGCGGAGGACTCCACTTCAACACAATCTTGGGCTTGCCAGTAATGGCATCAACCTCAGACCTTCTTATGTACCTCGTAGGCTGTTGTGGTCTGAAGTTAACCCATCTGGTGTGGTACTCCTTCTTCAGGGCAGCCTCGAACCAGCCTGACATCTTTCTTGGGTCAGCATACAGCAGCTTTAGCTTAGCCAGCTGGTTGAGCTCAAAACCAGGTAGAGTCTTCAGATCATGTGGAAACCTTAAGTACTCTATGCCCTGTTCCCTCTTAACTGCATACGCGTTAAGGTCATCAAAATAAGCCCATGCAATAATCCTGCCTGACACCTTATGGTATTTCTTGACTCTGTAGAGCTTGGTGTAGGCATCTTTCTTTGGTGCAGCACGCTGGGCTCTCACTTCTTCAAAACAGGCAGCCCACTCAGCCTTTCGAATGTCTACGTCATCATTTGAGGGTTGGGTTGTTCCTTCGCTCTTTTCGGTTTCCTGCTCCATCTTGTCTAGTACCTCAAACGTATCACTGACTAGGGACTCACCCAGATTGGGGACCACATTACCCTCGTTGTCAGTGTACTGAGGGTACTCTTCTGCAGTAATATCTTCAACCTCAACTTCATCAACGTCATTTAGTTCTTCATCACTGGTTGAATCAACTGTTGGAGCATCCTTGACAATTTCATCAGGATTGAGTCTGAACATCTCTGCCAGTTGCTCGTTAGATAGGTCATGAATTATTTCCCCTTCTTCAGGGGTATAACTCACAGAGCTTCTTACAATCCCTTGCAGATCAAGAATCATGGTTAGTTGAGTCTTGACCTGTTGAAGGGGAGCAATGTCAAACTCATCCCTTTGAAAGTTTGGATTTGTTTGATTTAAACATTCAACACATAAACCATTAGTAAGTAATCAAACAGAATTATATTAACTTAATATATTAACATTCAACACACTTGTTTTTCATTACATGATTCAAACACAAAATAAATAAATACACATAAGACATCTAATCTGTACTTTTGTCTTGAATCCTTGGCTCGTCGCTCGGAGGAGCAGAAGTGGTAGATGACTGGTCCTGTCGATGCTTCGATCTTCGCTCTTGACCAGAAGCAGAGGCCGATGCATCCGCATCCCCTCCTTCTGCTTCGTCATCATCATCTCTACCTTCTGTCCTTTCTTCCTCAGTCTCTTCATCATCCTCATCATCCTCCTCATCCTCATCATCCTCGTCATCGTCATCATCTCCATCATCCCCATCACCCTCCTTTATCTTCAAAGGCTCATCCTTTGACCCCTTTAACCTCAGCATAATCGTCTTGTTGGTAGTCTCCAACTCCTCTATACGTTTGGTTGATTGGGCCTGCTGGTCCTGGAGTTGGGACATCTCGACTCTCTGAGCATCGATTAGCTAGGTCTGCTGATCTATCACCCGAGCCTGCTCTGCCATCTGCTGAGACTGGGCAGCAGTCAGGTCGGTCAACTGGCGAATCTGCGCCGCTTTCTCCTCATCTGCAGCTAGCAGGTGCATCACCATACGGTTAAGCGCCGACAGCTGCTCCTCTACCCCGATGTGAGGTAGAGTAGATCCATATACATGTGATGGCTGGGCTGAAGGTCCGGCATGATGTGAGGTGGTGGTGGTAGTAGCAGTGGTGAATATGGGTCGGTAAGCAGGTGCTGGTGATGTAGGTGTGAATGGTATGGTGGTGGATGGGAAGGATACAGTGGTGGTAGGTAAGGTGGTGGATGTGGTAGCTGTAGTGGATGTGGTGGCTGTGGTGATGGGTGGTATGTCAGTGGAGGTGGTAGTGGTGGCTGTGGTGGTGGAAGTAGTGGCAGCAGTGGTAACGAAGGTCAGGCGACGCTTCCTCCTAGTCCCGGTGGAAGTGGATGCTCCCCCTGCAGCTCTGCCCACTGAACTCGGAGCATAGCTCGGGTCAGTCTCTCTCTCTGTGGAGTCCCGAGGGTGTTCACCAACCACCCTAAGCCCGTGTTCTGTGGGAACAACTTTGCTTCCCACAGTCCTAGTGAGGGGCTCCTCATCCGACTCCTCCTCCTCCTGATCACCAACACTGAACTCCTGATGGAAACCGGCCGTCTCAGCAACCTCTCCGGCAGTGGCAGACCCCGGGGGAATAACATCAGAATCAGTGCCTCTAGGTGGAGCAGGCATATCATCCCCGGCGTCGCCGCTATCATCATCATCTGAGTCAATATCTGGTAGAGCAATCTGCTCTACATCTGAATCACTATCATCGTGGCGCCACTTTCTCTTGGCTGGCGCCACATAGTCAGCACGGGCCAGATGCCCAAACAACCTCCTGACAGGGGGTTTCACCTGCTTCCCCCTGTACACCTTCATCCTGCCTAACGTAGTGTCATCCATGACCTCGAGCACTACAGCATCCTCCTTCTCCTTCGGCAGGGAGGGAAGCTTTTGATCTATAATCATCTGCATAAACCTCATACATGCAGAAGCCTTCCTTCCCTTTCCCCTCAATGTTCTTCACCAGGTAGGTGAAGATCATTTTGGAGAAGCTGAACGGGTGGTTCAGCACTAATGCAGCATAAGCGTTCTGGATCTGATCCGACAACTCATCAAATCCTCCCTTCCTCGAAGCTATGCACTTCAGTAGAACATGCGCAAGATACTTGAACTGGGGACAGAGGTTACTCTTGTTGAGTACCCCAACATTGATGTCCCCAGAGTACTTGGCTCTCATAAAACATCCTCTAACCGTGAGGGGGTGTAGACGAGTAGGACAATTAGCATCATCCCCTAACTGTAGAACAATCCTCAAATCCTCCTCTGAGATGGTAATAGCCTCACCAAAGATAGTACTCCGGATGCAATGAGGCTCAGAGATCTATCCACAGTCGCACCTTCCCAGAAGGCCTGCTGCACTGATCTATAAGGTGTACATGGTGTAGAAATAGCATGAGCAATCCTGGATCTCAACAGAAAAGTAATGATGCCCGAGAAGACAGCTGCGTTCCTGGATGTCAAATCCAGATGAGCACATATGTTATGCTTTGTGCTCATGGTCCATCGACTCGCCATCTGTAACACATAACAATATAAACATTAGTACCTTTGGCTAAGAGCATTATGAAACACTTAAACTTGAATAGAATGTTTCTGTCATGCGATTGAGGTTGTGCGACTGAAATCAGTAGTGCGACTGAACAGTGCGATTGAGGTTCAGACGTGCGAATGATCTCATGCGTACGACTGAGTGTGCAACTGAACTCATGCGCATGTACTCTTATGCGGTTACCCCATTCGTGCGACTGAGTCTCATACGCATGGTTCAGTCGTGCGGTTAGGTAAATCGCACCCTTCAATCGTGCGACTGAAGTTTATCCGCCTGTCCAATCGTATGACAACCTGTCTGTTCAATTCAAATTAACTTTTTCACCAATTTTGAGTTTTAGACATTGTTATCTGGTTCATTTGACTCGCAATATGTTCTTATAACCTATAACACACTTAATTCCACTTGTTTGAGTAGTTAGGTTAGGTTATTTGTCCGTTTTAGTCTCGGCTTGCTTTCAGTTCAAATTTTACAGATCTGGAGTCACAATGAACGCGATTTTGGTTTCTTTCCACTGCAATTTACCTGTAAAGTCGATAGAGATGATCAGTACTCAAGAATCGGGTGTTTTAGGAATCAAAGGAAATTTTGGCAGAGTTTGGTTAAGTCGTGCGATTTAGGGTTTCTTTGAGGGTGATGAGTCTCTGCGACCGACTCCTCCTCTATTTATACTAACCCTAGATCCAATCGTGCGACTGAGTTCATACGCACCTTTCAGTCGTGCGAGTGGGACTCAGTCGTGCGATTGGGTCAGTCGCCCTTCTCCAGTCGTCCGATTGGATTTCAGTCGTGCGACTGACTCACTCGTTCGCACTTAAGCCTCCGACTGGGCTAATCGTATGGGCCAGTCGGTTTGATGGTCCATACTCATAGTTTATTCGTGCGAATGGATTCCATTCGTATGGTTAGTCCATACGTATGGTCCATTCGTGCGAATGGGTCATACTTAGTTAATTTTCTGCAATTTACATTTATAACCCCTTTTAACTTTCTGAAATTAACGTTATGAGCCTTTGATCATCTCAGACATGATCATCTTATCTGGAAAACATTTTGATCACCTCAGACGTGATCCTTTTAACCAATTTAGTCACCTCAGACGTGACTCTTTTACGCACTTTGTCACCTCAGACGTGACTGTTTTTAAATTTTTAAAGCACATATGGTCATCTCAGACATGACCCTTTTTAGTGAGTTGATTCCCTTCTGATTTTCCTGATGTAGCCCGACACACGACTAAAATTAAAATTAAAAACAACTAACTAATTTAAAACCTTTAAACTAATTACATAAACAAACTTGTTTTTGGCTTTTTGTGAGAGATAAATCCAGAGATTGATATCTACGGGATTTGGTTCGGGAGTAGACAGCTTCAACTTGGATTGATCATATCTGGATCAATTCAATTTTGGAATCATACAGGTAAGTCAAATCATTTGGGACTTGTTATTAAAACTTTTTGATGCTTAAATTCTCGGTGTTCATCCAGAGTCGTTAGCAACTTAAGGAAATCATACTGAAACTCTTAGATTTTCACATTGATTTGAACTTTTGAGAATGTAGCCACAATGATTGTCAGTATGTTTGTCCACTTAAATCCATACACAGACTTTTGACACAGACTGGTGACTGATTTAGGTTTATTTATTTCAACTAACATTTGTGGATCCCACACTTATATGATAATCAACATTCCTCAGGAGCCTTTGAGCGGTCTACGGGTATTATTACAAGAAGAGACTATTCTTAGAGCTTTCAAAGAGAAGCCAGTCCTCAGGTCAGTGCCATCGCACAGCAGAGAGGCGGCAAACAACAATGAATTCTAGAATATCTAGGTTATGCTTATCCTCAGGTCAGTGCCATCGCACAGCAGAGAGGCACACAACCTATCTCCTTGTTAGAGCAGCTTATTTTATTTTGCACAAAGTGCACCAACAACATAGGTCATTAGCTTTATAGCATTTGTCTTTCATTTTTCTTTGCTTTGCTCTAATTATGGTCATCCGCACACATTTGTGGCGTTTAAATGCTCATTACCCCTTATTGGAATATATTTGATTGTGTTAACCAGTGATAAGATGGAAGCCCACAGTCAGTTGAACAACTTAGTTTGATCTTGAGATCACCAATCAGGTCTAATTATCTATTGTGTTGAATCTACCAACATATCATTTGTGGTCTAGCAGCCTCTAAGTCTACTTTCTTTGTGTCACCTTAGGAGTTGCCAGTTTTCTATCATCTTTCCTTTTTATATTGCTTAGACTACACAGACTTATACTTTGAACTTTTGCATCTTTTCAAAACTTAACTTTTTAAAGTCCCTCTTGATTTGTTCCTGTGTACTATCATTCTCCAAAGGTATTGAATCGGTATCACAGACACAATCTACCTTATTTCAGCTAGTTACTCCTTCTCCCTCAATTTTTTTTTTAATGTTAACTTGCTGACATATTCTCCCCCTAAAATACTAAAATCATTTCTGGTTTAATTATTTTAGGATTTTAATAAACAGCAAAATAACATGAGTTTAAATATAACAAACGAAAATAAAACAAATAAAATAAAATAAAATAAAATTAACTTTAACTAAACTACATCGGACTACACATTATCATCATCAGGAATTACCTCACTTTTCTTTTTAACTCCGTTGACCTCTAGCAAATATTGAAAACGTGGTTTATCAAAGGCTTTAGTATAGAGGTCAGCGCGTTGAAAATCAGTATTAATTTTAACCACATCAATTAAGTTTTTTTCAAAACAGTCTCTTATGAAATGGTATTTAATACCGATGTGTTTGGTCTTAGGATGTTGAACCGGATTTTTAGTTACTGCAATTGCAGCAGAGTTATCAACAAAAATAGGAGTAGATGAGAATTTAAACCGTAATCCCGCATTTGCTGTTGAATCCAGATGATTTGTGAACAGCAACTTGCAGCAGCAACATATTCGGCTTCACAGGTTGACAATGCAACCGATGTCTGCTTCTTACACTGCCAGGTAACTAATCTTCTCCCAAAGAATTGACACCCCGCTGATGTAGACTTGTAGTTCATCTTGCAGCCCCCGTAATCCGAGTCACTATACGCGGTAAGTCAAGTCATCATCATGAGGATACCACAATCCAAGTGTGGGTGTACCCTTCAGATAACGAAAAATCCTCTTGACCCCGATCAGATGGTTGACCTTTGGTTTAGCCTGATATCTAGAACATAGACATGTAGCATACATAATATCAGGTCTTGAGGCAGTGAGATACATGAGGGATCCAATCATTCCTCGGTATATAGTGGCATCTACAAGATCTCCATTCTCATCAAGTGCTATATCATGATTTGTAGCAAGTGGAGTCCCAGCAGCAGAAGCATTCTCCATGTCAAAGCGACTGAGAATGTCTCCTACATACTTGGTCTGATGTAGAAAGATCCCATTAGGTGTTTGATCCACCTGTAACCCGGAAAGAACTTCATCTCCCCCATAGCACTCATCTCAAACTCTTTCTTCATCACTGCTTCAAACTCTTTGCATAACTCTTCGTTCTTTGACCCGAAGATTATGTCATCAACATATATCTGTACAAGCAGTAGGCCGCCATTCTTTTCTTTAATAAACAGTGTACAGTCAATGACTCCCCTGCGAAATCCGTGTTTCACAAGATGAGTCGAGAGTTTCTCATACCAAGCTCGAGGAGCTTGATGAAGCCCATATAAAGCTTTGTCGAGCTTGTAAACTCTATCCCGATGATAAGGATCTTCAAATCCCTCGGGTTGACTTACATAGACTGTTTCCCTGATTTCCCCATGAAGGAATGCACTCTTCACATCTAATTGGAAGACTTTAATCTTCATGTACGATGCATAGGCAAGGAAGATACGAATAGCTTCCATCCTTGCCACGGGTGCAAACACCTCATTATAGTCAATCCCCTCGACTTGGCGAAAACCTTGAACCACCAGTCGAGCTTTGTTCCTGATAATGACTCCTTGGTCATCCTTCTTGCAGTTTAGTACCCATTTGGTGCCAATGACTTTAGCACCTTTAGGTCTATCAACCAGAGTCCATACACCTAACTTCTTAAACTGCAGAAGTTCTTCTTGCATGGCACTCACCCACGCCTCATCATTTAGTGCTTCACTGACATATTTTGGCTCAACCTGCAAAACAAAACATCGATAAGCACCATCATGAATGTAGCCTTTCTCCATAACTGAGGCGTAATCAGCTGAGTATAGCTGATTTTGGGTTTGTACTCCTGATCTGACATCCCCAATAACATTGTCAAGGGGATGATAGACATTTAATCGTGATCCTGGAGTAGTAGGAACAACCACCTCAGAACCGAGATTGTGAACATTTGGATCTGCATCTGAGGAAGATGGAGTTTGAGGTTCCGAAGTCGAAGGTGCATCACTCGTAGATGCTTGTGGACTTTCAGGAACTGGAACCTGATCCTCCTGACTGTTTTGGTCATCTGCTTCAGTTTCACTGTCATCGACTACTCCCCCTGACTGAGTAGATGATTCTCCCTGTGTGCTAGATGGTGTATTTAGAATATCATACATCATCCTAGTAGCTAACTCATCATCCGAGGGAGAGAGAGGGATGTTGAAGGACTTGAAGAATCCATCATAATCGAAGAAGTATGCAGGTCCTTTGCCTGTAGGTGGTGTGGTATATCTCTGAACGTCGACATTACACCACACTTCTACAAGACCCATTGAGTTATTGTAAACTCGCTTGTTCGGTATGTTGTATCCTAGAAAAATTCCTTCATCTGCCTTCTCGCTGAATTTGCCTTCTTGTGTCTTCTTCAGAAGTGTACACGGCGCGCCAAAAGGTTCAAGATACTCCAAATTCGGTTTGCGTCTTTGTAGTAGCTCATAACATGTCTTTCCGTGGCGCTTGACTATTAGGACTCGATTCAGTGTATAACATGCATTTGCCACTGCCTCATTCCAGAATTGGATAGGCAGCTTCGAGTCCGCCAGCATAGTCCGTGCAGTCTCTATCAAGCTTCTGTTCTTCCTCTCAGCAACACCATTCATCTGAGGCGTGTAGGCAGAAGTGAATTGATGCACAATTCCCTTTTCCTTGCAGTATGCCTCCATCCATTGATTCTTGAATTCTGTCCCGTTGTCTGAGCGTACTTGTCTAACTTTTAGCTTGTAAGAGATTCCAGTGTGGTTACTAATTCCTTGAATGACTCAAATGTTTCTGATTTGGATTTCAGAAACATTACCCAAGTGAACCTTGAGTAGTCATCAGTGACCACAAAACAGTACAAGTCGCCTGCAATGCTCCTAGTACTGACTGGACCAAACAGATCCATGTGAAGAAGTTCAAGAGGAAGTTCTATTGAATGAACTTTCTTTTCCTTATGAGACTTCTTTGTCTGTTTGCCTTTCTTGCAAGCTACACAAAAGTCAGGAAGTTGGAAGTTCTTGACATTTACTCCTCTCACTAAATCCTTCTGAATCAAATGATTCATCTTCCTTTGACTAATGTGTCCCATTCTCCTATGCCAGGAGATTGAATCCTTCTCAGTAGCTTTAGAGAGAAAGCACTGAACCTCATGATCCGTTGTAGCAGCTATTGACAGATCCAAGACATAAAGGTCTTTATATCTTGAAGCAGTCATCAGAACTTGGTCCTCTGGGATCATGTAGTCTTTCTTCAGCACGTAACACTTCTGGTTGTCGAAGATGACTTTAAATCCTTTATCACAGATTTGGGAAACAGAAAGTAAGTTATTTTGAAGTTGTTGAACGTAGTTCACCTTATCAAACTTAACTTTCTGATTTCCCACTTCTCCCTGAGCTGTGATATAGCCTCCTTTGTTTCCTGCAAAGGAAACATGCCCTCCTTTTATTTGTTTGACGTTTGATAAAAGGGCTCTATTTTCTGTCATGTGCCTAGATGCTCCGCTGTCTATAATCCACATGTTAGTCTCAGCACTGTATCGAACACCCTGCACATACAAAGTAAATGAATTAGTTTAGGTTAGGAACCCAAGCTTTTACTGTCTTTGGTTTCCCAGAGGCATCACACATCATAAACTCCACCCATTGACCCTTAGAGGGTGAGGGTAGCTCAGGTTCCTTCTTGTCATCAGTATCAGACACATAGGCTGATTTTTC
The DNA here is from genome assembly GCA_025215565.1 of Flaveria ramosissima. NCBI lineage: Eukaryota > Viridiplantae > Streptophyta > Magnoliopsida > Asterales > Asteraceae > Flaveria > Flaveria ramosissima. The sequence continues at coordinate 7,539,999 of CM046046.1, read as the reverse complement.
TTTCCATAAGCCAGATTTGTGCAATGCCTGTTTATGATAAACAGTCGTCTGGCTTACAGGTTGGACTTTAGGCTCACTAGATCTTCTGGGTGGAGTCAAAGAACTCCTCTTAGAAGACCTAGGTCTAGAGTCCTGAAGATCAATCTTCTTCCTAGGTGTTTGATAGAAAGGACAATAGGAAGCAATGTGTCCACATTCTCCACAGTTGTAGCATGACCGGCTATCAACTTTATGAGTAGACTTTCTTTGTGGAGAAGTGCGTGACACTCTAGTAACATCAATCACTTTAGGTTTTGACTCTTGTATGTTTGATGTTTTCTCTGGTTTAACAAAATTAACTGTTTTAACCTGTTTAATATGTTCCACTTTTTGGTTAACTGGTTTTTGACTTGAAACATGTGAAAAATTAACGTTTGAAGTCCTTTTAGGTTCTGATTTGACTCTGTTTGACCCTGACTTTAAGTTAACTTTTTCAAATTCATTTTCCAGATTAACACAAGGCAATTTACCCTTTGCCTTTGAAGTGGCCTCCTTTTGTTTCTTTCCAGATTCAGTAGATGAACATGATGTGTCTGGATCAATAACAAGAGGAGTAGTCACCACATGATCCTTGATGGGGTTATTATTTACTGGTCTAAACTTAGTGTCCATCAAGGTCTCAGGTGGTGGTGGAACCACTTTGTAGCCTAATCCCTCCCCGTTATTGTAGGATTCGATGTGCCCAAGACACTTAGAATATTGATGTGGTTAGTACGTTATGATCCAAGTCGGGTTATACCCAATAACAAGCTTAGCAAACACCAAATAATATTTATTGATGATATGATCATGCAATAAAATATTAACACCAATTTAGAAAATGGGTTTTCTAAATAAGTTGCATATGACATGGAACAATTTATTAGGATATATTGTTCAATGATATTATTTGTAATGTTATTTAGATGACATTACAAATTAATAATGGCTATATATGTTATACAATTAATGGGTTAGTTGTATACATTTTCTAAGAGGGACAAATTATAAGACCATTTAACATGTGATTGTGTCTAACAAAAAAGGGGGGAAACCTTTTTTTTCATCCTATTTTCGGCCGCCCCCCCTTGTTGGTCATTGGACCAATTTTGTTGATTAGACACAACACATTAAAGGTCTTTGAATGCTTTCTTGGACCAGCTATCTTGACACACACATGCAACTAAACTCCAAGAAAAACTCTCTCTTCCATCTTCTCCAAACTCACGGTTTTGAAGGTGATATAGCAGCTTCTTCTTGAAGTTTTGGTGACCAAAATCCTAGCAACTAAGGTGTTTGCTTGAAGGCTTGTGGGTATAGACGTTTGAGGACTTCTAGCTTGAAGTCTTGGCCATTAATCAGCCCTCATTCAGCACTTTCTTGGACGTTTTTGAAGCTTACAACAGCCCTCTCCTTGGTCGTTTCTTGCTGCTCAAAGAGGTAGAATCATAGCTCATTGTGGCTATGATTTTATGTAGTTTTAGTACATTTTCATAGCTTGATCATTCACATATTATGATCCTTTTCTTTGGGTTTGTTTTTCATCTAAAATGGTCACTAAGGAACATTATTTTCAGCTTATAAAATGGGTTTTATTAAGTTGTAACTCCGCTGCGTTTTTCAGAAAGTTTAAGTGGTTAAACATTGATTTTATGTTCTAGCAAACCCAACAATGGCATCAAGAGCCGGTTATGTGGATGACTTGCTTGATTTATCTTTTGAAATTGGTTTTAAAAGATGATATTAGACATGTTATAGGCTGATTTTGGGCTGTTATAGTTTATATGAATGATTCCCCAAACTTTCAAGGTCATATCACACATGCTAGTGATTAGACCTTGAAAGAAACATATTATGAATGTTGGTTGTTTGGACAATGATTAAAACCCAAAATTTCAGTTTATGTTGGCTGAAATTTGGGGTTTTAAATGGGGTCTTCATTATATGAATAGATGATATGATCATTGGTTGTTTAGTGCATAACCTAGCTTGTGGCCTTGTGTTGTTTGGATGATTCTAGTGGTTGTTTTATTCATTCAATTTGGTTGTAATATTTGTGTTTATTCCTTTGGGTTGTAATTATTCATTCATTTGGTTATGTAATAATAGATTAGGTTCATTTCCTTTACTAAAAAAATGTATTAGGATACAATTTTGTAAAAGGAAGATGTACAAGATCAAGACCCAAAGATGGACACAAAGACACAAGAAACATGGAGCATTTGGATGCGGTTTCTAGTGGGAGGTTCTTGGAACCTTTATGATATGTTTGACCCTTAGAAAGACCAAAGACAACACTTGTGATGGCAAACAAGTGTTGTCAACATAAGGGCTATGGTTGTTTATGTTTTATGCTTGGTTGATTGTTTGTTGTCTTGATTGTTTGGTTGATATTTGGATATTCAAAGCAAACTAATTAACAAACTTAACAAGCTGAAAATTGATGGTTCTTAAAGGTTAATAAAAGTTTATTAAAATTATTTAATGATTTTAAGGATTAAAATAGGTTTTAATCAAAGAACCATAAGGTACCTTGTATTTGAAAGCATGCAAATACAAGTACATAGAGTTTTCTAAACTTGTATTTTGAAACCTCTAAAACTTTTTTTCCAAACAAGATCAACACCGTCCTTTTACACAACACTTGAGTCACTTGGGAACTCTTAATGGGATAAAGGTCACCTAACCATTTTGAGGGAACTTGTGACTTGAGGTGAGAATGCCTTATTTGTGGGATAAAGGTCACCTAACCACTTGTTTTGGCAAACTCACACGTGGGTGTAAGTAGGGTGTCTTGATTTGCAAATCATGTCAAATGGATCACCTACGATGTGGTTTCCAAATGGTGTTGATGGGATTAACATGCCGACTTTACATATGATGTTTTAAGTCGATCCCATATTTCTAGAAGTTGCAAATGGTTGCAATCGTCAAACGTTGACCACCTTATTAATTTAAAACGTGGGATAAAGGTCACCTAACCACGATTTAAATGTAATGTTGGGTTCTAGATTTTAATATGAAAAGACCTTAAAAGGCATTAAATATTAAAATTAGCAATATCGAAAATACTAAAATTGATCTTTGTTAAATTTTGTAGATGGCCACCAATAATGAAAATCACGATAACTCGTCCGCGTCAAACCAATCACTACGAGCGATCCTCCAAAAGGAACGTCTAAATCATAACAACTTTATTGATTGGTATCGAAACTTGAGAATTGTTCTCAAGCAAGAGAGAAGATCATATGTTTTAGACGACCCTATCCCCGATCAACCTAACGAGGATGATGAGGAGGCCTTTAACGATTGGCTGAAATACACTGAGGACTCCGTCCAAGTGTCTTGTCTCATGCTAGCGAGCATGACTCCGGATCTCCAAAAGGAGTATGAACATCACGGAGCTTACGACATGATAACCCAGCTGAAGGAAACGTTCCAACAGCAAGCAAGGGTTGAGCGGTTCGAAACGGTTCGAGCGCTCCATGCATGTCGTATGGACGACAACCAATCTGTTTCATCTTATGTACTTAAGATGAAAAGTCATATTGACCGCCTCGAGAGGCTAAACTGCCCCGTCTCGAAGGAGTTGGCCACGGATTTGATCCTAAATGGCCTAACCAAGAAGTTCGAGACATTCGTGTTGAACTACAACATGAATGCATGGGACAAAAGCATTGGTGAACTTCACTCAATGCTCAAAACGGCCGAGGCGGCCATGGGTAAAAGGGTTTTACCCGTTCTCACCATCAATGAAGGTGGGAACAACAAAAGGCCTCATCCCGCACCCAAGGCAAAGGTTGCCAAGGGTAAGGGACATGTGTGGGGAAAAGGGAAAGGGGTGGTAAGGGTACCACCCAAACCACAAGAGAAGAAGCAAAAGGTTGCTACAAATGACCCATGCTTCAAGTGTGGGGAGATAGGACATTGGGCAAGGAATTGTCCTGTCCATCTCCAAGAGTTGAAAGCAAAGAGGGATGCCGGGCAGACCTCAGGTACAATATACATGATACATATTGATCTTAATGTTACATCTTCAAACACATGGGTATTGGATACCGGATGTGGAACTCATATTTGCAATTTGTTGCAGGGGTTCACAAGAAGTAGGGACTTCAAGAAAGGGGATGTTAGCCTCTTCATGGGCAATGGAACTAAAGTCTTAGTTGAAGCTCGTGGGGACTACATCCTAAGACTTCCAAGTGGCTTGGAAGTTATTTTGAAGAATGTTTTGTATGCTCCTAGTTTGACTAGGAACATTATTTCTGTATCTCAATTAAGACATTATGATTATGTATTATCCTTTATTGAAAATGATATTCATGTTTCTTTAAATGGTATGTTCTATTTTAAAGCTATACCAATTAATGGTATTTATGAATTGGTTCATGAAAATACTTTAAATAGTTCATTGTACCAAACAAACACCAAGAAACTCAAGTTGGACTTGAGTGATACCTATCTTTGGCATTGTCGTCTTGGTCATATAAACAAGAAACGTTTACAAACACTTCAAAAGAATGGTCTTTTAAAAACAAATGAATGTGATTCATTTGATGTTTGTGAATCTTGTTTACAAGGTAAGATGACTAAGGCACCCTTTAGTGGAACTACCGAAAGGGCAAAAGATTTATTAGGAATCATACATTCGGATGTATGTGGTCCTTTTAAGCCAATGACTAGGAATGGTGAAAGATACTTCATTACCTTTACCGACGATTATAGTCGCTATGGGTATGTGTACTTATTAAGGCACAAAGATGAAGCTTTTGAAATGTTCAAAATCTTCAAGAATGAAGTTGAAAATCAACTCAACAAGTCAATTAAAGTTCTCCGTACCGATAGAGGAGGTGAATACCTAAGTGATGTTTTTCAAGATCATCTTAGGAGTTGTGGGATTGTCTCACAACTCACTCCACCTGGAACACCACAACATAATGGTGTGTCTGAGAGGAGGAATCGAACCTTATTGGATATGGTCCGATCTATGATGGCTAGAAGCACATTACCTCTATCATTTTGGGGTTTCGCTTTGCTCTCCGCGGCCCGTATTTTAAATATGGCCCCAACCAAAAAGGTGGAAAGGACACCTTTTGAGATATGGCATGGAAGAGTTCCATCCCTATCATACTTAAGGGTTTGGGGATGTGAGGCTTATGTTAAGACTCCCACCCCAAACAAATTGGAAGTCCGATCCACCAAGTGTATCTTTATTGGATATCCTAGAGATTCTATGGGATATTATTTCTATGATCCACTGGAACAAAAGGTGTTTGTTGCCAGAAAGGGTGAGTTCTTAGAAGCAAAGTTCCTTATGGAAGGAGCTAGCAGTAGAACAGTGGATCTTGAGGAAGATCAAGAACCACAACCCGATGCACGTTTGGTTGAAACTAGCACTCAACATGAGGATGTTGAAGATGATCAAATGGTTGATCAATACACACAAAACGTTCGCAGAAGTGGTAGAACTAGTAATCCACCTGAAAGATACGGATTTTTCATGGATGGATGCTATATGGTAGATTCAGATGAACCAACCACATACCATGATGCAGTGTCCAATTTGGATTGTGACAAATGGCTTGAGGCCATGAACGTTGAGATGCAATCCATGTATGACAATCAAGTTTGGGAACTTGTTGTACCACCTCTTAATTCCAAAGTAGTTGGAAGTAAGTGGGTTTTCAAGAAGAAAACCGATATGCATGGAAACTTGGATACTTATAAAGCTAGACTTGTAGCAAAGGGTTTCACTCAAACTCAAGGGGTTGATTATGATGAAACCTTCTCACCTGTAGCGATGCTAAAGTCTATAAGGATATTATTTGCCATAGCTGCTCATTATGATTATGAGATTTGGCAAATGGATGTCAAAACTGCTTTCCTAAATGGATATCTTGAGGAAGATGTCTATATGGTTCAGCCTGAAGGTTTTGTCGATCCAAAACATCCTAATAAAGTATGCAAGTTAAAGAAATCAATCTATGGATTGAAACAAGCATCGAGAAGCTGGAATCACCGTTTTGATGAGGAAGTAAAGAAATTTGGCTTCATCAAAAACGCTGATGAGGCTTGTGTGTATAAGAAGGCTAGTGGGAGCACAGTAACTTTCCTAGTATTGTATGTTGATGACATACTACTATTTGGAAATGACATTCCAACCTTGGAAGGTGTAAAAACCTGGCTTGGAAGTTGTTTTTCCATCAAGGATCTTGGTGAAGCCGCCTATATTCTAGGAATAAAGATCTATAGGGATAGATCAAGGCGGTTGATTGGTTTGAATCAAAGTGCATACATTGATAAAATCTTGAAAAGGTTCAAGATGGAGAACTCTAAGAAAGGTACCGTACCTATTCAAAGAGGAACGATATTGAGTACGACTCAATGTCCAAGCTCAAAGGAAGAGCAAGATAAAATGAAGGCAATCCCATACGCATCTGCTATAGGATCTATCATGTATGCAATGATATGCACTCGACCGGACGTGTCATGCGCCTTAAGCATGACAAGCCGTTACCAGCAGAATCCTGGAAACAGTCATTGGATGGCTGTTAAGAACATACTTAAGTACCTAAGGAGGACAAGAGATATGTTCCTGATCTATGGATCTGGTGACGAGGAACTCGTTGTAAAAGGTTACACGGATGCAAGTTTCCAAACCGATCGTGACGATTCACGATCACAATCGGGATACATTTTCATTCTGAATGGAGGAGCGGTCTCTTGGAAGAGCTCCAAGCAGGATGTGGTGGCTCTATCAACTACAGAATCAGAATATGTCGCCGCCTCATTGGCAGCTCAAGAAGCTGCATGGTTGAAGAAATTCATTGCCGATCTAGGGGTAGTCCCTTCCATTCAGGACCCCCTAGAGATCTTTTGTGATAACGAGGGTGCGATTGCTCAAATCAAGGAACCCCGTGCTCATCAAAAGACTAGGCACATTGAGCGGAGATTCAACTACATACGAGATGAAGTTGAAAAGGGAAAGATATGTATTCGCAAAGTTCACACGGATCAAAACGTTGCTGATCCTCTCACGAAGCTCCTTGAAAAGGCAAAGCATGAATGTCATACTTGTGCCATGGGACTTCGATATCTAGTGATTGGATTTGATCTGTACATTTTGTATTTGGATATATGGAACTTTCTATTATTTGAATAAAATTATTTGGTTATAATGTTTCAAATAATATTCCAATTTAGCATGTTTAATCCATGAGTAAAATGTTTACTCTAAATGTCCGTAGTCGTTCATACTTGTGGGAACAAGTTTGAAGGTAAGACTATTATGAACTTGGATTGGTTGATATTCATAAGGATGAATATAGAGCAATGGGTTGCTACCAAGGTTCATAGATATTTGTGGGATACAAATATTGGACTAACCCGCATCTCAAATTTTACTACATGGAATCTTATTGATTGATCATAAGTAAATTTGAGTAAAGGCGAATATCATTTGGTATCCTCAGACCTGAGACACATATTGGGTTTTGATATTCACCAAGTTTTACACCTTGAGCCTATTCTTCACTGCCCTGAAATAGTGGACAGTACACAAGGATATGTTCAGGTATAACACGAAGTGTTTGTGAGAGACGTATGTAGTCAAGATGGAATTTGTTCCTCTTATTCGTTGAGAGTTAGATGTCTAAGGCCTGATTAAGTTAAATCAACAAGGAATGATCATTCTGTGTCCTTGGATTTAACATGACATCTGTAACAAAAGGATAGATGATTAATTCACCTAAATCATTTCAAGTAGGGCACTTGAAAGGGATGATGTTATTGAATGGCTATAAGTCATGCGTATTAAGGGTAGTAAACCGTTGTTAGGCGGTATTTACTGCTTGCATCAATCTTCTATGAATCTTGGGCAAGTGGGAGATTGTAGGATTCGATGTGCCCAAGACACTTAGAATATTGATGTGGTTAGTACGTTATGATCCAAGTCGGGTTATACCCAATAACAAGCTTAGCAAACACCAAATAATATTTATTGATGATATGATCATGCAATAAAATATTAACACCAATTTAGAAAATGGGTTTTCTAAATAAGTTGCATATGACATGGAACAATTTATTAGGATATATTGTTCAATGATATTATTTGTAATGTTATTTAGATGACATTACAAATTAATAATGGCTATATATGTTATACAATTAATGGGTTAGTTGTATACATTTTCTAAGAGGGACAAATTATAAGACCATTTAACATGTGATTGTGTCTAACAAAAAAGGGGGGAAACCTCTTTTTTCATCCTATTTTCGGCCGCCCCCCCTTGTTGGTCATTGGACCAATTTTGTTGATTAGACACAACACATTAAAGGTCTTTGAATGCTTTCTTGGACCAGCTATCTTGACACACACATGCAACTAAACTCCAAGAAAAACTCTCTCTTCCATCTTCTCCAAACTCACGGTTTTGAAGGTGATATAGCAGCTTCTTCTTGAAGTTTTGGTGACCAAAATCCTAGCAACTAAGGTGTTTGCTTGAAGGCTTGTGGGTATAGACGTTTGAGGACTTCTAGCTTGAAGTCTTGGCCATTAATCAGCCCTCATTCAGCACTTTCGTGGACGTTTTTGAAGCTTACAACAGCCCTCTCCTTGGTCGTTTCTTGCTGCTCAAAGAGGTAGAATCATAGCTCATTGTGGCTGTGATTTTATGTAGTTTTAGTACATTTTCATAGCTTGATCATTCACATATTATGATCCTTTTCTTTGGGTTTGTTTTTCATCTAAAATGGTCACTAAGGAACATTATTTTCAGCTTATAAAATGGGTTTTATTAAGTTGTAACTCCGCTGCGTTTTTCAGAAAGTTTAAGTGGTTAAACATTGATTTTATGTTCTAGCAAACCCAACCCTTTCTCTCACTAAGTGTTGAACTATGTGTCTAGTCCAACTATGCAGTTAACTTCTACTTCTAGAACTGCCTTTTGCTTCTTAGTGTCCTCTAGGGAGTTTAGATAGTACCTAATGTCATTTGCTTGGTTAAAGGCAACTACTTCGGTTTCCCTAAGTTGTTTAGTCAATAGGTCTATCTTTTCTTTATAACTATGCTCATTTTGTTTTAGTACTCTATTAGCCTCAGTGCACAGTTGTAAATCTTTTACTAAGTTATCATTATGATCTAATAACCTAGCAAATTTGTCATCTATGCTATTCCTAAAAGTATCACAATCAGAACAAGCATGATTATTAAACATTTGGTCAGTTGTACTTACCTGTGTTGGTTCAGAAGAGTTAGCCATCAACGCAGCATCAGATGTCTCTGGTTCTGGTGATTCTGACTTTTCTGTCTCTGACGTGGAAGTCTCCTCCTTTGGCTTGTAACTGACCTCGGCTGCAGTTGTTTCTTCACTATGTGACATTGCTATCTCAACTGCTAGATCACCTTCACTCGCAGAATCATCATCAATATCCTCAACACTGGCAATGTTAGATTCTCCTGGTGAGACAAACCTAAAACTCCAATCCTGTCCTTCATCATCATGAGCAGTCAAGGCTTTTGGATCCTTGTTTGATGAAGTAGAACTGGAGGCTTGTTTGTCTTGGCAAGTAAAGGACGAGAATGGGTTCCCATTACCCGTCTTCTTTGGCTTGACACATTCTCTCTTGAAGTGCCCCTTCTCTCCACAGTTGAAGCAGGTCACTTTGCTCTTGTCAAAGCCAAATGTGGTATCCTTAGTAGCTACCAAGTTCTGTCCAGTCTTCTTAACAAACTTCTTCGCCCTTCGGACAGCACTAGCTAAAGCCCACATTATATCCATCCTCTCAAGCTCCATTTCGTCCACCTGCTTGTAGTCCTCATCTGCCAGATGACAGTTTCCAATCTTTCCAGCAACAAGTCCATCATATGAATGAACCACTGCAGCTAAAAGATCCATATGCTCTCGAGCTACTTCTACGGTCACATTACCGAGGTTCTCGGTCTTCAGTTTGGTAGCACTTGCTTCTGATCCAATATAGTGGGTACATGACGACCCTGACGTGTCTGATCCAGAAGAAGAAGCATGTAAAGGACCTGACGAGCTAGACACAAATGCAGTCTGGAGAGGTGCTCCAGATGTCTTAGCTTGAGGCGTGGCGTTGTATAAAGCTGGATTTTGTGTGTACGAAGACTTCTGAGCTCTATACTTCATCCTTAGCGCTTCTTCTCGCAACTTAAGAATGAAGTCATTTATATCCAGCTTTACAAGCATTTCATTCTGTCTCAGGTTAGACACGAATGAAGCCCACTTATCAGGCAATCTGTCTGCAAAGTTGCTCACTTTCTCTTCCATGGTCGTTTCCACTCCATGTGTATGCAGTTCGCTCATCAAGTGGTAGAATCTGTCTATGACTTCGTCTAAACTCTCGTTACCAATAGATGAGAAGTTATCGAATTCCTTCTTTAACTCCTTTGCCTTGATTGCCTTCAATGACGCATTCCCATCATATCTCTTCTCTAGCTCATCCCACAGTTTCTTGGACTGCTTATTCTCTGAATACTGGTGGAATATGTCTTTGGGGATAGACTGAGTGATCAATGCATAAACCCTTTTCTCTGCATTGTACTTTACTTTCTGTGCGTCTATCATCCCACTTAACGTTAGCTTAACTCCATCAGCTCCCACCGGTGTACTATAACCAATTTCAATGGCTTCCCACAGATTAGGATCTACTCCATTAAGGTAGATCTCAAAACGTTGTTTCCAGTGGGGAAACTCATCTAAAGTCAAAAGCTTTGGTGGTTTATTATGATTACCCACCTCACTCTCAAGCAACAGCTGGTTCTGTATCCTTGAGTCCTTCCCAGTAGTAAAGGCTGACATCTGTCTTCCATGGCTAATAAACTTAGAATCTAATCAAACAAACTTTCACTGATGCGACTGAAGGATGCGAATGGTCTAATCGTGCGTATGAACTCTGCGACTGGTTCAATCGTGCGGCTGAACTGGGCGATTGGTTCAGTCGTGCGAATGACACTGGTGCGTATGAGCTATGCGAACGAACGGTTTAGTCGGCCGAATGAGGGTGCGACTAGGTCCAATCGTGCGTATGAGCAATACGAATGGAGTCCAGTCGTGCGAATGGGTCACTCGTGCGACTGAAGCTGCTGTTTTGCGAAAATTTCTAGGTTTGACGGGTTTCAGCCGTAAAAATTCGAAATTTCACAAGTCCTAATCGCCTAAGTCCGTAGAAACCAAACTTCGATGAGCAGGGAATGTCCAAGATCACTTTTGATGCCAAAGATTGCGTTTTTAGTGCAAAAACACAAACCTTTATGCAATTTTGATTGAATCAACACGTAATCAAGAGCCAAAGCTCTGATACCACTTGTTAGGACCTGGTATTTGAATGAAATACCTAGTGATTAGCGTGTTAGACCAACTCAAATAGTGCGGAATCCTATTTGATTGGCGATCCAATCAGTGAGAACACACGAAGAATCAATCAAGAATTGAATCCAACGTTAGAAATCGATTAGGAACCGATCTAATGTGTTCTGTGAACTTGGAGAACGATTTGGGAGGTCTCTGGACGGCTAGGGTACGTCTGGAATCGTAATGGGATCAATGCTTACGTTTTTCCACGAATTGGGTCTATTTATAGGTTAGTATTGTTCAATCGTGCGACTGGGCCATAAGTATGGTTCAGTCGTGCGATTGAACCATGCGGTTGATTCATCCGCACGACTGAGTGTTCAGTCGTGCGATTGAGTCAATCTTATGTGTCAATCATACGACTGATCCAGTCTCCTGGTTCAGTCGTGCGATTGAATCAATCGTATGAAGTTATTCATGCGTGTGGTCCATTCGCATGGGCCATTCGCATGAGAACTTCATTAAGTTAAGTTTGAATGTTTTAATTAATATAACATAATGTGCAATCATTCAAACAATCATAAACCCAATCAATTCAATCACGACTCATTAATGAAATATTAAACATTACAAGTAACAACCAATTCATATCATTTCATTAATCAATACAAATTACATCATAATCAGACAGACAAGATTCATTACATTACAAATCATGATCTAGGGACATACATGCATCAACAATGTGGCTCCACAAGAACCTCAGGTAGATAAAGAAGAAGATAGGATCAAAATGATCAACTACCTGAGTGCCACAGGCTTCTATCAGGCAGATGCACTTCTTCCCCTGTCCTATGACTTCATTGAGTTCGAGTACCTAAAGCAACTTGAGCTTGAGCTAGTCAAAGAAAGAAAGACAACTAAAAGGAAGCTAAGGGAAGAAGCTGCAAAGTCAAGAGCCATCATTCAACAGAATGCAAAGAAGTCTGCTGACAGACAAAGAATGGTGAGCTTCTTGAAGCTATATGGATTCTCCGGAAGGAGACTTGGTCCCATGTCTCTATCCACTATGGATGAGCATATTAGGGTGATCAAGCAGAAGATTAAAAGTGGAGAACTCATTGACTTGCACTCTCTTCCAAGTCAAGTCCCACCTGAAGTGGAGGTCAAGTTTGAACAACCAGAGACACCTCAACCAGCACCTCCAGCTGAGCCTCAGCAAGCTTCATCTTCTGATCCTAGGCAGCGTCAAACTCCCTCTCCTTCTGAACCTGTGAGGGAGGAACACCCAACTGAGAAAGACACTGATGATCAACATGGTGCTGCAGACCAGTCTTCTCAGTTAAAGACATCCAAGAGGAAGAAGAGGATGGCTTCTAAACCACAGACTAAGAAGAAGAAGCCAAAGTCATCTACCTCTGCACCTCAGGCTGAATCAGATCAACCTGAGGAAGTGCATGATGAGGCAGCCCAATCAACTCCTATTCAAGTGGCTCCTCTAACTACTGAGACACCCATCTTGTCCTGGACTTACTCTACCAATCCAGAAAGATGGAATGTTATCAGAGATCAAGGTATTGAGAATGTCTACTCATGGCAAGACATAATCAACTTACCTCTGCATGATCTCTTTGAGTTTAGAAGATACTATGAGAGTCTTGATGATCCTGACCATCTAATGAAGAAAGGAATGGTCTTGATTGTACTGAAGACTACCAACATTCGAAGATCTTCTAAGTGTTTTGGTAGCATCAGCCTAGGGGGAGTTTGTAAGGATTCCTTAAGTCTGATGCAACCCAAAACATCCTAAGTGTCTCAGCAACATGCACTAAGTACTGAAGTGAAGAATGCTTCGGAAGTTTACACAATGCATTAGAAAATACTCTAAGTGTAAAATCTTCCGAAGCCAAGACCAATATCTTCCGAAGCCAAACATGAAGTCTTCCGAAGCTTCAGAGACAAAGTCTTCCGAAGCTTCAACCTATGAAGACAGATTTCTTCCGAAGACTTTTAGTACACATGCTTTATCTGATGTACTGTTCAATAAAGCACCTTTTCCGCTGCATCTCTGTAAAGTCACCAACTTACATGAGTTGGTGAAAAGGGCCTTGCTTTTGGTAACTTTACATTGAGGTCTTGAGTCTGTAACTTTCCACTTTATGTACTTTATCCTTTTTGTAATGTATAAAGATGTGAGCTATGGCATGTCATAGTCACAAGGTCAAAAGGCAGATATGCCTTTTGATTCTACAATTGATTTTGTTAGTGTCTAGTCAATTGTATCCAGCTGGCTTTCAAAGTATAGCCGGCTGTAGGTTGTAGTATAAGTATTTCAAGTTCTTGTATCTTTCTTTATGCTTTGTAACACTTGTAAAAGAACTAGAGAAAGCAATATACTGCCTCCTTGAAACCCATACTCTCTTGTTCTGTCTCTTGCTTTACTTGTGTTCTTTGTATCACTTTGGTTAACCCAGTTCACTGTTTGATTAAAGTTTAGTTAGTCTCCTCATTGTGTTGTTGTGTTGTAATTGTGTTTAAGCCCTTAAACAGTCCTGCACCTCTGTTATACGTGAGTATAGATCTGGAGCTCTCACCATTTTGATATAATTATGTCAAATCATCTTATCGATGAGTTCTTTTCAGAATGAAATATTCTGTTTATAATCATTTGCACACTAATGCACAAGCCTTGCTCTGTTTAGATCGATTCAAAATTCAAGAAATCCTGAGGTTGGGTGAGGGTTTTTACCAAATGATTGTGGGGTCCTAACATTCTAAAGCATCTAATTGAACCTTAAACGAATCATAAGCTGTTTGTTGAAAAAGGATAAGGCATGAGTTTAAGTGGACAATTATATCAGCAATCGTTATTGATTTGTTCTAATTTTAGTTGTTCCTGTGCAGATTGTCAGATCTCGTATTCAGTATGATCTCATTGCCGGTCGATGATTTTTGATCATCTTTGTGTTCATAAATATCTAGAGGATGTGATCTCTGATTAATTTAAATCTCATTATGTGATGTGCTTCATGTTAAAATAATAATAATAATAATAATAATAATAAAAAAAATATATAAAAAAATGGGGTACCGAAACTATACTTTCGCTAATTGTTTCGCAAGGAGAAACTGCAATTTCGTTGGGTTTACTAATTAGTTTTCAACTGGCTATCTCTTAGCGAAATTACAGTTTCACTAGGCGAAACTGTAAATTCGCTCTTGCGAATTTATAGTTTCGCTCTCTGCGAAACTATTTGCTATTTAAGTCGTTTTTGCGAAATTCTTCTCATAATTTCGCAAAAACGATCTGTGTGTTCTTTAGGGTTTACCGTGACTTTATTGGGCGATTTTGCATTTTGGTTGTGTTTTGGACCGATTAATCGTTTCCTTTGCTTCGCATGTGAGTTTCGAACCATGTAATATCATTTAATCTGGTTAAAATCAACTTCTTTTAAGTCATTTGGATTTTGACTCTTCGGTGGCTTCGCTGTTCATCCAGCGAAATTGCAGATTCTTCAGCGAAACTGAACGAAAGTTCTCTTCTTCTCAGCGAAACTGTAAAGTTATGCTGTCCGGGCGAACTTAACAGTTTCGCCAAACTATCTTTAGTTTCGCAGAATCTGGTCTTAAGCTTGTACAGTTTCGCTTGGTCATGCTTTCTTTTGAACAGCGAAACTATTTTTTTATAGCGAAACTATGTTTTGCTTGCCGAAATTAATAGCGAATTTTCTTTAATCTATCTTCGCCTTGTCGAAACTGTCTTTTGTTCAGCGAAAATAACATGTTTTAATGAGCGAAACTATTGTTTCGCTTGCCGAAACTGTTAGTTTTCATTGTCGAATTGTTTTTGTTCAGCGAAACTAACATGTTTTAATGAGCGAAACTATTGTTTCGCTTGCCGAAACTGTTAGTTTTCACTGTTTTAGTATTATTTTCTTCTTTTCTTAGTTTCTCATTCAACTTATCTGATTTCTTCATAGGTTATCATGGCTAATCTCAAATTTGATGAGCGGAATAATATCACAGCCATTTTATATGATACTCATCATAAGGCAACTGGATTTAGAGATTGTATCAGATGGCTTCAAAGATCACCTATAGCTTATGCCATATCTCATTCGCCTACCATTTATGATCTTCATATTAGAGATTTTTGGTGATCTGCAGAGTATGATACTCGAGGAGATGTACAGCGGATCACTGCCAAAGTTGTTGATCACGAAGTGACGATCACTGCTGAGACTGTTTCGAGGATTCTAAGACTTGAAGATGATTCAAGAGATGAAGTAGCTATGATAGATTCTTAGGTGTTTCAAGCCTTTAGAAGTATGGGATATGAGGGACCAGCCTTTGGTTCGAGGAAGGAGATCAAGAAGTCATTCTTATCTAAAGAATGGAGATACATCGCTCATGTTTTTATCATGTGTCTAGATCACCGTAAAGGTGGATCCGATGGTCTTAATATTTATTGGGCTAAGGCAATGGTGTTGTGTTGTAAAGGGGAGAAGGCCAATATTTCTAGATTGATTTTTGCGTGTATGGCGGAGAATGTGATGGCCGTAAAGAAAGACAAATGGCTGTTGTACCCTCGTTTTCTTCAGATGATTTTTGATGATCTTATACCTGATGTTCCAAAACATGGAGAGATTAAGAGGCTGGTACAGATGAATCCCCGTATCTTTGCTGACTGCTGTGCCATTCGCCACGACTTTAGTGGTAAGATCACCCATCTTTAGGAAAACATGTATACTCCTGAACGCTGGAACTATATTAGACTGGTGGATGAGTCAGAGAATAAAAGAGCTGAAGAAACAAGAGTACCGCAAGCTGATGCTACAAAGAAAAGGAAGAGATATGCCAAAGAAAAAGATTATGATTTTGAGGAGGATATGCTGCACCAGCTGAGGAAGTTAGGGTTGAGAAAGAAAGGAGGTCTAAGAAGAAAATTGATTTTGTTGAGCCTGAGCGACGAACCAAGCATAGACATGAAGGATTTACAACTAGAAGAGAAGCTAGTGAAAATCTTGATGAGGATATGATACGCAACTTGAATACTTCGTTGGCTAATGAACTGAGTATGATTAAGACTAAACTTACAAATCAGGAAATCAAAGAAAGACAGAAAGATGAGGTGATTGAAGGAATGCAGAGGATGTTAGTTGATCAAAACAGACTGGTTAAGAAGTTGTTTGAGGAGATTACACAGCTGAAAGCTGCAGCCGGCCTACCTAATCAACTGACTCAATCTGAGTTAGATGATTTGACTTATACATCAAAGTACTCATTTCTGAATGTGGGTACTTCATCTAAGGTAGGAGAGGGCACTTCTGGAGCAGCAACTACTGGTGGAGGAGAGCAGGAAACTCCAGGAGAGGATGTTGGAAGAAATGATGAGGAAGATATTATAGAGGCTGGGTTTGTAAAGATGCAGTTTGACTTTGAAATAGATCTGGTTGGTGAAGAAGTTTTTGTTACAGCTACTACTGAAGGAGTATCTGATAAAGGCAAAGGGTTGGTTGATGAAGAAGAGGAAGATGAACAGCTCATAGACTATGATTCAGAACCTGAGTTTTATGAAGTTGATAAGCGACCATTGATCTATGTTGCTAAAAAGGGAGAGGATGATGCAGATGTTTTTGAAATGGATAAAAATGATTGGTTGGTGAAAGAGAAGGAGGTGGAGAATCACTCCTTTGTTCCCACATTTGGAGGGATTAAGCAGGAAGGAAGCTGATAAAAAATTATAAGCTGGTGTTACAATCCAAGCTTAAAGATGTTTATGATCAAGAGACGGGGAGGAAATATCAGTTATATGCTTAAGAGGAAGGCTTTTAAGACCTTGCCTAATGGGGTTTTAAGACATTTGGCAACTCTACCTCTGATCAATGCTCACCTAAGTGAAAGAGCCTCATTTCTTGAGAAGGAGATAAAAAATGGACTTAATGATAATTTTGAGTCTTTTGGGTATATGAAAGCCGAAAGAAAGAGATCAAAGAAGGATAAAGACTGGGAGACATGAAGGGAAGGATTGTACTAAGAGTTAAACCTCCAAGGACTGTAAATAGGGTAAGATTGGCTGATCCTCTCCCCAACAACTATAGGACTTTGAGAAATGGTTTTGACAATAATACTGGAGAGGCTGTGATCAGAGTTAAACATGGAAAGGAGTTTAGAGTATTTGATCCGATGGAGTTTTTTAGTTTTTGTGATGAAGATCTTTTGGTACTATGTGAAAATCACATTAAAGCTGGGGCTGGAGAGGAAACTAGAAAGAAGCTAGTTTGTTCATGAATGTTGCCAACAAGATCAGGGGAGTGAGGTCAGAGGTCAAGAAGTTAGCTGAAAGGGTGAGAGCTCAGGATGAGTTTAATATGGATTTTCAAGATCTGACCAGGCAGTTTGCAAAGGCTAGTGGTCATTCTGAAGAAGCTAGTGTCAGGAAAGGACCATGGAGGATCATTGGCCGAAGCTTCTGAGGATGTTGCTGCAGGAGGTGATGAAGACAGATCAATGGCAGCAGAGGAAACTGGAGCTGACAAGTCAAATCAAGAAGAGTGAAGATGGTGAGATCCAACCTAGGGGGAGTATTGAAGATAATGTATAGGTTGGACTCACCTTAGTATAGTTTGTTTACTTTACTTGTAATAGGACTTTTGTTAGTTTCCTTTTGTATGTTCTTTGAATTGTGTATTTTTGGCAGTCCAGCGAAACTATGAGCGAATCTGTAAATCCGCTCATAGTTTGCTGTTCTAGTTTACCCGGCGAACTTGTGTTTTGCCTGGCGAAACTGTAGTTTCGGCATGACATCTGCGAAACTACAACTGCTATATATACTTTTGTTCATTCTCATTGTAAGGGAAGCTTGCAAAACCCTAATCGTGGATCATTGTTGCAAGTTACATATTCCAAGCAGTTATTACACAGAAATATCATTGTGCTTCATGTTATTGATTGTTATTGTTCATTTTGTTATCAAATATGTGTTAGAGTTGTATTCTATCTTCTCAATTGTCATTGTTTAGCATGGTTGTTAGATATTGAGCAATTCATCACTTTATTTGCACTGTTTTTCGATCACATGGACCAACAGAGCAACTTGGTTATGTTGCATGTGAAGTTGCATGGAGAAATCTGGGTTGTTTCTGATGTTTAGGTTGGCCATTTTAGAAGCTTAAGGATGAAGAAAGATGAAGAACAAAAGGCGGTTTGGGAGAATTTAGGTTTAAGGAATAGTATATTTGAGGAAGATAGTGAAAGAGGGGGGAATCGTTGGGCATTTATGTGAAAAGGATTTGAGACAAAGTTAATGAAAGAGGATAAACTTTGAAATCCGGATGTCGGTCCCACCTCTGAAGTAGTTTACTTTTGCCCAAAAAGTAGTTTTCTTGGAAGTCGAGACACCTTCCGTAGGTTATTTGCTTCGGAAGTTCTGAAGAAAAAGCTTCCGAAGACAAATTGGCTTCGGAAGAGATTTCAAAGGTTTTTGAAAATTTTTCTTCGGAAGAGAGTTTTACACTCAGAGATTTTTATTCTAAGAAGAATAAATACTTTCGAATGTAAATTGCTGTAAATTGCTTTCGGAAAAAATTTGTTCTTTGAAAACATACAAAGTACTTAAGTTGATTTTAAGCTTCGGAAGATATTTCAGAAATTTCTTCCGAAGGTAAAATTACTGAAGCAATTATTTGTTTACTAATACGTAAACTACTTGGTAAACTACTCTCCGAAGTAATTTGACAAAACAACCCATTTTTGAAACATATTTCGTCCCAGCCCCATGTGGGGCTGAGGGGTCTTTTCAGTCCCTTGGTTCTTTCATTCAAGACTTAATTCATTCTTGCACTCTTCCAACTATCCTCTCTCTAAGACACACTTTCTCTTACACACACATAGCAAAACTCTCTCCAAAAGTGGCTGAATAATTTGGATTTCAGGAAGAAACAAGCTGAAATTTTCGGACTTGTGAAGGACAAAGGAAGAGAGTTCTTTGGTGTTGCTCTCCTAACAAGCTTGGTGTTTGGAAGGGCTTGTGGGTATACAAGTTTGAGGTCTTCTATTTTGGAGGCTACACATTCAAGAACATCATCACCTTCATCTTTTTCATCTACAACATTTTGTTCAAGAAAGGTTGATTCTATGAACACCCTATGGTTGTTATGTCTTGTTTGATAGCATACTATTTCACATACATTTTGATCCTTATTCTTGGGTTTTTGTATGTGGTTTAAAATGGTAAAATTTTCAGATTATAAACCATATGTTAAACTCTTTTTCCCGCTGCGTTTTTATAGTTTAAATGGTTAAACTAGCTTGTTTTACATGTGATAAAACCCAACAATGCTTCCGAAGAGATCAATATTTTCAAAAATCTAAGAAAAGTCTTTTGAAAAGATTTTTCTTCCAAAGAAAACAAAGGGCTTATGAAGGTGATATAATAAACAACTTAGGACACACAGGTTTTAGAAATAAATATGATTAAGTTTTAAGAAAAGCTATTCAAAGTTAATCATCCCAATAGCTGATACAAGATATTTAAATCTCTGCTCATCAAAAGCTTTGGTGAACAGATCAGCATATTGTTCATTTGTGTTAACTTTGACTAGTTTGATTAATCCCTTTTCAAAGTTATCTCTAATCAAATGATACCTGATGTTAATATGCTTTGTCCTTGAGTGCTGCACAGGATTCTCTGTGATGGAGATAGCACTATTGTTGTCTATGTGGATGGGAGTCTCTTTAAAGTTAAATCCATAGTCCAGCATCTGATTTTGAATCCAAAGCACTTGAGCACAGCAACTTGCAGCAGCAATGTATTCAGCCTCAGCAGTTGATGCAGACACACAGGATTGTTTCTTACATTGCCAAGAAACTACTCTTCCACCAAGAAATTGACATCCCCCTGATGTAGACTTTGCAGTCATGTTGCAACCACCATAGTCACTATCTGTATAAGCATACACATTAAAGTCAGAATTCTTTGGATACCAAAGGCCAAGTGATGGAGCACCTTTGAGATATCTTAAAATTCTTTTGACAATGACCAGATGTGATATCTTGGGGTTGGCTTGATATCTTGCACAAATGCATGTAGCAAACATGATATCTGGCCTGCTAGCTGTGAGGTACATAAGAGACCCAATCATTGCCCTATAAAGGTGTTCATCAACACATCCCCCTCAAGATCAGGTCCAAGAGAGTGATTTCTGGCTATGGGTGTCTTAGCAACCTTACAATCAGTCATGTTAAACCTTTTAAGTATGTCCTGTACATACTTTGACTGACTCATGAAGATGCCATTGTCAACTTGCTTCACTTAAATTCCTAGAAAGAAATTAAGTTCCCTAATGGCACTCATTTCAAACCTGTCCTTCATCAGCTTTTCAAAGTCTTTGTAGAGCTTTGGATTAGTTGAACCAAAGATAATGTCATCTACATATACTTGAACTAGCATTATGTCATTTCATGTTCCTTTGATGAAGAGAGTTCCATCTATAGTACCTCTTTTGTAGCCATGTTGACAGAGATACTGAGATAGAGTCTCATACCACTTTCTTGGTGCTTGGTGTAGCCCATATAGAGCTTTATCAAGCCTGCAAACATAATCAGGATGATCAGGATCTGAAAACCATGTGGTTGTCTGACATATTGTGACATCTGTCACCTTAAGGTCCGTCAATTAACGTGATTTTCTGTTAACTATTCTTTGATCAATCATTCCTCATCTTTATTAACTCTTTATGTGGATATTATGCTTGCTCTATCATCGTTGTTCTTGTGCTTTCATTGTAATCATATGCTATCCTTAAAAACTTTTAAAACTTTCATCATCGTAACCGCCAAATATATCATTTTTATATAAAATTAACGTCGCTAATAAAACCATTTTTTAGTTATAAACATCATTAAATACATTTATAATTAATATAATTAACCTAATAAAGTCGTTTTTCAACCAAAACAAATTTGGGAAACTCGGGGTTAAGTGCAGGGACTAACTTGAAATTTTAAACTTGAATTTTGCAAACTTGGAATGGGTATAAATAGCCCCATTTTTCCAGCCCTAGCTCATTCACTTCTTCTCCATCTTCTTCATCCTCTCCTTCACCATTTTCGTCATCTTTGCACCGAATTTGACCCGCTTGGTCCCGTTTTCGTCGTCTAGACTCATCATACTAGTCTACTCAATTCTAGAGCAGGTAGACGACTTTGTTGTCCTCTTCTTTCATATTGTCCATTCTAGGGTTTCGGGTGTTCGGGTTCAACCCGAGCACATGAGGTCGTGTGGGTGCGTGTGAGGTCTTTATGCGTGTGCATCTTGTTTGTGTATGTGTGTAGAGTGTTTCTGGAAGTCCTTGTTGTGTAAAACTCGTGCTCGGAGTAGGCGAAGGCTGCTCAGCCCTGTGAACAGTCGTGATTCTACTGTCTAGGCGACTGGGTCTGTCATGCGATTGAGTCGTGCGACTGGATGAGTCGTGCGACTGAGCCATGCGTTTGAGTCAATCGTGCGACTGAGTTGTGCGACTGGGTGTGTCGTGCGACCGAGTCGTGCGACTGTGTGTATGTGTGCGACTGAGTCGTGCGACTGTGTGTATGTGTGCGAATGAGTCATGCGTGCGAATAAATGTGTGCGATTGAGTCATGCGAGCGAGTGAATGTGTGCGATTGAGTCAGGTGACCGAATGAATGTATGCGATTGTGCGTGTATCGCACGACTGGAGTCCAATCGCAAAAATGAAGGTTCAATCCTACGAATGAAGCTGATTCGCACGATTGAAGGTTGATTCGTGCGTATGGAGGTTGAGTCGTGCGATTGGGTGTTGTGTGGTACGACTGAATGCCAGTCATACGAATGAAGGCTCAATCGTACGAATGAAGCTGATTCGCACGATTGAGGGTTGATTCGTGCGAATGGAGTGTTGAGTCGTGCGTCTGGTCCTGTCGTGCGACTGAAGTTGTTGTGTGTGATTTCCCTTCTTGTGCGTGGTGTGTGTATGTCGTGTGATGTTTAGGTAACATTAACACGGTTGCCATTGCTCAGCCACAAAGATTAAAGTCAACACTATAAAGCCCACAGATACTATTTCAAATTAAATCAACTTAACATTTTACAAGTATCAATAACCAATTTGTAACTATTAATGTTTACCAAATACATCTTCAATGACAATGAAACTTTTACTCAAATATCATCAGGAATGGCGACAATGTCTAGTACTTGGATCTACATAGTGTTGGGTGTGTTGGACCATACCAAAGTAGTTTAACCTCTTAAACTTGAAAAAAAAATGCAGCGGATTAAAGGCTTAATTTCATGTTTTATAATCTGAAAAATAAAGCTCATAACTTTGTTTTAACAAACCCAAGAACATAGGATCAATTATATGTGTTTGAACAAGCTATCAACAATAAATAACAACCAAAAGAAACCGAGGAACTACCTTCCAAGGCTGCTGAAAAACGTTGATGAACTACCTTCCAAAAAGCTGCTGAAAAACGGGATTAGGATGAAGATGGGACTGCTCTTGAATGACCAAAACATCAAGGTAGATGTCCTCAAGTTTCCATACCCACAAGCATGATGCAAAACACCTTTTTTGCTAGGATTTGTGCACTAAATCGCAAGAACATGGCAGCTGAAAACCGATTTTCAGCCTAGTTTTTGATAGGACCTGGTATTTGAACGAAATACCTAGTGATTAGCGTGTAAACCAGATCAAATAGTGCGGAATCCTATTTGATTGACGATCCAATTAGTGAGAACACACGAAGAATCAATAAAGAATTGAATCTAACGTTAGAAGTCGATTGGGAATCGATCCAATGTGTTCTGTGACCTTGGAGAACGATTTGGGAGGCTTCTGGACGGCTAGGGTACGTCTAGAGTCGTAATGGAATGAATGCTTACGTTTTTCCACGAATTGGGTTGTATTTATAGGTTAGTATTGTTCATTCGTGCGACTGAACCATTAGTATGGTTCAGTCGTGCGATTGAACCATGCGGTTGATCCATCCGCACGACTGAGTGTTCAGTCGTGCGACTGAGCCAATCTTATGTGTCAATCATGCGACTGATCCAGTCTCCTGGTTCAGTCGTAAGACTGAGTCAATCGTATGAAGTTATTCATGCGTGTGGTCCATTCGCATGGGCCATTCGCATGAGAACTTCATTAAATTAAGTTTGAATGTATCAATTAATATAACATTATATGTAACCATTCAAACAATTACAAACCTAATTAACCAATTCAATATCGACTCATTAATGAAATATTAGACATTACAAATCACAAACAATCAATCTCATTTCATTAATTATTTCAAATTACATCAGAATCAGATAAACAAGATCTATTACATTTCATATCCTGATCTAGGGACATACATGCATCAACAGTTTTTCCTTCTTGGATGAGAGAAAAATGGATCTTGCAAGTATGAGAGAGAGAGCTGAATGGGAGAGTGTGACTAGTGTTAATTGTAGTGTAGTTTCAAGACACAAAATGACCAATAATGCCCCCAAAGGGGGCGGCCAAAATCTTGTGTTTAAAATGGGTTCCCCCCATTTTTAAACACCCACTAATATGTTAACTAGTTGTATTGTTAGTTATATAATTAACCTTTTAAATATATAACTTAAACACACACTCTTATTATTTGATGTTATTTAACAAACTTAAATAACATTACAAATAATGTCCATGAACAAAATATCCTTATAAGTTGTTCTTTCTCACATATAATTTATTTAGAAAACCCATTTTCTAAATTGGTGCAATGATTTAATTGTATGATCATATCATCAATTAAATACATATTGGTGTTTGCTAAACTTGTTATTGGGTATGACCCGACTTGGATCATGACGTACTAACCACATCAATATTCTATGTGTCTTGGGCATAAAGAATCCAACAATCTCCCACTTGCACAAGATTCATAGAAGATTGATGCAAGCAGTAAATACCGCCTAACAACGGTTTACTACCCTTAATACGCATGACTTAGAAGCCATTCAATAACATTATCCCCTTCAAGTATCCAACTTGAAATGCTTTAGGTGAATCAATCATTTATCCTTTTGTTACAGATGTCATGTTAAATCCAAGGACACAAAATGATCATTCCTTATTGATTTAACTTAATCAGGCCTTAGACATCATGCTCTCAACGAATAAGAGGAACAAATTCCATCTTGACTAAATACATTTCTCACAATCACCTTATGTCGTACCTGAACATAGCCTTATGTACTGACCAATATTTCAGATCAGCAAAGAACTAGCCCAAGGTGTAACACATGGTGAATATCAAAACCCAATATGTATCTCAGGTCGGAGGATACCAAATGATATTCGCCTTTACTCAAATTTACTTACGATCAATCAATGAGATTCCATGTAGTAAGATTTGAGACGCGGGTCAGTCCAATATTCGTATCCCACGAATATCTATGAACCTTGGCAGCAACCAATTGCTCTATATTCATGCCTTATGAATATCGACCAATCCAAGTTCATAATAGTCTTACGTTCATATTTGCTCCCACAATTATGACCGACTACGGACATTTAGAATAATGAAATTATTCATGGATGTAAACATGCTAAAAGGAACATAACTCAAAATATCGCAAATATATAGATGAGTTAAATATTACAATTGTTCCATATTTTCAATATTAATACTAAACAGATCAATTCCAATCACTGGAATATCGAAGTCCTAAGGCACAAGTATGACTTTCATGCTTCGCCCTTTCAAGGAGCTTCGTGAGTGGATCCGCAATGTTTTGATCAGAGTGAACTTTGCGAATACATATCTTTCCCTTTTTAACTTCATCCCTTATGTAGTTGAATCTCTGCTCATTTTGCCTAATCTTTTGATGTGCATGGGGTTCCTTGATTTGAGCAATCGCACCCTCGTTATCACAAAATATTTTTAACGGGTCTTGAATGGTAGAGACCACCCTTAGATCGACGATAAACCCCTTTTGTCGATGCAGCTTTCCAAGCTGCTAATGAGGCGGCTATGTATTCGTATTCTGTAGTGGACAATGCTACCCATTCATAATGGGGACATACCCCGATTGTGATCGAGGATCATCTCGATCAGTTTGGAAACTCGCATCCGTGTAACCCTTTACAACGAGTTCCTCTTTATCAGATTCGTATATTAGAAAAATATCCTTAGTCCTCCTAAGGTATTTCAATATACTTTTAACAGCCATCCAATGGCTATTATTTGGATTCTTCTGATATCTGCTTGTCATGCTTAACGCACATGACACGTCCTGTCTAGTGCATATCATCGCATACATGATGGATCCTATAGCAGACGCATATGGGATGTCCTTCATACGATCTTGCTCATCCTTTGAACTTGGACATTGAGATGTACTCAATACTATCCCTCTTTGAACAGGTACCATACCTTTCTTAGAGTTTTCCATCTTGAACCTTTTCAAGACTTTATTAGTGTATGCACTATGGTTTAGACCTATCAACCCCTCGATCTATCCCTATAGATATTTATTCCCAAAATATAGGCGGCTTCACCGAGATCTTTTATGAAAAGAAAAAAAAACAACTTCTAAGCCAGGTTTAACACCTTCCATGGTTGGAATATCATTTCCAAATAGTAGTTTGTCATCAACATACAACACTAAGAATACAATTATGCTCCCACTAGCTTACATATATACACAACCTTCTCGATGCTTGTTTCAATCCACAGATTGATCACTTTAACTTATATACATTATTAGATGTCATGGATCGAAAAACCTCATGGCGGAACTAATGGACAGTCTCTTCGAGATGTTTCATTAAGAAAATGGTTTTGACACCCATTTGCCAAACTCATATTCAGAATATGCAGTTTGGCACATAATATCGCTAATTGACTTTAGCATTGCCCACGGGCGTAATGTGTGCATCATAATCAACCAATTGAGTTTGATGGAAACCTCATGCTATAAGTCTTGACTTATAAGTATTCAAGTCTCCATGTCTATCTGTTTTCATCATCTTGAAAACCCCTTGTATCCAACCGTTTGGAGTTAAGTGGAGGGTCACCAATTCCACACTTGGTTGTTTACATGGATTGCATCCTTACGTTCATGGCTTCTAGCCATTTGTCCCAATCCAAATTGGACATAGGCATCTGGGGTATATGGTTAGCCTACAGGGGTCAACCACATAGCATCCATTCTTGGAATATTCATATCACTTAATGAATACTAACCAACTCTACCAGATTTTGTGAACGTTTTGTGTATATTTAATCAACCTCTTGATTATCATCAACACCTCTTGTTGGTAGCTAGTGTCAACCAAAGTGTACCGGCTTGTGGATTTTGATCCTTATCAGTTCCACAGTTCTATTCGTCATTCCTTCCATAAAGAACTACTCGGTTTCCAAGAACTTAGCCTTTCGAGCAATAAAATACTTTTGCTCCGTTGAGTGCAAAGAAACAGTATCCCATACAGTCTCTGTGGATTCTCAACTTATATACACTTTCTTTGTCCGGGTCATATTCATAATATGAGCCTCATAGAGCAATGCGAAAACCCAAAATGATAAAGGTGGTTAGCTCATATCCATAATAATTGAACCTATCCAAATAGGTTCAGTTTTCTCTTATCAGAATGAAGAACATGATAGTTATGAAGAGTTTGATATTCTACTTCATTATTGAAGATTTTGAACATTTCAAAATCTTTCATACTTATGCGTCATCAAGTGCACACAATAATAGTGACTGTAATCATCGTAATAATGAAGTATCTTTCACCAATCTTTGTCATTTTCTAAAGGACCACATACATCCAAATGTATCATTCCTAATAAGTCTTTGGTTCACACTTATCAAATGAAACATTTCATTTGTTTCCAAAAGACCATTCTTTTGAAGTGTTTGAATCCAATTCTTGTTTAGGTGACTAAGACGACATGTCAAGATATAATAATAATTAAACCCATTTTAAGTTTCTTGGTGCTTAATGTGTATATTGAGTTATTATAGACGAATTATCATGAACCAATCAGTGGATATCATTAAAAGGGCATATCCTTAAAATGAAATACATCAATCCATAAAACTTAATGACCATTATTTACAAACTTTAAATCATGATCATATTGTATTAATAGGAGAGCATTAATTATGTTCCTTCTCAAACTAGGTGCAACAAAAGGTTTTGAGAACAACTTCCAAACCATTTGAAATCTCAAATAGAGGTTTCCCTCCATGAAGCGCACATTTCTTTTGAACCCCTTTGCAACAATTGCCAGTTTGAGTCTCACATCCGGTATCCAATACCCATGTGTCTGAAGAATGACATTTAATACAATGTGTGAATCATGGAAATTGTATTTGAGGTTTGCTCAACATCCCTCTTGTCTTTCAACTCCTTGAGATAGGAGGGACAATTCCTTTTCATTATCCTATCTCTCCATACTCAAAGCATGGATCGTTCTCCGTTACCTTAGGCTTCATAAGCTTAGGTTTTTTTGAGGTTTTCGCTTTAAAAACCTTTGCTTTGATATATTCTTTCCTTTGGTCCTTTCCTTGGCGATAATTGCCTTAGGATCGGGATTGGCCATTTCTTATAGCCTCCCTCATTGATCGAAAGAATAGGTAGAACCTCTCTACCCATGCCCTGCCTCTGTTGCTTTTGAGCTTGTCGTGAAGTTCACCAATGCTCTTGTCCACCCGTTCATATTACAGTTTATTATGATGTTTCAAAACTTTAGTTAGGCAATCAAGGATCAAATCCTTTGCCAACTACTTTGAGACAGGACATTTAAGTGCATCTTGAGGCATCAATGTGGCTTTTCATCTTAAGAATATATAAGATGATATCGATTGGGTTTTCTTCCATGTGACATGCATAAAGTGCTCGAACCGTTTCGAAGCAATCTACTAAAGTTTGTTGAAGGAACATTTCCTTCACTAGATTATCATGTCATATGCCCCATGATGCTCCAAACCCTTTTGGAGTTCGGGAATCATATTCCCAACATGAGTAGGATACTTGCACAGAATCCTTAGTGTACCTAAGCCCATCGTCAAAAGCCTTAACATCAACAGCGTTGTTTGGTGAGGTATGGGATCGTCAAGGACATAGGCCTTTACTCATTTTTGAGAACGATTCTCAAGTTTCGAAATTGAGTCCATAAGGTTATTATGGTTAAGACGATCCCATTTTAAGAAGATGGTTCTCGGTGATAGGGTAGGGACGGTCGGGGTAGTAGCATTGTAGTTTGCGGGCCATTACTACAAATTTACAAAGTTCATTTTAGTATTTCTGAAAAATTGCATTTTAAAACTATTAATACCCTTTACACTTCTCAAAGACAATTAATAATAAAATCTAGAATCCAACGTTACATTTAAATGATGGTTAGTACCTTTATCCCATATTTAAATTAACAAGGTAGTCAACAGTTTGACAATTGCAACCTATTGCAACTTCTAGTCTTATGGGATCGTTTAAACATCATATGTTTAGTCGGCATGTTTAATCCCATCAACACCATTGTACGCCATGCTTCGGTGACCCTAATCACATGGTTTCCATTCAAGTCGTCCTACTTACACACACGTGTGAGTTTTCACATACAAGCGGTTAGGTGACCTTTATCCCACAAGTACGTTAGACTCACCTCAAAGATACAAGTTCCCTACAAGTGGTTAGGTGACCTTTATCCCACAAATAGTTCCCAAGTGATTCGAGTGTCGTGTAAAAGGATGGTGTTAGACTTGTTACCAAAGGGATTTATGTTTCCATTAATTCTAGTTATGAAAACTCAATGTACCTTGTATTCGCATGCTTTCAAATACATGGTACCCTATGGTTCTCTTTTAATAAAACCTCTTTTATTTTGAAATCATTAATCCTTTTAAATAACCTTTTATTAGTCACTTAATGATTGGAACCAAAAAGTCAGCTTGTTATGATAATTTATTTAGATTGTTAAGCATATCCATATATCAACAATCAACATAAAATTAATATCAAACAAGCATATTTCATACACCACATGTGCATAACCATAGCCACTAAGTTGACTACACTTGTTTGCCATCACAAGTGTTGTCATAAGGTCTTTCCTAAGGGTTAAAAATGACACATCATATGTGTCCATGAACTCCCACTTGATTCCACATCCAAATGCTTCAAGTGTCCATGTCTCTTGTGTCCTTCCTTTTGTGTCTTCATCTTGTGCATCTTCTTTTACAAAATCATATCCTAATACAATTTTCTAATAAAAGAAATGCACCTATTATATTTATTACATAACCAAATGAATAAATAAATTACAACCCAAATACAAACACAAAAGAATAATATTACAACCCTTTACGAATGAAATCAACCAACATGACAAATCACAATCAACCAAATCCAAAACACACATGGTCAAGGCTATGTATGCACTAAATATGTATCCATATACATCATTTACAACATTCAAGAACCAAATAAATCCCCATATGACCCTAAATTTTCAGCCAACATAAACCAAGAATTTAGGGTCTTTTGTCCAAACAAAGCACAATCAACCATTTTGATATCTTTCCTTTCAAGATTTAATCATAAGCATGCAAGATATAACCTTGAAAGGTTGGGGATTTATAAATTATCCAAAAAACAGCCCTAATTTGGTTGTTAAAACCCTATAAAATCAATTTTACAAGGATAATTGAAGCTAGTCATCCACATAACCGGCTCTAGATGCCAATGTTGGGTTTGTTGGACCATACCAAAGTAGTTTAACCTCTTAAACTTGAAAAAAAAATGCAGCGGATTAAAGGCTTAATTTCATGTTTTATAATCTGAAAAATAAAGCTCATAACTTTGTTTTAACAAACCCAAGAACATAGGATCAATTATATGTGTTTGAACAAGCTATCAACAATAATAACAACCAAAAAACCCGAGAAACTACCTTCCAAGGCTGCTGAAAAACATTGATGAACTACCTTCCAAAAAGCTGCTGAAAAACGGGATTAGGATGAAGATGGGGCTGCTCTTGAATGACCAAAACATCAAGGTAGATGTCCTCAAGCTTCCATACCCACAAGCATGATACAAAACACCTTTTTTGCTAGGATTTGTGCACTAAATCGCAAGAACATGGCTGCTGAAAACTGATTTTCAGCCTAGTTTTTCCTTCTTGGATGAGAGAAAAATGGATCTTGCAAGTATGAGAGAGAGAGCTGAATGGGAGAGTGTGACTAGTGTTAATTGGAGTGTAGTTTCAAGACACAAAATGACCAATAATGCCCCCAAAGGGGGCGGCCAAAATCTTGTGTTTAAAATGGGTTCCCCCCCATTTTTAAACACCCACTAATATGTTAACTAGTTGTATTGTTGGTTATATAATTAACCTTTTAAATATATAACTTAAACACACACTCTTATTATTTGATGTTATTTAACAAACTTAAATAACATTACAAATAATGTCCATGAACAAAATATCCTTATAAGTTGTTCTTTCTCACATATAATTTATTTAGAAAACCCATTTTCTAAATGGGTGCAATGATTTAATTGTATGATCATATCATCAATTAAATACATATTGGTGTTTGTTAAACTTGTTATTGGGTATGACCCGACTTGGATCGTGACGTACTAACCACATCAATATTCTATGTGTCTTGGGCATAAAGAATCCAACACATAGGATCTGATTTGTGTGTCTGTTTGTGTGTGTTACACGCAACCCAACCGATATAACCCGAACCGACCGATCAATATTATATGCTTCATTCATATCATTAATGCTTAACAATAACTGTCAATAGGTGTTTGACCGTTCATTTGCATTCAACATTTGGATACATTGATCATACGTACTTACCACTTAACAAGTGAGTTTCGTGGCCCCTTTTACGCTTACAATATTTCAATCATTTACAACTTGGGGAAAAATATGCTCACCCATTCTCAATGCTGTACAATTTACTTACAATTTACATACATGGAATCACGTGATACTGTTTGCAAGTACTTATCTGATACATGCTTGGGTCTGCTGTGTGGTTCTATATCTTTGCAACTATTTAATTTCAGTGTGGGAACCGACGGATAGGTATTGGTTACTACTTGGTTTATCTTTTGCACACTTTACTTTCAGTCCTTTTTGGTAGTACTGTGGTATTGCCATCACCTACCCTTGTTCGTTGGTATACTAGTTGGTACCATCAGTGGCCAGGAACGGGCCCTCGGGTGAATATATTCCGACAATATCTTTGTGTACGTCGCTAGGTTTGGTTGCAAAGCTCATTGTCATGCGATTTTACTTGTTTATATAACTGTATTCACGGTATTCCACATCATTTACTATTTACAGCATCACTTACTTATTTATTACTTAAACCTGCGAGCTCACCAACAATTTTGTTGACCATTTTGAGCATTTCTTTTCAGGTGATCATGCAATGTCACACCCCGGGCCCAGGTAGGGTGGGACGTCACAGACTAGCAACAACATATGGCAGCGGAAACAAACCATTACAAGAGCTCAAAGGAGAGAATATCACATGGCATTAATTGTTTTAAAAAGGTACCGGGGCTAGAAACAAATCAAGCCCCAAAATGAGTTTAACAATCATCCATAAAAATAAATTGTACTTGTTCAACACAAACATGAAATTGTTCAAATGATTCATTAAGAAAATATGCCAATGCCATGGTCGCGGGGATAGGTGTAGGTCTTCACAACAACTAGGATCTCTTCATAAATTACCTGAAACATGCTCAAAAAGAAATTTGTGTCAACTAAAAAGTTGGTGAATTCAAGTGCTTAAAGTTTAAAAACAAAAGGACTTAACAAATCCTTCTTTGATAAAAAGGAAATAATCATTGTTTCAACATCGTGGGGAATTCATAATCAACCCTGCACTCAGTCCCGGTTGGCCTCTTCTAAAGTTGTGTTTAACCGGATATTCGCAAAGGAAGAACTGAGCCCCAAGCCAGTGAACCATACCTGCCAGGATGGTTCACCATAGTTTCTTAACAAAACCTGTTACATGCCACAAACGACCCCTTAGGATCTCAGTGGGGTACCCTTCCCTGGAACGGAAGCCACTGTGTGTGGGGGATTCCCCAAATAGATCTATCCATATAAAACAAGCGGTTCACGTAATAATTAATGATCATGATATAAGTATCAGCAGGTAACCATAAATCCCACATACAATCATCAAGTAAAGCACAAATATAGTTCATAAATAACAGAGCATGTTTCACCCCAAAACAGTAGTAAAAAGGGGAAGTCACTAGAACTCACCTTAGGTTTCAAGTCAAAATATCTCTTGGTGTGCCGGGAGTGTCTCAAGTCTAGCACCCTAACATGTACATATTAAGTGATAAGCTACTGCTCTAAACTCATTTAAGGTCCAACAAGAGGGTTAAGAATTTAGCTATAGGGTAAGGCTTTGATTTCGCGAACGTTTGCATATAAAGTTTCCTTTTATGGCAAGTCATGGTTTCTTCATGTAATTTGGGATTTTTACATCATTAGGTTAAGGACATAAGGGAATTTTTTTGTTCAAGTGATTATTAGCTTCATAGGAATTGGTTATAAAGTTTGGTAAAATTTTACAGTTTAGTCCCTCAAGTTTCAAAATCTACAGTTTCTACCCTCAAGTTTGGTTTCTTGTCATTTATGACACTTAGGACCAAAAATCAGGTTCTTAGAGTAGAATTTTACTTATTGTAGAATAAGTGTTCCAAAATTTCAGTTTATGGGTCCGGTTTTAAAACTATGCGTTTAACGCTCCCGGTTGCGGTAAAAGCCGGAGAGTTTTAACAGTTAATTTAGGGTTTTGATAAATTTGAGTCTTGGACCAGTAGGTATCATCTAAAAGATATTTTTATAAATTTTAAGTCATTAAATTGTGAAATTTTGCCTTTAATAGTTGAAAGTCTCGTTTTTACGTTTGACCCGTTAAAACGCGGTTTTGACTGTATTTGACCATTTAAAGCTTGTTTGACCACTTTTCAAATCCTTTAGGTCTTTTCTTACTTAACTTACTGAAATTACATGATTTTTATAAATCTTAGCTTTAAACTCATTTTTCATAGATTTTTCTCAAAAACGATGCCCGGTTGGTACTCGTTTTTAGTTAAAATGTCATTTAATTGTTCTTTTGACCATTTAAATTTCCCATTGACTCCAGAACACTTTATTTATCATTTTTAAGCCTGGAATACTTTTCAAGATGGTTAAGACCACGTTTTTACTATTTTTAAGGTTGTTTTACCATGTTTCGGGTCCCGAAATTAACCAAAATGGGTCTAATCTTAACATGTCCTTAATTTCCAGAGATTAACCACTTGTCACACACTTAATATTCATCAAAACATTCTGAAATTATGTCCAAACTCATGGCTAGGTTACCCATCACAACAATGAACCATCAACTAAGTGATTTAGCCATAACCAACCATAACACATGTGTAAATCATTGCAAACTTGTAGTTAAACCTTACCAAAACCCCATTTAACTTTAAAACCAGATTATTAGGGTGTTACAAAGTCATTCATGAGCAGGTTGTAAGCCTTGGTCAAGAGGGTTTTCAAACAAGTGCTTAGTTTGCAATATATCTTGTAAAAAGTAGGTTTTTAAGGTGTAACTTGTGCTAAAACCATATATCCATGGTGTATCTTCTTTTATTACTTTTAAAACAGGTTATTTGGAGTTCATTAAACCTTTAACAATCAGGTTATAAGTTTTGCTTTCAAGGGTTACAAGATCTACAAGTTAGATGGTGCAAAAAGTCACAAAATAGAGTTTTCATGGTGGAAATCGGTTTCCACCTTAGGAATGACAAGTATAACGAGTGAGATACCTCTTGTGAAGTTAAAAGCTCCTCAAGAACAAGGTAGTGGTGTCGGGTTTCTGCTACAACAAAGAGAGGAGGAGTTTTTAAAAGAGAAATGAAAGAACACATGAAAAGACCATTTTCGGGTGACATGAAGCTTACACTTGGTGTTGTTCACGTTTTGGAGAGTTTAGATGGTCTTGGATGGCTCGAATCTCCTTGGACAAGGCTGGAGAATCTTCTAACAAATCTGGAAGAGTCGAACAATGGGTAGAGGTGTATCCAAACTCGCGGATATGGTCACCTTCTTGTGGTTTTAGGTCGACCGAGAGTAGGAATGCCTTGTTCTTCGACGAACAAGGCTGAAAACCTTTGAGAGAATAGTTTGTGTGTGTGTTTAGGAGTGTGTATTCAGCTGATGAAGATTTGAAAGAATTAGAGAGAGCTGTAGAGATGATGTCTTTGCATGAAGTGTGAATGGTGAGGGTGTGGGTGGTGTAGAGGAGAGGTGAGTGGAGGGAGAGGGGGCGGCCGATCTTGGCTTCTAGTGAGGGTAGTTTTGATTTAATTTTTAAATGGTAATTGATTATTAGGTAGTGTAATTTTGTAGTATTGGGTAGAATATATTATTTAGTGGATGATGTTAATTGTAGTATTTTGTGCATGTCCATGCATGCATTAACCGAAAATATATAAGTATGAGTGTATGCTCACATTTTAATTGTTTCACTTGAGATTAAATTTTATAAGGGTGACTAGTTAACATTCCCGGAACACTAATTTTTAAAAAGGTAAAACCTAAACTAACTAAAAGTCAATAAAATCATATGAAATCATAAATTGAATCAAATAGCAAGAAATGCTTCTAATTTCATGATAGGGTTGGATTGTTTCATTTATTAGTACTCATAAGATGGATAATGATGCAAGTAAATTAGGGTTAGGATAAAAACCTAGACGCCGGTTGTCACATTCTCTCACCGTTTAGGAAATTTCGTCCCGAAATTTTAGCTTTGATTAGAGTCTGAACGGGTGGGTTTGAAGAGGTGTGGATAATTCTTCCTCATCTCATCTTCACGCTCCCAAGTAAATTCAGGTCCTCGCTTGGAGTTCCATCTAACCTTGACCCTGGGTATGCGGCTCCGCCGGAGTTGCTTGACCAAGCGGTCCGTGATCTCCACGGGTTCTTCCATAAAATTCAGCTTGTCATTTATTCTTGCTTCTTTTAATGGTAGCTCTAGGGTTTTGTCTACCATGCTCTTCTTCAAGTTCGACACATGAAAGGTGTCGTGTATGTGGCTCAACCCTTGGGGTAGTTTCAACTTGTAAGCCACTGGGCCAATTCTTTCCAGTATTTCGAATGGTCCAATGTATCTCAGGCTTAACTTTCCTCTTTTTCCGAACCTCACGGTTCCCTTCCATGGTGCTACCTTTAGCATTACCCTGTCGCCCACTTGGAACTCTAAAGGTTTCCATCTCCTATCAGCGTACTTCTTCTGTCGATCTCTGGCTGCTTTTAGTCGCTCCTTTATTTTAAAGATCTTGTCAGTGGTCTCCAACATGATGTCGGGTCCCATCACTTGGCTATCACCAATCTCATTCCAACTCAATGGTTATCGGCATTTCCTGCCATATATAGCCTCATACGGAGCGGCTTTAATACTCGCGTGGTAACTATTGTTATAGGCGAATTCCACCAAAGGGAGATGGTTGTCCCAATTTCCGCCAAAGTCCATCACACAAGCTCTTAACATATCTTCCATCGTTTGAATAGTCCTTTCGCTCTGACTGTCGGTTTGAGGATGGTATGCGGTGCTTAGATCCAAACGGGTTCCTAAAGCTTGCTGGAATGATTTCCAGAAACGAGAAGTGAAACGGCTATCGCGGTCGGAGATGATCGACAAAGGCACTCCATGCCTCGTTACTATCTCGTCGACATATAGTTGGGCCAACTTCGTCATGTCATAGTCTTCTGTAATTGGCAGAAAGTGAGCTGACTTCGTTAGCTTATCTACTATCACCCAATTAGCATCGTGGCCTTTAAACGTTCTAGGTAACTTAGTAACAAAATCCATCGTGACGTTATCCCATTTCCATTCTGGGATTTCGGGTTGTTGTAACGTTCATGATGGTTTTTTGGTTTTCAGCTTTTACCATGGCACAGGTTAGACATTTCCCAACATAAATAGGGATTGACCTCTTGATTCCAGGCCACTAGAAAAGTGCCTTTAGATCCTGGTACATCTTATCACTTCCAGGGTGAATCGAATACCTAGACTTGTGTGCTTCGTCGAGGATTACTTCTCGAATTCCTTCATGCTTCGGCACCCAAGTTCTCCCTTCATACCTGTATGTACCATCGTCCCCTGGCTCAAATCGCTTTTCCATTCCAGTTAACCCTTCTTCTTTTAACCTTTCTTCCTTTAATGCTTTGTTTTGAGCTTCTTTCAGTTTTGCGATAAGGTTGGTATACACACTCATCCTTAAGGCTCGTACACGAAGAGGCTTTTCTCTCTCCTTTCGGCTCAACGCATCTGCCACAACGTTGGCCTTACCGGGATGGTAGCGGATTTCGCACTCGTAATCGTTTAACAGCTCGACCCATCTTCTCTGACGCATGTTGAGCATCTTTTGGTCAAGAATGTGTTGCAAACTTCTATGGTCAGTGTAGATGATGCACTTCGTGCCATAGAGGTAGTGCCTCCACATTTTGAGAGCAAACACCACGGCACCCAACTCCAGATCGTGCGTCGTGTAGTTCTTCTCATGATCATTCAGAAGTCTAGATGCATAAGCAATCACCTTGTTGCGTTGCATCAATACACATCCTAATCCTTGACGCGAAGCGTCACAATAGACCACGAAGTCTTCTATTCCTTCTGGAAGAGCAAGTAAAAGGTGCACTGCATAACTTCTCCTTAAGCGTTTCAAATGCCTCGTTCTGCTCTTGCTCCCACACAAAGGTTGTGTTCTTCTTGGTTAGTGCGGTCAAAGGTTGCACTATGCGCGAGAAGTCTTTTATAAATCGTCGGTAGTAGCCAGACAGCCCTAAGAATTGCCTTATCTCCGTGGGAGTTTCAGGAATCTTCCAATTCTTTATGGCCTCAATCTTGGAAGGGTCGACTTGAATTCCATTCTCATTCACCACATGCCCTAAGAATTGGATCTTGCGCATCCAGAATTCACATTTAGAGAACTTGGCATATAGTTGCTCGTTCTTGAGTAATTCAAGAATTAGCCTGAGATGCTTCTCGTGCTCGTCTTTACTATGGGAGTAGATCAGTATGTCGTCGATGAACACGATCACAAACTTGTCAAGGTAAGGGCGGCAAACGCGATTCATGAGGTCCATGAATGCTGCTGGAGCATTAGTCAGTCCAAAGGGCATGACCAAATACTCATAGTGTCCATACCTAGTTCGAAAGGCCGTTTTGGGGTATGTCCTCTTCTCTTATCTTTAGTTGGTGGTATCCTGACCTCAAATCTATTTTGGAGAAATAGATTGCTCCTTGCAGTTGAGCAAATAGGTCGTCTATTCTCGAAAGAGGGTAACGGTTCTTTCTGGTCAGCTTGTTTAACTCTCTGTAATCGATGCACATTCACAGGGTTCCGTCCTTCTTTTTAACAAACAGTACCGGGGCACCCCATGGAGAGACACTCAGAGGTATAAATCCCTTGTCCAGTAGTTCTTGAATTTGTGCCATTAGCTCCTTCATCTCAGGTGGGGCGAGTCGGTACGGTGCCTTGGCTACTGGTGCAGCACCAGGCAGCAAATCTATCTGGAATTCGACTTGTTTCGGGGGAAGTCCTTGTAGGTCTTCCGGAAACACTTCTGGGTATTCAGAAACCACGGGAATATCTTCGATCTTCTTCTCCTTTTGGGATTTCATCACATAAACTATGAAAGCTGGGCATCCCTTCATTAAGCTCTTGGTAGCCTTTAGGTGGGATACTATGGGGTATAGGGTGTTACTCCTTTCGCCTTCTATTACTAACACTTCTTTGTCGCTCAACGGTATCTTGAGTAGACGCTCATCACAATCGATTTCGACCCTATGCTTAGCTAGCCAGTCCATACCAACAACCACATCAAATCCTCCTAACTTAATGGGCATCAAGTTTATCCTAAACGTATTCCCCTTTAGATTCAGCGGGCAATCCCTGATGACTTCGTTAGTTTCTAAAATGTTACCGTCAGCTAATTCTACCGTAAACGTATCGGTCAAGGCACACGCGTCTAAGTCAATCAAAGGCCTAAAAGTACTAGAGACAAAACTAGCAGTCGCTCCAGTATCGAACAGAACAGTAGGAGGATGATTGTTTACAAGGAACGTACCATTAACCACGTCAGGTTCCCTACGGGCTCCTGCTGGGTCCATTACAAAAGCTCTTCCCTTCGGTTTGTTGTGCTTGGCATCCTTGTCTCTACCCAGCTTACGACACTTGTTCCTCATGTGCCCTGGATCTCCGCATTCATAGCATTGTTTTCCTGGTGCGTAAGTGCAGTCTTTGATTAGATGGCCTGTTCTCTTGCACCTAAAACAGGGCATCGGGTTACATTCCCCTTGATGATGTAACTTGCACTTGTTGCAAAATGGGCTTGTCCCCGAATACAGTCTCCGGGTCTTGCTTCCCTGATCATCGCGCCTCGTACCTTCAGAACTCTTTCTACCTGACCCGCTACTACTTCCAACCGCTCTCTTTACTTCAAACCATTTCCTTTTCTCACCAACAAACTTCCTCTTCTCATCAGCCCTGCTTGTTCAGTCCATCCAGCCCTAATTAAGTCATCAGTCAAACTGCTGGTGGTCAACAGCAGCTTGTAGGGTTGAAGGCTGGGAGGAACGGTCCATTCCCCTAACTCTTGGGTGTAGCCCCCAGATGAATCGTTCTACACCTTTAGCTTCAGGCGTCACTAGATGGGGAACAAGTTGGGATAGGGCTAAGAAACGGTTGATATATTCTGTGTAGTTGGGACCTTTCATTTCCAAACTTAGGAATTCTGTCTCCAGCTTCTCGAGTTGATTGATGGGGCAATACTTGCTGGTCATTAGCTCTCTGAATTCGGTCCAACTCATTCGATTAGCCATATTTCTTCCACGGGTTTGGGTAATTGACTTCCACCATTCAAGAGCTGATCCCTTGAGGGATTGTGATGCGAACCTCACCATATGATCCATCTTGCACTCGCTAATGTCCAAGTCAACTTCCATTTCGTCAATCCATCTGTAAGTCTCTATAGCACCCTCAGTGCCATAGAAGTCCTTAGGCTTACATGCCATGAAGGTCTTATAGGAGCATCCATTCTTTAACGCCTCGGCTTCCTTGTCGTGGCCCTCGTCGTTCGCTGGCCGATCATTACCATTAGCATTATCCCGATCAGCATTTATCTGGGCGATAATGGTCGGGATGGCATTAGCCAGTTGCTGAGCTACGAGGTTAGCAATTCTTTCATTGCTTTCTTGATTAGCATTTTCCCTGTGGGGAGTTCCTGGTGGAGTAGGTTGGTTTCCAGTCTGTATGGCTTCCTCGCGGCGGCCCCTAGTGGCTCCTCGCCGTCCAAATCGTGTTCCTCTGCGAGTCGTCATTCTGATAGTATCACAAACAGATTCGTTTAGCATCTCAAAATTTGTTTCGAATAGCTTATGCATCATTACCCTATTACACCATGCCTCGGGAAGAGGGATCATTGTGCACACATATGTATTTACAACCCACTAAGAAAAACTTACAAAGTCCAAATCAAAACATGACATAACAGTTAGACAACCAATTAGGAAAGGGCACGGACCAATTTCAAGGCACGACACAACATATTGCAATTCAATACAAATAGTCCAATGAATCTAGCATCCAAACAAACAGTTCATAGATAAATAGAGATAGTAGTATGATCCAGCAAAGTTGAATCAGAGTCAAGCTCTTACAAATTGGAAGGTGCCATCAGCCCCACGTTAATAATAATAATAGTATCGAATAATAATTCAAATAGTTTCCTTCTACTGTCTAGAGACAGATAATCCTGCTGCGTATCCCTACTCTCACATCCACTTTTTCTTCAGCCATCCATACCATCCTGAACTCTTCTTTCTCTTCTCCTGCTCCAAACGCTGCACTCCTTGCGTAGCCATCATAGCCTAGAATTGAGCAGACTCGGAGGTTCGAGTGGCGTGCTGAACAGTCAACTCAAGACGACGAACGGTCCTCAAGATTTCATCCAGTGTCGCATCAGATGGTCCTACGTCACTTGCCCGGCGGCTCGATTGGGAGTACCTATCACCAGCCAGTACGCTAGGGCCGTCATACATACTATGCCTCGGCGGCATCAGGTGCTCATCACATGGGTCAAACAGCGGAGGTACCGGAGTAGGAATCCGAACAGGCGGGGGAGGAGGAGGAGGCATCCTAAAGGATACGGAGTATCCTGACCTAACACTTTTGCGAGGTCGGGTGACAGTACGCGCACCCCTATTCCCAATAGGTGGGATGGGTGAGAGGGTAGGAGCAGCTACTTGAGGAGAGTGGGAACGCGTTCGGCTTCGGGAAGGTGATGTGGAGGAACAGTCCTCAGAAGCTTCAGTGTCATCTGACGTGACGGATATCCACCCAAGATGTCCGCATCTCCGGAGGTACGCTTCATACTCAGTCTGAGGCTTCGCCCTTCTCAAGGTTCCGATAGGAGTGGTCTCAGTGTCGGGGAGAGCAGGCGCCTTACCTTTATCAGCCATATTCGTTGCGTACTGTAAGAAATACATCATGAGTAATTTTGGTTTCTCATAGCTCATGATTATAATAATAGTACTAGTAATAGTAGTGATGGCAATAGTATCTG
This sequence comes from Flaveria ramosissima, assembly GCA_025215565.1. NCBI lineage: Eukaryota > Viridiplantae > Streptophyta > Magnoliopsida > Asterales > Asteraceae > Flaveria > Flaveria ramosissima. Next base: position 7,498,987 of record CM046046.1, on the reverse strand, counting down.
TTATTCCAACATATAATTGTCCGTGTTGCCCAAATCAATAGTTTCTTCAAATAGTATCGGATAACATAGTTCATCATAAAAATCATTTAAATCCCCTTTTTGAAAATAGTTTCAAAATCATCAATATAAATCAGAAAAAGTCCAACCATAACCTAAAGATCCGTGATGGAAATTACGCGTCCGGTAAATTCATGATTACGTTGATCAAGTGTAATCATCAATTTACCCAACCCGATCATCCCAACACTTCTCACAAGGACATACCTATGGTATCAGGGTTGTAGCCTAGGGTCTACTATGGTATTCCCGACTTCTCTACAACCTTTGGCTCTAATACCAATCTGTCACACCCCGGGCCCAGGTAGGGTAGGACGTCACAGACTAGCAACAACATATGGCAGCGGAAACAAACCATTACAAGAGCTCAAAGGAGAGAATATCACATCACATTAATTGTTTTAAAAAGGTACCGGGGCTAGAAACAAATCAAGCCCCCAAATGAGTTTAACAATCATCCATAAAATTAAATTGTACTTGTTCAACACAAACATGAAATTGTTCAAATGATTCATTAAGAAAATATGCCAATGCCATGGTCGCGGGGATTGATCTAGGTCTTCACAACAGCTAGGATCTCTTCATAAATTACCTGAAACATGCTCAAAAAGAAATTTGTGTCAACTAAAAAGTTGGTGAATTCAAGTGCTTAAAGTTTAAAAACAAAAGGACTTAACAAATCCTTCTTTGATAAAAAGGAAATAATCATTGTTTCAACATCGTGGGGAAATCATAATCAACCCTGCACTCAGTCCCGGTTGGCTTCTTCTAAAGTTGTGTATAACCGGATATTCCCGAAGGAAGAACTGAGCCCCAAACCAGTGAACCATACCTGCCAGGATGGTTCACCATAGTTTCTTAACAAAACCTGTTACATGCCACAAACGACCCCTTAGGATCTCAGTGGGGTACCCTTCCTGGAACGGAAGCCACTGTGTGTGGGGGATTCCCCAAATAGATCTATCCATATAAAACAAACGGTTCACGAAAGAATTAATGATCATGATATAAGTATCAGCAGGTAACCATAAATCCCACATACAATCATCAATTAAAGCACAAATATAGTTCATAAATTATTGAGCATGTTTCACCCCAAAACAGTAGTAAAAAGGGGAAATCACTAGAACTCACCTTAGGTTTCAAGTCAAAATATCTCTTGGTGTGTCGGGAGTGTCTCAAGTGTAGCACCCTAACATGTACATATTAAGTGATAAGCTACTGCTCTAAACTCATTTAAGGTGCAACAAGAGTGTCAAGAATTTACCTATTGGGTAAGGCTTTGATTTCGCGAAGGTTTGCATATAAAGTTTCCTTTTATGGCAGGCCATGGTTTCTTCATGTAATTTGGGATTTTTACATCATTAGGTTAAGGACATAAGGGAATTTTGTTGTTCAAGTGATTATTAGCTTCATAGGAGTCGGTTATAAAGTTTGATAAAATTTTACAGTTTAGTCCATCAAGTTTCAAAATTGACAGTTTCTACCCTCAAGTTTGGTTTCTTGTCCTTTATGACACTTAGGACCAAAAATCAGGTTCTTAGAGTAAAATTTTACTTATTGTAGAGTAAGTGTTCCAAAATTTCAGTTTATGGGTCCGGTTTTAAAACTATGCGTTTAACGCTTTCGGTTACGGTAAAAGCCGGAGAGTTTTAACAGTTAATTTAGGGTTTTCATAAATTTGAGTCTTGGAGCAGTAGGTATCATCTAAAAGATATTTTTATAAATTTTAAGTCCTTAAATTGTGAAATTTTGCCTCTAATAGTTGAAAGTCTCGTTTTTACGTTTGACCCGTTAAAACGCGGTTTTGATTGTATTTGACCATTTAAAGCTTGTTTGACCACTTTTCAAATCCTTTAGGTCTTTTCTTACTTAACTTACTGAAATTACATGATTTTTATAAATCTTAGCTTTAATCTCCTTTTTCATAGATTTTTCTCAAAAACGATGCCCGGTTGGTACCCGTTTTTAGTTAAAACACCATTTAATTGTTCTTTTGACCATTTAAATTGCCCATTGACTCCAAAACACTTTATTTATCATTTTTAAGCCTGGAATACTTTTCAAGATGGTTAAAACCATGTTTTCACAATTTTTAAGGTTGTTTTACCATGTTTCGGGTCCCGAAATTAACCAAAATGGGTCTAATCTTAACATGTCCTTAATTTCCAGAGATTAACCACTTGTCACACACTGAATATTCATCAAAACATTCTGAAATTATGTCCAAACTCACGGCTAGGTTACCCATCACAACAATGAACCATCAACTTAGTGATTTAGCCATAACCAACCATAACACATGTGTAAATCATTGCAAACTTGTAGTTAAACCTTACCAAAACCCTATTTAACTTTAAAACCAGATTATTAGGGTGTTACAAAGTCGTTCATGAGCAGGTTGTAAGCCTTGGTTAAGAGGGTTTTCAAACAAGTGCTTAGTTTGCAATATATCTTGTAAAAAGAAGGTTTTTAAGGTGTAACTTGTGCTAAAACCATATATCCACGGTGTATCTTCTTTTATAACTTTTAAAACAGGTTATTTGGAGTTCATTAAACCTTTAAAAAGCAGGTTATAAGTTTTGCTTTCAAGGGTTACAAGATCTACAAGTTAGATGGTGCAAAAAGTCCCAAAATAGGGTTTTCATGGTGGAAATCGGTTTCCACCTTAGGAATGACAAGTATAACGAGTGAGATACCTCTTGTGAAGTTGAAAGCTCCTCAAGAACAAGGTAGTGGTGTCGGGTTTCTGCTACAACAAAGAGAGGAGGTGTTTTTAAAAGAGAAATGAAAGAACACATGAAAAGACCATTTTCGGGTGACATGAAGCTTACACTTGGTGTTGTTCACGTTTTGGAGAGTGTAGATGGTCTTGGATGGCTCGAATCTCCTTGGACAAGGCTGGAGAATCTTCTAACAAAGCTGGAAGAGTCGAACAATGGGTAGAGGTGTGTCCAAACTCGCGGATATGGTCACCTTCTTGCGGTTTTAGGTCGACCGAGAGTAGGAATGCCTTGTTCTTCGATGAACAAGGCTGAAAACCTTTGAGAGAATAGTTTGTGTGTGTGTTTACGAGTGTGTATTCAGCTTATGATGATTTGAAAGAATGAGAGAGAGGTGTAGAGATGAAGTCTTTGCATGAAGTGTGAATGGTGAGGGTGTGGGTGGTGTAGAGGAGAGGTGAGTAGAGGGAGAGGGGGCGGCCGATCTTTGCTTCTAGTGAGGGTAGTTTTGATTTAATTTTTAAATGGTAATTGATTATTAGGTAGTGTAATTTTGTAGTATTGGGTAGAATATATTATTTAGTGGATGATGTTAATTGTAGTATCTTGTGCATGTCCATGCATGCATGAACCGAAAATATATAAGTGTGAGTGTATGCTCACATTTTAATTGTTTCACTTGAGATTAAATTTTGTAAGGGTGACTAGTTAACATTCCCGGAACATTTTTTTTAAAAAGGTAAAACCTAAACTAACTAAAAGTCAATAAAATCATATGAAATCATAAATTGAATCAAATAGCAAGAAATGCTTCTAATTTCATGATAGGGTTGGATTGTTTCATTTATTAGTACTCATAAGATGGATAATGATGCAAGTAAATTAGGGTTAGGATAACAACCTAGAGGCCGGTTGTCACATTCTCCCACCGTTTAGGAAATTTCGTCCCGAAATTTTAGCTTCGATTAAAGTCTGAACGGGTGGGTTTTAAGAGGTGTGGATAATTCTTCCTCATCTCATCTTCACGCTCCCAAGTAAATTCAGGTCCTCGCTTGGAGTTCCATCTAACCTTGACCTTGGGTATGCGGCTCCGCCGGAGTTGCTTGACCAAGCGGTCCGTGATTTCCACGGGTTCTTCCACAAAATTCAGCTTGTCATTTATTCTTGCTTCTTTTAATGGTAGGTCTAGGGTTTTGTCTACCATGCTCTTCTTCAAGTTCGACACATGAATGGTGTCGTGTATGTGGCTCAACCCCTGGGGTAGTTTCAACTTGTAAGCCACTGGACCAATTCTTGCCAGTATTTCGAATGGTCCAATGTATCTCGGGCTTAACTTTCCTCTTTTTCCGAACCTCACGGTTCCCTTCCATGGTGCTACCTTTAGCATTACCTTGTCGCCTACTTGGAACTCTAAAGGTTTCCGTCTCCTATCAGCGTACTTCTTCTGCCGATCTCTGGCTGCTTTTAGTCGCTCCTTTATTTTAAAGATCTTGTTAATGGTCTCTAACACGATGTCAGGTCCCATCACTTGGCTATCACCAATCTCATTCCAACTCAATGGTTATCGGCATTTCCTGCCATATAGAGCCTCAAACGGAGCGGCTTTAATACTCGCGTGGTAACTATTGTTATAGGTGAATTCCACCAAAGGGAGATGGTTGTCCCTGTTTACGCCAAAGTCCATCACACAAGCTCTTAACATATCTTCCATCGTTTGAATAGTCCTTTCGCTCTGACCGTCGGTTTGAGGATGGTATGCGGTGCTTAGATCCAAACGGGTTCCTAAAGCTTGCTGGAATGATTTCCTGAAACGAGAAGTGAAACAGCTATCGCGGTCGGAGATGATCGACAAAGGCACTCCATGCCTCGTTACATGCAAATTGAAGAATCTAGGGTTAGGATAACAACCTAGAGGCCGGTTGTCATATGCAAATTGATGAATCTAGGTGTGCTGCCTTAGTGGAGACCCTAGGATGCATTTTTGGGACTAAACATATTTGACAAACAATATTTTGAACAATGTTGTAGTCTGATTAAACAATTACAATCTTTTGATACTTGTTCTCGGCTTGTGGGAATTTACATTACAATTTCATCTTTATTTGGTTATGTGAATTCGTTTAACATGTTTATGCTTATGACTATGTTGTCGTGAATATTGACTAAACACGACACAAGTCCCCTTGTTGTCGGGTGTCGTCATGACACGCTTGTCATCATTTGTTATATTGCATCTCTATCGCTTACCATGTGTTATGACGATCCCGATCTCGTTACATCCCCGTGTTTCCACTTTTAGCGGGGGTGTGACAGATTGGTATCAGAGCCATTGGTTATAGAGAATTAGACAATACGCTTGACCTAGACTATAACCTTGGAACCTTCATGTAGATTTGCATGCTAGGATCTGTATGCATATTATATATCGTGTATGTGTTCCTCTTTACTTGATTCGTTCATCTATTTGTTATGTGATCTTTCACCCTGTGAGAGAGCCCTCATGCTCACTCCTTATGGGATGCTTCTATTGGATCTTCCGTTCCCTCTGCGCGTCGAGTTAGTTTATCAGATCCGGGTATTAAACCCAAAGAGATCTTCACATATCATGTTATTGCGCTTGACCTTGGACATTGAGTTTAACCCCAAGGACGTTATGTCTGAAACCTCGAAAGAGGAAGAGATAGACAACCTCCGCTTGACTAAACGTGATTATATACATGGAATTACAATTGATATGATGGACTATTGTTGAGACATTACCAATTCATGGTGTGAGAACTACACGACTTGCATGCGATGTGTGGTGACAATAAGTGTGATATTAACTTGGGAATACTGGACTTGATGAGTGTTATGGATAACACAGTTTGAAATGATTTAAGCTTACGTGTTTACTATTTCTATGATTAGAAAATGCCGCCTCGAAGAGTTACCCGCAGCAATAGTGGCGGGTGTGAAGCCCCAAGGGTCAGGGGCAGAGGCAGAGCACCAAGAACAAATGATGGTCCTGCCAGTAACAATCAGGAAATAGGAAACTCTGATATGGCAGCTCTGATCGCTCAACAGTTGGCCGCACTGATTCCTACTATCATGGCCCAAGTGAACGATGCACTCCAGCAACACCACCCCCACGGGGATGGTGGCAATGATAATGGAGATAATGGAGAAATAGGTCAAGGTGGGATCAAAACTGAAGTGGGAAATGGAAACCCAACTGGGAATGAAAGTAATCAGGAGACCGGAAATGGTGGTACAGCCGGTATTAAGACTAGGGTTGTTAATACTAGTCAGGGGTGTTCATACAAAGAGTTTGTGGCTTGCAAACCGAGAGAATTCTATGTGAAAGGTGGATCGATAGCCCTAACCAGGTGGCTAGAAAAGATGGAGGCAGTAATTGACATCAGTGAGTGCCTCGACAGCCAGATAATCAAATATGCCACATGTTCTTTGCAGGGCAAGGCCCTAACCTGGTGGAACACCCAGGTTCAAGCGAGAGGAAGAGAATCTGCAATGCAGATTTCATGGGATGAGTTTAAAGCTTTGATTACTGAGGAATACTGCCCCCTCAACGAGATGCAGAAATTAGAGCATGAGTTCTGGAATCATGCTATGGTGGGGGCCGGACATGCAGCTTATACGGATCGTTTTCATGAGCTGGCAAGATTGGTTCCGCATCTGGTCACGCCGGAATCAAAGAGAATCGAGAGGTACATTTAGGGACTTGCGCCTCAAATCCGAGCAATGGTTACAGCAGGTGCTCCTCCTACTATCCAGAGTGCAATTTTGAAGGCTGGCACTTTGACTGATGAAATGGTGAGAACGGGGGTTTTGGGCAGAGGAGAAGAAAAGAGAAAGGATGTTGGGGATACGAGCCGATCGAGTGCCGGGATGTTTGATAAGAGGGCCAAGACAACGAGGAATTTTGTGGCCGTAACTCAGGGCAGGAGAGAGTATGTGGGGCCGCACCCCAAATGTGACAGGTGCAACTATCATCATCCCCCAGGAACGCAGTGCCGGGTATGCGCGAACTGTAAGCGCCCGGGGCATCTGGCGAGAGACTGCAGAACAGCGCCTAATCTTGTGGCACCGGTCAACGTGGTTAACCCCGCCGGGAATGCAAGGGCCTGTTATGAATTTGGAGGCCTCGATCACTACAGAAACATGTGCCCTAGACTGAATCGGGCACCGGGTCAACAAGGGAACAACCAGCAGCAAGTGATGGCTATAGCTGGAAATCAAGGTCCGACCAATCAGGGGAATGCAGCTCGGGGACATGCATTTGTCATTGGAGCCAACGATGCCCGTCAGGACCCGAATATTGTCACGGGTACGCACTTACTCAATCATCACTTCGCATCTATATTATATGATGCTGGAGCAGACAATAGCTTTATATCTTCTGAGTTTGCGCAATTGCTTGATTTGAGTCCAATGGTAGAGTTGTTCAGGCCGATGAGATTATTAGGAAGTGCTCATTAACATTAGAGGACCATGCCTTCGATATAGACTTGATACCCTTTGAGCTAGGAAGTTTTGATGTGATTGTGGGTATGGATTGGTTGTCGTAAAACGGAGCAGAGATTGTCTGTCGGGACAAAATAGTACGAATCCCTATGCCAAACGGGAAAGTACTCAAGATTCAAGGAGAACGACCAGGAAGGAACTTAAAGCTTATTTCCTGCATGAAAGCACGCCGAAGTTTACGAAAGCAGTGTTATGCTTTTCTGGCTCATGTGGTTGAAAAGAAGGACGAAGAGAGGAAACTAGTAGATATTCCAGTGGTACGGGACTACCCAGATGTATTTCCTGATGACTTGTCTGGTTTGCCTCCTCCACGACAGGTGGAATTTCGTATAGAGTTGGTTCCTGGAGCTACACCGGTAGAAAAGACGCCATATCGGTTAGCACCATCTGAGATGCAAGAGTTGTCTAGTCAGTTACAGGAACTACTGGAGAAGGGTTTTATTCGACCGAGTTATTCACCGTGGGGAGCACCGGTATTATTTGTCAAAAAGAAGGATGGGTCGTTCTGAATGTGCATCGATTACCGTGAGCTAACAAGTTAACTGTGAAGAATCGATATCCTCTCCCCAAGATCGACGATCTGTTTGATCAGCTGCAAGGAGCTTCATATTTCTCAAAGATCGACCTTCGTTCTGGATATCATCAGCTAAGGGTTTTCGAGGACGACATACCGAAGACAGCGTTTAGAACTCGTTATGGGCACTATGAGTTCTTGGTCATGCCGTTCGGGCTTACTTGGATAAGTTTGTGATCGTATTCATAAACGATATACTTATCTACTCCCGATCGAAAGAGGATAATGAAGAACACCTTCGGGCAATTCTAGAACTGTTACGGGAAGAAAAACTTTTCGCCAAGTTCTCGAAGTGTGAATTTTGGTTGCGGGAAGTGAAGTTTTTGGGTCATGTGGTTAACAAGGACGGGATTCATGTAGATCCCGGCAAGATCGAAGCGGTGAAGAAATGGGACGCGCCCCAGACACCATCAGAGATACGACAATTCTTAGGATTGGCCGGTTACTATCGTCGCTTCATCGCGAATTTTTCGAAGATCGCGCAGCCATTAACCCTGCTTACTCAGAAAGACAAGATGTTTGATTAGGGACATCACAAGAACAAGCGTTCCAAACGTTGAAAGAGAAGTTGTGTAACGCGCCTATACTGTCCCTCCCAGACGGAACTGATGATTTTGTGGTGTACTGCGATGCTTCACATCAAGGATTGGGATGTGTGCTAATGCAGAAGGATAAGGTGATTGCCTACGCTTCGCGACAACTTAAGGTGCACGAAAAGAACTATACAACTCATGATCTTGAGTTGGGCGCTGTAGTATTGGCACTCAAGATTTGGAGGCATTACCTGTATGGAACCAAATGCATCATCTTCACTGATCATAAGTGCCTCCAACATATTCTGGATCAGAAGGAACTTAACATGCGTTAGCGACGTTGGGTAGAGCTTCTTAGTGACTACGATTGTGAAATCCGGTATCATCCGGGAAAAGCTAACGTGGTGGCTGATGCTTTAAGCCATAAAGAACGCGTGAAACCACTACGTGCTCGAGCGTTGGGATTGACCATTCAAACGAATTCAAGTCCAAATTGCACAAAGTTAAGCAATGAAAGAAGAAAACCTTGCGGGAGAAGAATACCGAGGGTTAGATAAACAGATGATTTGCAAGGATGATGGTATACAGTACTTCATGGATCGCATATGGGTACCCAGATGGGGAGGTGTATGTACCTTAGTGCAGGACCGGTTAAGGGCTTAACAATTACAACACAACAACACAAAGTGGAGATTAACTAAACTTGATCAAACAGTAAACTGGATTAACCAAGATAATGATACAAAGAACACAAGTAATGATAAAGAGACAGAACAAGAGATTTGGGTTTCAAGGAGGCAGTATATTGCTTTCTCAAGTTCTATTACAAGTGTTACAAAGCATAAAGAAAGATACTAGAACTTGGAATACTTATACTACAACCTACAGCCGGCTATACTTTGAAAGCCAGCTGGATACAATTGACTAGACACAAACAAAATCAATTGTAGAATCAAAAGGCATATCTGCCTTTTGACCTTGTGACTATGACATGCCATTGCTCACATCCTTATCTATTACAAAAAGGATAAAGTACATAAAGTAGAAAGTTACAGACTCAAGACCTCAATGTACAGTTACCAAAAGCATGGACCTTTTCACCAACTCATGTAAGTTGGTGACTTTACAGAGATGCAGCGGAAAGGTGTCCAGCTTTATGGAACAATACATCAGATAAAGCATGTTACTAAAATTCTTCGGAAGAAATTTGTCTTCATAGGATGAAGCTACGGAAGACTTTGTCTCTAAGGCTTCGGAAGACTTCATGTTTGGCTTCGGAAGATATTGGTCTTGGCTTCGGAAGATTTTACACTTAGAATATTTCTAGTGTATGGTGTAAAACTTCCGAAGCATTTCTTCTTCAGTACTTGGTGCATTACTTGCAGAGAGACATTGGATGTTTTGGTTTGCATTAGACTTAAAGGAATCCTTACAAACTCCCCCTAGGCTGATGCTACCAAAACATTTAGAAGATCTTCAGATGTTAGTAGTGTTCAGCACAATCATGACCATACCCTTCTTCATTAGATGGTCAGGATCATTCAGACCTTCATAGTATCTTCTCATCTCAAAGAGATCATGCAGAGTTAAGTTGATTATGTCTTTCCATGTATAGACATTCTCAACACCTTGATCTCTGATTACATGCCATCTTTCTGGATTGGTAGAGAAGGTCCAGGATAAGATGGGTGTCTCAGCTGCCAGAGGAGCCACTTGTATTAGAGTTGATTGGGCTGCCTCTTCATGCACTTCCTCAGGTTGATCTGACTCAGCCTGAGGTGTAGAGGTAGATGATGTAGGCTTCTTCTTCTTAGACTTTGGTTTAGAAGTCATCCTCTTCTTCCTCTTAGATGACTTTAACTGAGAAGACTGGTCTGCAGCACCTTGTTGATCATCCTTGTCTTTCTCAGTTGGGTGTTCCTCCCTCACATGTTCAGAAGGAGAGGGAGTTTGACCCTGCTTTGGATCAGAAGATGAAGCTTGCTGAGGGTCAGCAGGAAGTCCGGGTTGAGATGTCTCAGGTTGTTCGAACTTAACCTCCACTTCAGGTGGGACTTGACTTGGAAGAGAGTGTAAGTCAATCAGTTCACCACTCTTAATCTTCTGCTTGATTACCCTTATATGCTCATCCATTGTGGATAGAGACATAGGGCCAAGTCTCCTTCCGGAGAATCCATATAGCTTCAAGAAGCTCATCATCTTTTGTCTATCAGCAGACTTCTTCATACTCTTTTGGATGATGGCTCTTGACTTTGCAGCTTCTTCCCTTAGCTTCTTCTTAGTTGTTTTTCTTTCCCTGACTAACTCAAGCTCAAGTTGTTTTAAGTACTCAAACTCAACAAAGTCATAGGACAAGGGAAGAAGTGCATCTGCTTGATAGAAGCCTGTGGCACTCAGGTAGTTGATCATTTTGATCCTATCTTCTTCTTTGTCTACCTGAGGTTCTTGTGGAGCCACATCTTCTTGTACAGGGCTTTCTTGAACTGGGGAGAGAGTGGGAGCATGTTGTAGAGTCTTTTCAATCTCTTCTCCTCTATGAATTGGAGAAGTAACCTTGCATCCTCTTTTTCTTTCATCTCTCTTGACACTTCCATGTCAGCCAGTTCATTTAGTTGTTCTAAGGAAAGAGAAATGATTTCATCAATGTCATAGTTCCTGGTCTGCAGATAAGTAATCCTGGCTGACCTCAACTCATCATCTTGAGTATTTGGTCTGGGGCAGCCCTGATTGCAGCTTGCATAAATCCTGAAGACCCAGTGGAACTTTCTCCCCTTAGCTTCCTTTTCCACTCTCTTTCTTCCTCCTCAATTTCCTCAAGGGTCATAATCCTTTTCCCTTTGTCACCCACAGACCTTTGTGACTTAGGGTGGATAGAGGTTTGGCCTTCATTGCTTGGTGTAGCATCCATGCTCTGGCCAGAGAGAGGCTGAGAAACACCTTCACCAGCAGGTGTCTCAGAGGGAGTGTGAATCTCTGCAGCAGTTGATGATGATGAGACAGGGGTCTCAGGTTCTGCCACTGGGCCTTCAGTCAAGGTTTCCCCTATGAAACTAATCTTAGGGTCCACCTCAACATCCAGTTGACCGATGACATTGCCTGATTGCCTAAGTCTCCTTCTTAAACTGAACTCTGCCATGATCCTGTCTTGGATTCTTTGAGCCAATCTGTCAGCCTGACTTGATTTGCTTGGATTGACAAGTGGCATATTGACTAGATCCAATCTTTCATAGAAGTTCAGGCTTTGAAAGTCAAATACTTCTTGTTGCCCTTGAACTTTGTGAAGAATAAGAGCTCTTCTATCAGCATCATACCTCCACCTTATGATAGTTTGAAGTTCCTTGAGGTGGGGATGACACAGCCCTTGGTATACCTTCCTCAAAGAGACTCCTGATGATAGAGTCTATAGAGTCCACATTAATGTGAACTTGAGGAAGTTGCTGAGAATGCACAACTGCAAGTGAGGATGGTGAGTCCTCTATGTCCATTCTCTGTGAAGAACTCCCAGGTTCTGTGGTTGCAATGACTTTCTCCCCCTTTTTGGTACTTTCTCCCCCTTTTTGGTAGCATCACCCACTTGCATAGGTGAGCTGGAGGATAAATCAATCACATCCACAGGTTCTTGTGTTCCTCCTGGTTGAGCTCTTCTTAAAGGTCTCTCAGCTAGTTTTTCCTTAAGATATGAAATCTGAAGTTGCTGATCATTGACCCTGTTTTGTAAGATAGTCACCTGAGATTCAAGGTGACTGACCTTAGAGACTAAATAGGAGCATGTTTTTGACAGTTTTTGCACCTTTAGTCTCAAATTCCCTTCTTCTTCATCAGAAGAATCATTGGGGATGAGATGATTGGACCAAAGTCCTCTCTCTCACCACCAGCTTGAGATTCTTGGCTGTTGGTTTTCTCTACTCACTAGCAATCTCAGTTGAGATGTCAGTGGGCAGAGTTGCCATGGTTGAGGTCTTAATGTTAATCACTCACTTGCAGAAAGTGAGAGCCTCTTCCATATGGACATCCTGAACATGTTCAGAAGTGTCCACCTCAGTAACAGGTGACTGATGTGGGCTAGACTGAGGAGACTCAAAGGTACTCATCTCTCTTTGAGTAGGGGAGGAGAAGAGAGACTCATGGTACTCACTGAATTCTAAGTCTTCATCAGTATAGAAGGACAGGTTGGGATGGGATGATTTAGATCTAAAGGCTGGGGATGGTAACTGTCCCCTGAAGGTTGTTCACTTGAGTGTTGAGACTCAGAGTGAAGGCTTAAGGCTGTTGGGCTTGTGAGCTCATCAGGGTGAGCATGAGGAACCTCAGCCCTGATAGTTGAAGAAATGGGAGTGGTTTGCTCCTCAGGGGAAGTGGGAGCTCTAGTGTCCACTTCCTCCTGTAAAGGTGAGTACATAGGGACCTGCACAGACTCAAATATAGCTTGAGCAGGGGTGCGTTTGATTTCTTTGGTAGGTGAGTGTTATTTGAGGCCTTTTAGAGGTAAGGAAGTAGAGGTGTGGGTTCAACACTAGCTTGTGTTGCTAGGTGTCACCTTGAGCAATGAGCTCTAACATTTTGGGGACAAGGGCTGTTTCTACCCCTGAGAAGCCTACAGTTGGCTTCTTCATAATTTTAAAGATGCCGGGCTTCATCTGTCCCAATTTAAGAATATTTCTTGTTTCCCATAACTGTGAGCCCAGTTCACAGTTAAGAATGTGTTGAACATATCTAGGAAACATGTAATACTCTAAGGAGTCCAAGTTTGCAAGTAAATTAGTATAAACAAATTGAGATTACCTGAACTTGACCCCTTGAACCATTCATGCACTATGAAGGAGAGATCCTCAGGAATCTGGTCCCACCCTCCATGCTTGTTGACAAGTGTGGATAACCACATGGAGTAGGTATTTCCATTGGGATGAGACCTTCCCTTTCCTGAAGGTCTTTACAGAGAAATCTCCCTCATAGCCCATATGCTCAAAGGAATGATTGACAGCTTCCTTTGGGAAGGACAACTCACCTTCTTCATCATCCAGCTGCGAATGATAGTTGATGATGGCCGGAGTGATGAAGATTGTCCTCCCTTGCACTGTGGCAGACAGTGCCTTCTCCCCATCCATAATGACCTCTTGGCAGGTCTTCTAGAATTCAAGCAAATGATCCTCATACAGAGTAGGATCAATGGTTAGGGAGGTGAAATAGTTTGATAGAGTTAAGAATTGGCAAATCTCTGAGAAACTTTCATCTTTCTCAGAGCTTAACAGAGCAACCTGGTTGTGTGCCTGTGAAGTTGCATGGAGAAATCTGGGTTGTTTCTGCGGTTAAGGTTGGCCATTTGAGAAGCTTAAGGATGAAGAAAGGTAAAAAGCAAAGGCGGTTTTGGGAATTAGGTTTGAGGAATAGTGGAATTGAGGAAGATAGTGATGAAGAGGGGGAATCGTTGGGTATTTATGTGAAAAGGGATTTGAACCAAAGTTAATGAAAGAGGATAAACTTTGAAATCTGAAAGTCGGTCCCACCTCTGAAAAAGTAGTTTAATTTTGCTCAAAAAGTAGTTTTCTTGGAATTCGAAAAGCTTCCGAAGGTAAATTATCTTCGGAAGTTTTAATGAAAAAGCTTCCGAAGCTAAAATGACTTCGAAAGAGTTTCCTGAGAGTCTTGAAAATTTTTGCTTCGGAAGAGAAATGAACACTTGAATGCTTTGTATATGAAACAACAAAGCTTTCGAGAGTTAATTTTGCTTCAGAAGGAAAAAGTCCTTAAAAAACAAATAAGTGTCTGAGACAAGAATTTAAGCTTCGGAAGATAGATTTAGACTTCTTCCGAAGGTAAAATTCTTAGACAGTTATTTATTTTGAAGGCATGATTTTCTTCCGAAGGTAAAAGTATATCTTCCGAAGGATCAGAAAGTTTTCAAGAGTCTAAGGAAAGTCTTCAAAAAGTATTTTATATCCAAAGAAAACATGAGCTTATGAAAGTGATGAACTAGACAACTTAGGACACACATATTTTAAGAAATAATCAGAATTAGTTTTAAGAAAAGATCTACTCAAAGTTAATCATCCCAATAGCTGATATTAGATACTTAAATCTCTGTTCATCAAAAGCTTTTGTAAACAGATCAGCATATTGTTCATCTGTATAAACTTTGACTAGTTTAATTAATCCCTTTTCATAGTTATCTCTTATTAAATGATACCTGATATTGATGTGTTTGGTCCTTGAGTGCTACACAGGGTTCTCAGGGATAGAGATAGCACTATTGTTGTCTATGTGGATAGGAGTCTCCTTGAAGTGAAATCCATAATCCAGCATCTGATTTTGAATCCAAAGCACTTGAGCACAGTAGCTTGCATCAGCAATGTATTCAGCCTCAGCAGTTGATGCAGACACACAGGATTGTTTCTTGCATTGCCATGTGACAACCCTTCCACCAAGGAATTGACATCCCCCAGATGTAGACTTTGCAGTCATGTTGCAACCACCATAATCACTATCTGTATAAGCATACAGATTGAAGTCAGGATTCTTTGGATACCACAAACCAAGTGTTGAGGCACCTTTGAGATATCTTAAAATCCTTTTAACAGTGATTAGGTGAGACATCTTAGGGTTGGCTTGATATCTTGCACAAATACATGTAGCAAACATGATATCAGGCCTGCTAGCTGTAAGATACATAAGAGACCCAATCATAGCCTTGTATAAATTTTCATCTACACACTCCCCCTCAAGATCAGGTCCAAGGGAGTGGTTTCTGGCTATGGGTGTCTTAGCAATCTTACAATCAGTCATGTTGAACCTCTTGAGTATGTCCTGAACATACTTTGATTGACTTATGAAGATGCCATCTTCAACTTGCTTCACTTGAATTCCCAGAAAGAAATTGAGTTCTCCCATTGCACTCATTTCAAATCTGTCTTTCATCAGCTTCTCAAAGTCTTTGCAGAGATTTGGATTAGTTGAACCAAAAATGATGTCATCTACATAAACTTGAACTAGCAATAAGTCATTTCCCTGTCCTTTGATGAAGAGAGTTCCATCAATAGTACCTCTCCTGTATCCATGTTTACAAAGATACTCAGACAATGTCTCATACCACTTCCTAGGTGCCTGATGCAGCCCATAAAGAGCTTTGTCAAGCTTGCAGACATAATCAGGATGATCAGGGTCTACAAAACCAGGTGGCTGTTTGACATAAACCTCTTCATCAATCACTCCATACAGGAAAGCACACTTTACATCAAGTTGAAAGACCTTGAAGTTCTTGGATGCAGCTAATGCCAGGAATATCCTAACAGCTTCTAATCTAGCTACAGGAGAAAAGACATCAGTGTAGTCAATCTTTTCTTCTTGTGTGTATCCTTGAACAACTAGTCTTGCCTTGTTCTTGATGATAATTCCTCTATCATCCTTCTTATTCCTAAAAACCCATTTGGTTCCAATGGTAGTCTTCCTATGAGGAAGAGGACAAAGGTTCCAAACTTTCTGCCATTTGAATTGAAGCAACTCTTGTTGCATAGCTTCAACCCAACTTCTATCCTTTAGAGCTTCATCAACTTTCTTTGGCTCTATCTGAGATAAAAACAAGAATGAAGACAAACATTTGCTTCATGGGTTTGTCATCTTGTTCTTACCCATGTGACAACATCTCCAATGATGTTTGTGGTGGAGTGAGACTTGTGGATCCTTAGCTGAGGGATCACAGCAAGTTGCTAAGAAAGATCCAAATTTGAGAAATTTAGATCTGGCATAGATGATTCACCCTCCACATCACCACACTTATCAAGATTTACTTGATCTTATGAGTGTGTGAAATCATTGATGTTGTCATCTATGGTGTGGTTATTAGCATCAACGAATTCCTGATCACTTTCACCATCACCATTGTTGTCTTCCACAATTGAGGTATCTTTATCTGGTTGTGGAGCCTCTGAGCTGGAATTTGAAGGCACCCCAAATGTATCAGCTGAATTTGTCATTGTAGTGCTGATAGAAACCTCATTTGCTGAAGTAGTTCCAACTGGAGCTGAAGATGTATGAGTTGAGGGTCTTCCTAGCTCAAATCTTGGATCAGGATCACCTGTATTTAAATTTTCTGCAGATCCTGAAACCTTCTCACAAGATTTGTTAAAACAGTTGGTAACTAAATCAAGATCAAATAGCCAATCAGGACCAAAACCAGCCACACAGTGTATGTGTTCATTGAAAGTCACATTGGCTGACTCCTCAACAATTCTAGTTCTGAGATTGTATACTCTATAAGCCTTGGCTTAGGAGGAGTATCCAATGAAGTGTCCATCATCTGATTTCTCAGCAAACTTGGCAATTTGATCCTTGGTATTCAAGATGGTGCAGGGACATCCAAATGACCTGAGAAAACCTATGAAAGGTTTTCTCTTGTGCCAAAGTTCATAAGGAGTCTTACCATGTGTCTTAACCACTAAAACTCTGTTTTGCACATAGCAAGCAGTATTTACTGCCTCTGCCCAGAAGGTGATGGGCAGTTTAGAGTCAGACAACATAGTTCTTGCAGCTTAGATTAGTGTCCTGTTTCTCCTCTCAGCAACTCCATTTTGCTGAGGAGTCCTGGGAGCACTATATTGTCTTGTAATACCTTTTTCATCACAAATTGTATCAAGGATTTGATTCTTGAATTCAGTCCCTTGATCACATCTTATGGTTTTGACCTTGTGATCACTTTGATTCTCAATTTTTAAGATGAAATTCTTCAGAATCTCAGGAGTTTCATCCTTAGTTCTAAGAAAGAAAACCCAAGTGAATCTTGAAATCATCTGTGATCACCAAACAATAAGAGGTCCTTCCTAGACTCATTACACTGGGGGGCCAAAGAGATCCAAATGTAATAAGTGTAAGGGAGTAGTGATAGAGTTCTTTTCCTTAGGCTTGTGAGATACCTTATGTTGCTTCCCTTTCAGGCATGCAACACAATGATCATCACTTGTAAACTCTTTCTTTGGCATTCCAGTTACCAATCATGTTTAATTAGTTTATTCATGTTCTTAAAGTTTACATGGCACATTCTTTTATGCCATAGGAAAGACTCATCACTATTTGCTTTAGATAGAAAGCATGAAACTTCTCCAGAGGGAGATGTTTCTTGCAAATCCATCTTGTACATGTTCCCTTTCATGGGGGCTTTGAGCAAGATATGCTCATGAGGAATGACCACTCCCGGCTTGAGAACAATGCACTCATGCTCAGTAAAGAGCATGTTATGACTCTGATCACAAAATTGGGATACACTCAGAAGATTGTACCCAAGCTCCTTGACAAAGTTTACCTTTTCAATACTGAGCTTATCATTTGTGACCTTGCCCCTTCCTGAAATGTAACCACCTTCATCTCCTCCAAAAGCAACTGGTCCTCCATCAATTCTCTGAAAGTTATGGAGTAGTGACCTATTGCCTATCATGTGCCTGGAACAGCCACTATCAATTATCCAGAGATACCTGTTTGTCTTGTGTTGTTCCTGCACAAAGAAAATGATTAGTTACATTTGGAAACCCAAGCCTTACTTGCCTTGGGCTCACTAAGTATAATAGAAGGTAATGCAACAGTAATAGATCCTATGGTTGTGCTAGAGGGATCATCAGCTGCTGTTGATGGAGAAGCTTCAGTCACTTGGTCTTTCTTAGACTTCCACACCACCTTTGGAGTCTTGGACTTGACCTTCAAAACCTTGGAAGCTTTTGGGACTTCACAAGTTTTGATGACTGAACTTTCGGAGATGTCTACAGTCACTGATGACTTCTGTTCTTCGGAAGAACTCCTTTCTTCCGAGATCAATTTTTCTTCCGAAGGTAATTTTCCATTTACCTTCTTCTTTGATTTGGAACTTCCGAAGGAAACAGATTTTCCTTCCGAAGCTTGAATCTTCTTGAAACTTTTTGAAGTCTTTGTATTGGTCATATGGACAGTACTTTTAGGATTATATGGACAATCCTTAGCAATGTGAGATGTACTTTCACACATGACACACAACATTTTCTTCTTCAAAAAAGTCTCCTTATGAGAGCAAGACTGTCTTTGGTCACATCCCTTCTCCACCTTTTCTTTGTAGATGCTGAGACAGTTCTTTAGGCTGTGAACTGTTCTGGAGTTTGATGGTCCAGCTGTGCAGCAGTGGTACACAGCAGATCAGTCTTTTCTTTGGTATTGAGATGATTTGAACAAGAACCAGAACTCTTAGCTGAGAAGTTTCGTTGATGTCTTCAGTCTTTACCACTTTAAAACCTGCAGAGATAAAAACTTGTTTCTGCTTAGAGCAAAAGTAGCCTTGATCTCTTGAGCCTTCTTTGCCTTTCTTTTTGCTCTTCCTGATCAAGTTCTTTCTCTTTGACTTGGTCATCACAGTAGACTTCTTCTCCTCAGAAGGATAGTGGCCCTTAGTAGAATCCTCCTCTTCACTCTTCTTAGAGGAATTCTTCACTATCTCTTCTTCATCCTCTTCACTTATAGGATCTATGAGAGGAAGCTCATCCTCACAAGGTCCACACCTAGGAGATCTTACAGACAAGAGTGTGTCTGGAGGAGCTATCTCATTTGATCCCAGTCCCTGTCTATTTTGATACACACTTTGTTGTGCAGGGATGAGGATATCATGTTCTTGAAGGTCTCTTTTCAAGAACACTCTTTTTCTGCCCTGGCTTTGCTGATCACAAGCTCAGCCTGGCACTCAGTTAGCTTGGTTATGAGATCTTGGTTTGAGTCCAAAATCTGTATGTTCATGTTTTAGTACTGAAATGGTTTCTCTAAGTCCTTATATTTAACTTGTAATCATTTTCAGACTTTCTATAATCAGATTTTAAAATGTTTAAGGACTCAAGATCAGATCTCATTTCCAAGATATAGGACCTATATCTGTTAACTTTAGCAATGCATTCAAGAGTACAGAGAGTTTCAATACCTGGTTTCATCATGATCTGCCATTAGTGCTTGTTTGGAGAAGCATCTCCACCTGAAAGCTCCAGTCAAAGCCTCCTTCTTCAACAGCAACAGCAGCTTGTTGCTTTGGCTTCTCATTCAGAGGAGCTTTGTCAGTGTGTTTGGTCTGGTTTGTGCTTGGCCACCATTTGTTTTAGGTGCCTTAACTCTCTAGCAAAGTGCCCATCAGGTTACAATTGTAGCACTTGACTTGCTTTTATCCAAGCCAACTTTCCACTGGTGCATTGCTTGGAAACCTCCTTCCAGTTCTCTTGTAGAACTTCTTGGCTCTATGAGTGAGAAGAGCCATCTGCTGAACTATTTCCATGTATTCCAGGTCATCTGGAGGGATACAATCCAGGTCTTCAAGAGTGAAAGAGAGTTACCACAACTTTCATCAGAAGACACAAAGGTTGAGAAGAGCTTGTCTCTTGAATGGGCTTCCTTGAGTGTAGTTCTCCCTGGTGTCTCTGGAAGGTGATGAAAGGACCTTGGTGAGTTGTCAGAGCATATGAGATGATGTTGGGGTTTATGCATCCTTTCAACCACATGCAGGCTGAACCCATTTGATTGTGGAGTTGCTAGATGAACGTTGCATGTTCATCTCCATCTGGTAGCCACTGAGAATCCCATATAACTCTGTCAGAGTAAGAGTTTTGAGATTTTCAGTCCTTTTGACACAGTAGTGTGTCCATTGCCTAGGAAGTGAGGACATGAATTTCCTTACAATGTCTATGTTTTCAAGAGGAACTCTCCATCCACTAGGGTATCCACTATCTCAACATACCTAAAGTATTACTGAGTCATGGTTTCACCTGTTTTTGTTGATACATGTATGTCCCTAGATCATGATATGAAATGTAATAGATCTTGTTTATCTGATTCTGATGTTAATTGAAATGATTAATGAAATGATTATGAGGTTTGTGATTTTTAATGTCTAATATTTAATTAATGAGTCGATATTGAATTGGTTAATTAGGTTTATGGTTGTTTAAATGGTTACACATAATGTTATATTAATTAATAAATTCAAACTTAAAATAATGAAGTTCTCATGCGAATGGCTAAAACACGTTTAACCTAGAAATTTTCGCAAAACAGCAGCTTCAGTCGCACGAGTGAGCCATTCGCACGACTGGACTCCATTCGCATTGCCCATACGCACGATTGGACCTAGTCGCATCTTCATTCGTACGATTGAACCATTCGTTCGCAGTGTTCATACGCACCAGCTTCATTCGCACGACTGAACCAATCGCTTAGTTCAGCCGCACGATTGAACTAGTCGCATAGTCCATACGCACGGATAGACCAATTGCATCCTTCAGTCGCACCAGTTGATAGTTTGTTTTATTAGACTTAAAGTTATTCGCCATGGAAGATCAAATGTCAGCCTTTACTGCTGGGAAGGACTCTAGGATTCAGAACCTGCTGTTACTTGAGAGTGAGGTGGGTAATCATAATAAACCACCAAAGCTCTTAACTTTAGATGAGTTTCCCCACTGGAAACAACGTTTGAGATCTACCTCAATGGAGTGGATCCAAATCTGTGGGAAGCTATCGAGATTGGGTATAGTACTCTGGTGGGAGCCGATGGAGTAAAGCTTACTTTAGGAGGGATGACAGACGCACAGAAAGTTAAGTATAATGCAGAGAAAAGAGTTTATGCATTGATTACACAGTCTATTCCTAAAGACATTTTCCACCAGTACTCAGAGAATAAGCAGTCCAAGAAACTATGGGATGAGCTGGAAAAGAGGTACGACGGGAATGCTTCGCTGAAGGCAATCAAGGCTAAGGAGTTAAAGAAGGAATTTGATAACTTCTCATCGATGGGAAACGAGAGTTTGGACGACGTTATAGATAGATTCTACCATCTGATGAGTGAACTGCATACACATGGGGTGGCTACTACCATGGAAGAAAAAGTTACTAACTTTGCAGACGGATTGCCGGAAAAGTGGGCTTCATTTGTGTCTAACCTGAGACAGAATGAAATGCTGG
The DNA here is from genome assembly GCA_025215565.1 of Flaveria ramosissima. Lineage (NCBI taxonomy): Eukaryota > Viridiplantae > Streptophyta > Magnoliopsida > Asterales > Asteraceae > Flaveria > Flaveria ramosissima. The sequence continues at coordinate 7,477,637 of CM046046.1, read as the reverse complement.
CAAAGCTGGATATAAATGACTTCATTCTAAAGCTGCGAGAAGAAGCACTTAGGATGAAGTACAGAGCTCAGAAGTCTTCGTACACTCAAAATCCAGCTTTGTACAATGCCACGCCTCAAGCTAAGACATCTGGAGCACCTCTCCAGACTGCTTTCGTGTCTAGCTCATCGAGTCCTTCACATGCTTCTCCTTCAGGATCAGACACGTCGGGGTCTTCTTGTACCCACTATATTGGATCTGAAGCGAATGCTACTAACTGAAGACCGAGAACCTCGGTAATGTGACTGTGGAAGTAGCTAGAGAACACATGGATCTTTTGGCTGCAGTGGTTCATTCTTATGATGGACTTGTTCTGGAAAGATTGGAAACTGCCATCTGGCAGACGAGGACTACGAGCAGGTGGACGAGATGGAGCTGGAGAGGATGAACATAATGTGGGCCTTAGCTAGTGCTGTCCGGAGGGCGAAGAAGTTTGTGAAAAAGACCGGACAGAACTTGGTAGCTACTAAGGATACCACATTTGGCTTTGACAAGAGTAAAGTGACCTGCTTTAACTGTGGAGAGAAGGGGCACTTCAAAAGAGAATGTGTCAAGCCAAAGAAGACGGGTAACGGGAACCCATTCTCGTCCTTCACTCGCCAAGACAAGCAAGCTACAGTTCTACTTCATCAAGCAAGGATCCAAAAGCCTTGACTGCTCATGATGATGAAGGACAGGATTGGAGCTTTAGGTTTGTCTCTCCAGGGGAATCAAACATTGCAAGTGTAGAAGACATTGACGATGATCCGCGAGTGAAGGAGATCTAGCAGTTGAGATAGCGATGTCAAATATTGAAGAGACAACTGCACCTGAGGTCAGCTACAAGCCTAAAGAGGAGACTACCACAGCAAAGACAGAAAAGACAGAATCACCAGAACCAGAGACATCTGATGCTGCGTTGATGGCTAACTCTTCTGAACCAACTCAGGTAAGTACCACTGACCAAATGTTTAATAATCATGCTTGTTCTGATTGTGATACTTTTAGAAATAGCATAGATGAAAAATTTGCTAGGTTATTAGATCATAATGATAACTTAGTAAAAGATTTGCAACTGTGCACTGAGGCTAATAGAGTATTAAAACAAAATGAGCATAGTTATAAAGAAAAGATAGACCTTTTGACTAAACAGCTTAGGGAAACCGAAGTAGTTGCATTTAACCAAGCTAATGACATTAGGTACTATCTAAACTCCCTAGAAGACACTAAGAAGCAAAAGGCAGTTCTAGAAGTAGAAGTAAACTCATTAAAACAGAAACTGCACAGTTGGACAAGTTCTTCACACATTGCCCAACACTTAGTGAGAGAAAGAAACAACGGGGAGGGATTGGGTTATAAAGTGGTTCCACCACCACCTGAGACCTTGATGAACACTAAGACTAGACCAATTAATAATAACCCCATCAAGGATCATGTGGTGTCTACTCCTCTTGTTAGTGATCCAGATTCCTCATGTTCATCTATTGAATCTGGAAACAAACAAAAGGAGGCCACTTCAAAGGCAAAGGGTAAAATGCCTTGTGTTAATCTGGAAAAGGAATTCGAAAAGGTTAACTTAAAGTCAGGGTCAAACAGAGTCAAATCAGAACCTAAAAAGACTTCTAATGTAAATCTTTCACAAGTTTCAAGTCAAAAACCAGTTAACCAAAAGGAGAAAGATGTTAACCATGTTAAAACAGTTAACTTTGTTAAACCAGAGAAAACATCAAAAGAACCAGAGTCAAAACCTAAATTGAGTGATGTTACTAGAGTGTCACACACATCTCCACAAAGAGTGTTTAATCATAAAGTTGATAGCAGGTCGTGCTACAACTGTGGAGAATGTGGACACATTGCTTCCTTTTGTCCTTACTATCAGACACCTAGGAAGAAGATTGAACTTCAGGACTCAAAACCTAGGTCTTCTAAGAGGAGTTCTTTAACTCCACCTAGAAGAACTAGTGAACCTAAAGTTCAACCCGTTAGCCAGTCGACTGTTTATCACAAACAGACCTTGCAGAAATCTGGCTTATGGAAAGAGAAGTCATCCTCTGTGTCTGATAATGATGACAAGAAGGAACCAGAGCTACCCTCACCCTCTATGGGTCAATAGGTTGAATTCATGATGTGTGATGCCTCTGAGAAACCCAAGCCAGTAAAGGCTTGGGTTCCTAACCTAAACTAATCCTTTACACTGTATGTGCAGGGTGTTCGCTACAGTGCTGAAACTAACACGTGGATTGTAGACAGCGGAGCATCCAGGCACATGACAGGAAACAGGGCTCTTTTATCAAACGTCAAGCAAATAAAAGGAGGGCATGTTTCGTTTGCTGGAAACAAGGGAGGCTATATCACAGCTCAGGGAGAAGTGGGGAATCAGAAAGTTAAGTTTGATAAGGTGAACTACGTTCAACAACTTCAAAATAACTTACTTTCTGTTTCCCAAATCTGTGATAAGGGATTTAAAGTCATCTTCGACAACAAGAAGTGTTACGTGCTAAAGAAAGACTACGTGATCCCAGAGGACCAAGTTCTGATGACTGCTTCAAGATATAAAGACCTTTATGTTTGGATCTGTCAAGAGCTGCTACAACGGATCATCAGGTTCAGTGTTTTCTATCAAAAGCTACTGAGAAGGATTCCATCTCATGGCATAGGAGAATGGGACACATTAGTCAAAGGAAGATGAATCACTTGATTCAGAAGGATCTGGTGAGAGGAGTTAATGTCAAGAATTTCCAGCTTCCTGACTTTTGTGTAGCTTGCAAGAAAGGCAAACAGACGAAGAAGTCTCATAAGGAAAAGAAAGTTCATTCAATAGAACTTCCTCTTGAACTTCTTCACATGGATCTGTTTGGTCCAGTCAGTACAAAGAGCATTGCAGGCGACTTGTACTGTTTTGTGGTTACTGATGACTACTCAAGGTTCTCTTGGGTAATGTTTCTGAAGTCCAAATCAGAAACATTTGAGTCATTCAAGGAGTTAGTAACCACACTGGAATCTCTCTACAAGCTGAAGGTAAGACAAGTACGCTCAGACAACGGGACGGAATTCAAGAACCAGTGGATGGAGGCATACTGCAAGGAAAAGGGAATTGTGCATCAATTCACTTCTGCCTACACGCCTTAGATGAATGGCGTTGCTGAGAGAAAGAACAGAAGCTTGATAGAGACAGCACGGACTATGCTGGCAGACTCGAAACTGCCTATCCAATTCTGGAATGAGGCAGTGGCGAATGCATGTTATACACTGAATCGAGTTCTGATAGTCAAGCGCCACGGAAAGACATGTTACGAGCTACTACAAAGACGCAAACCGAATTTGGAGTATCTCGAACCATTTGGCGCCCCATGCACACTTCTGAAGAAAACACAAGAAGGTAAATTCAGCGAGAAGGCAGATGAAGGAATCTTTCTAGGATACAACATAACGAACAAGAGGGTTTAACTCAACTGGTCTAGTAGAAGTGTGGTGTAATGTTGACGTTCAGAGATATACCACACCACCTACTGGCAAAGGACCCGCCTACTTTTTCGACTATGATGGATTCTTCAAGTCCTTCAACATCCCTCTCTCTCCTTCGGATGATGAGTTAGCTACTCGGATGATGTATGATATCTTGAATACACCATCTAGCTCACAGGGAGAATCATCTACTCAGTCAGGGGGAGTAGTCGACGACAGTGACTCCTCCTCTGAAGATGAAGCTGAAGAAGATGACCAGAACAGTCAGGAGGAACAGGTGCCAGTTCCTGAAAGTCCACAAGCATCTACCAGTGATGCACCTTCGACTTCGGAACCTCAAACTCTAACTACCTCAGATGCAGAACCAAATGTTCATAATCTTGGCTCTGAGGTAGCTGTTCCTACAACTCCAGGATCACGACTAAACGTCTATCATCCCCTAGACAATGTCATTGGGGATGTCAGATCAGGAGTACAAACCCGAAATCAGCTATACTCAGCTGATTACGCCTCGGTTATGGAGAAGGGTTACATTCATGATGGTGCTTATCGGTGTTTTGTCTCGCAGTTTGAGCCAAAATACGTCAGTGATGCACTAAATGATGAGGCGTGGGTGAGTGCCATGCAAGAAGAACTTCTTCAGTTCAAGAAGTTAGGTGTATGGACTCTGGTAGATAGACCTAAAGGTGCTAAGGTCATAGGCACCAAATGGGTCTTGAAATGCAAGAAGGATGACCAAGGGGTCATTATCAGGAACAAAGCTCGATTGGTGGTTCAGGGATTTCGCCAAGTCGAGGGAATTGACTACAATGAAGTGTTTGCACCCGTGGCAAGGATGGAAGCCATCCGTATCTTCCTTGCCTATGCATCGTACATGAAGATTAAAGTCTACCAATTAGATGTGAAGAGTGCATTCCTTCATGGGGAAATCAGAGAAACAGTCTATGTCAGTCAACCCGAGGGATTTGAAGATCCTTATCATCGGGATAGAGTTTACAAACTCGACAAGGCTTTATACGGGCTTCATCAAGCTCCAAGAGGCTGGTATGAGAAACTCTCGACTCATCTTGTGAAACACGGCTTTCGCAGGGGAGTCATTGACTGCACGCTGTTCATAAAAGAAAAAGATGGAGACCTACTGCTCGTACAGATCTATGTCGATGACATAATCTTCGGTTCAAAGAACGAAGAGTTATGCAAAGAGTTTGAAGCAGTTATGAAGAAAGAGTTTGAGATGAGTGCTATGGGGGAGATGAAGTTCTCTCTCGGGTTACAGGTGGATCAGACACCAAATGGGATCTTTCTACATCAGACCAAGTATGTGGGAGACATTCTCAGTCGCTTTGACATGGAGAATGCTTCTGCTGCTGGGACTCCACTTGCTACCAATCACGATATAGCACCTGATGAAAATGGAGATCTAGTGGACGCCACGATGTACCGAGGAATGATTGGATCCCTCATGTACCTCACTGCCTCAAGACCTGATATCATGTATGCTACATGTTTATGTTCTAGATATCAGGCTAAGCCTAAGGTCAACCATCTGATCGGGGTCAAGAGGATTTTTCGTTATCTGAAGGGTACACCCACACTTGGGTTGTGGTATCCTCATGATGATGACTTTGAGCTCACGGCGTATAGTGACTCGGATTACGGGGCTGCAAGATGAACTACAAGTCTACATCAGCAGGGTGTCAATTCTTTGGGAGAAGATTAGTTACCTGGCAGTGTAAGAAGCAGACATCGGTTGCATTGTCAACCTGTGAAGCCGAATATGTTGCTGCTGCAAGTTGCTGTTCACAAATCATCTGGATTCAACAGCAAATGCGGGATTACGGTTTAAAGTTCTCTTCTACTCCTATTTTTGTTGATAACTCTGCTGCAATTGCAGTAACTAAAAATCCGGTCCAACATCCTAAGACCAAACATATCGGTATTAAATACCATTTCATAAGAGACTGTTTTGAAAAGAACTTAATTGATGTGGTCAAAATTAATACTGATTTTCAACGCGCTAACCTCTATACTAAAGCTTTGATAAACCACGTTTTCAATATTTGTTAGAGGTCAACGGCGTTAAAAAGAAAAGTGATGTTATTCCTGATGATGATCATGTGTAGTCCGATGTTTAGTTAATTTTCTTTTTTATTTTATTTTATTTGTTTATTTTAGTCTGTTTAAATTAAACTCATGTTATTCTGCTGTTTATTAAAATCCTAAAATAATTAAACCAGTTATGATTTTAGTATTTTAGGGGGAGAATAAGTCAGCAAGTAACATTAAAAAAAACGAGGGAGAAGGAGTGGAAAGCTGATATAAGGTAGATCATATCTGTGATACTGATTCAAACCTTTGGAAAATGATAGTACACAGGAACAAATCAAGAGGGACTTTAAAATTTTAATTTAGAAAAGATGCAAAAATTCAAAGTATAAGTCTGTGTAGTCTAAGCAATAAAAAAGGGAAGATGATAGAAAACTGGTAACTACTAAGGTAACACAAAGAAGTAGACCTAGAGGTTGCTAGACCACAAATGATATGTCGGTAGATTCAACACAATAGATGATTAGACCTGACTGGTGATCTCAAGATCAAACTAAGTTGTTCAACTGACTGTGGGCTTCCATCTTATCACTGGTTAACACAATCAACAATATTCCAATAAGGGGTAATGAGCATGTAAACGCCACGAATGTGTGCGGATGACCAAAATAGAGCAAAGCACGAAAAAAATGAAAGACAAATGCTATCAAGCTAATGACTTATGTTGTTGGTGCATTTTGTGCAAAATAAAATTAAGCTGCTCTAACAAGGAGATAGGTTGTGTGCCTCTCTGCTGTGCGATGGCACTGACCTGAGGATAAGCATAACCTAGATATTCTAGAATTCATTGTTGTTTGCCGCCTCTCTGCTGTGCGATGGCACTGACCTGAGGATTGGCTTCTCTTTGAAAGCTCTAAGAATAGTCTCTTCTTGTAAAAATACCCGTAGACCGCTCAAAAGCTCCTGAGGAATGTTGATTACCATATAAGTGTGGGATCCACAAATGTTAGTTGAAATAATTAAACCTAAAACTATCACCAGTTTGTGTCAAAAGTCTGTGTATGGATTTAAGAGGACAAACATATTGACAATCATTGTGGCTGCAATTCTTGAAAGTTCAAATCAATGTGGAATCTAATAGTTCCAGTATGATTTCCTAAAGTTGCTAACGACTCTGGATGAAAACCAAGAATTGAGCATCAAAAGGTTTTGATAACAAGTCCCAAATGATTTGACTTGCCTGTATGATTCCAAAATTGAATTGGTCCAGGTGTGGTCAATCTGAGTTGAAGCTGCCTATTCCGGAACCAAATCCCGTAGATTTCCATCTTAGGATTTATCTCTCACAAAAAGCCAAAAACAAGTCGTATCTTTATTCTTTAATTTAAATTTTCTAATTTAGTTAGTCATTTTAGTTTGTTTTGTTTGTCGGACTACATCATGAAAATCAGTAAGGGATCAACTCACTAAAAGGGTCATGTCTGAGATGACCACATGTGTTTTCAAAGTTTAAAAGGGTCACGTCTGAGGTGACAAAGTGTTTAAAAGAGTCACGTCTGAGGTGACTAAATTGTTTAAAAGGATCACGTCTGAGGTGATCAAAAAGTTTTCAAGTTAAAATGATCATGTCTGAGATGATCAAATGCTCATAATGTTAATCTCAAAAGTTAAAAGGGTTTTAAATGTAAAATGTTCAAAATGGCAGAAAATTACTAAGTGAGACCCATTCGCACGATTGGACCATGAGTATGGACCAACCATGCGAATGGCTCCCATTCCCACGACTGGACATGAGATTGAGCCATTCACCCAAATGGCTTATCAGAATGATCCATTTGACCGAATGGAAGGGGGCGATTGAATCAGTCGACCGACTGAGACTCAGTCGGTTAACTGAAGGTGCGAATGAAAGGGCACAATTGAGTCAGTCGACCGACTGAACCTCAGTCGGTCAACGGCATGCGACTGACTGGGCCAATCGCACGATTGAGCCTCAGTCGCCCGAATGAACTGAGCGAATGAGGCCAGTCGGCCGATTGAACTCAGTTTCAGTATTTAAAGGGCCACAGTCGATCGCATTTTACTCATCACTTCCAATCGCTCCCAAATCGCACTTCATCCCGTTACTCTGCCAAAATTTCTCTAGACCTTGTTTTCACATTGCTGTTGATCTTTTGACGTTCGTTGACTTATATACAGGTAGATAGCATTGATATCGCACCGAAAACAGAAGGAATGGAACCCTAATTTGGTGATATTCGAATGAAAACAAAATGGACTATAAATGACCTAATAACCAACCTAAACTATGCAAAATGTTAAAATTAAGTTTAATAGGTTATTAGTGACTAAATGGCGAGTCTATTGAACCGGTAACCCATGTTAAATCACTTGTTTTGATCAAGATTCGAATCACAGGCGACTGAACTGTGGGACAGGCGACTGGTCGTCCGGATGAACTCCAATCGCACGATTGAAACTTGCGATTGGGTCAATCGGCCGAATGAACCATGCGAATGAGCTCAGTCGGGACTGAACCAATCGCAGACTCAGTCAGCAGATTGAACTCAGTCGCATGTCACATTCAACCGAATGAGCTCAGTCGCATGAAAGGACAACCGACTGACTTCAGTCGCATGATTCATTCGCACGAATGAATCAGAATGAATTTAAACATTACACTTAGAACTGAATTTTGATGTATTATGTACTAATGGTTCTGTGTCTTGTGTTTCAGGAAAATGGCTGATAGATGGTCCATTAATCCAAAGCACAACATATGTGCTCACTTGGATCATACTACTCGGAACGGGGCCGAGTTCACAGAGATTATAGCTTTCCTTAGACGCTCCCGGATACATAAGGCTATATCTACACCGTGCACGCCTTACAGGTCATTACACCAGGCATTCTGGGAGAATGCCTCCGTGGATCGTTCTCGTGAGCCGTACAGTATACGGAGCTCCATTCTGGGTCAGGATATTGAGGTTACAGCTGCTGATATCCAGAGAGTTCTTGAGTTTGGAGATGACGGATCACCCCACCAGATTACATCCACTGACTGTGAGAGGCTGCTTCCTCAGGATCAAGTACGCTGGGGACATAAACTCAGGTGTGCTCAACAAGAGCAACCTGTGCCCCCAGTACAAGTACTTGGCGCATGTGATCCTTAAGTGCATTGCTTCGAGGAGGGGTGGGTTCGATGACTTATCAGACCAGATTCAGAATGCCTACGTGGCAATGGTGCTGAACCACCCTTTCAGCTTTTCTAGTATGATATTTTCTTATCTGGTGGAGAACTTGGAGGCTAAGGGGAAGGAGGGGTTTTGTATGTACCCTAGGTTTCTACAGCTGATCTTCAACGAGAAGCTGCCACTACTTCCCAAAGAGAGTCATGATGCGGTGGCACTGGAGATTATGGATGACACGACCTTGGGTCGGATGAGGGTGTATAGGGGCAAGCAGGTAAAGCCCCAGGTTAAGAGGTTGATAGGCCATTTGGCCAACGAGAGATATGTGGCGCCGGGGAGACGCAAATGGCGTCATGATGACAGTGATTCTGATGACGAGAGGCTACTGCTCCCAGAGCATGATTCTGACGATGATGATAGTGGGGACGCTGGGGATGATATGCCTACTCCACCGAGAGGCACCGTTTCTGATGTTATACCTCCAGTGTCCGCCCCAGCTGGAGACATAGCCGAGTCTGCTGGATTCCATCAGGACTTTGTTCCTGGTGCGGAGGAAGAGGAGTCGGATGAGGAGCCCTTGACACGAACTGTGGGAAGCAAGGTTGTTCCCACAGAATATGGGCTAAGGGCGGTTGGTGAACGCCCAAGAGACTCAGGAGAGACAGCTACTGATCCGAGTTATGCACCGGAGTCAGCTAGCAGGGTTGTAGGGGGAGCATCCACCTCGACGGGAACGAGGAGGAAAAGGATGGCTCAGCCCCATGGGCAAAAGAAGAAGAAGCGACGTTTGACCTTCGTTACCACCACAGCCACTACCGCTACCACCACCACTACCACTTCCACAGCCACACCAAAGCACCACAAGCCACACAGCTACCACAGCCACCACCACACCTCCCACCACTGTACAGATTCCATCTACCACCATATCCTTCACTCCCACATCACCTCCACCATTTCACAGACCCAGCCCCATCTTCACTACAGCCACCACCACCACCACTACCCACCAAGCTGGACCCTCAGCCCATCCCTCTCATACTTATGGATCACCTCTACCTCCAATTGGGGTAGAGGAACAGCTGTCTGCGCTTAACCGAATGGTGATGCGCCTATTAGCTGCAGATGAGGAGAAGGCGGCTCAGATCCGCCAGCTTGCTGACCTGACTGATGCACAGTCTCACCAGATTGCAGATCACGCTCGAGTTATTAAGGACCAGGCCCAACAGATGGCTGCTCAGATCCATGAGATAGCCCAACTCCAAGCACATAGTGTCACATCTACCAAAAAGATAGAGGAGTTGGAGGAGGCGAAGAAGATGATCATGTTAAAGTTAAAGGGATCTAAGGAGGAGCCCCTGAAGATCAAAGAGGGAGACGGAGATGATGGTGATGATGATGATGAAGATGATGATGAGGATGATAAGGATGATGAGGATGAGACAGAGGAGGAGGAGGGAACTGAAGAAGAAAGGACAGAGGAGAAGGATGATGATGATGATGCAAAAGGAGGGGATGCAGCTGCATCGGCCTCTGCTTCATGTCAAGAGAGGAGATCCAAGAACAGACAAGACCAACCAGCTTCTTCCTCTGCTCCACCAAGTGACGAGACGATGATCCAGGACAAAAGTAAAGATTAGATGTTTATGTATTTAATTACTTTTGTATTTGAATCATGTATTTAAACCTATGTACTCAATGTTTTATTAAGTTTAATGCATTTCTGTTTGATTAATTACTAATGGTTGATGTGTTGAATGTGTTAAATCAAACAGATCCAAATTACCAAAGGGATGAGTTGATGTTGCTCCCCTTCAGCAGGTCAAGACTCAGCTAACAATGATTCTTGATCTGCAAGGGATCGTAAGGAGGTCGGTGAGTTATACCCCTGAAGAAGGGGAAATAATTCACGACCTATCAAACGAGCAACTCGCAGAGATCTTCAAGCTCAATCCAGATGAGATAGTGAAAGATGCTCCGACATGCGACTCGACCAGTGACGAAGAGCTCAACGATGTTGATGAAATCGAGATTGAAGATGTCACTGCCGAGCACTACCCTCAGTATGCTGACAATGAGGGAAATGTGGTCCCCAATCTGGGTGAATCCCTCGTCAGCGATACTTTTGAGGTGTTAGACAAGATGGAGCAAGAATCAAAGAAAGAAGAGGGAACAGCCCAAGCCTCAAATGATGATGTCGATATCCGAAAGGCTGAGTGGGCTGCGTGTTTTGAAGAAGTTAGAGCCCAACGCGCTGCACCAAACAGGATGCCTACACCAAACTCTACCGAGTCAAGAAACATCATAAGGTGTCTGGCAGGATCATAGCATGGGCGTATTTTGAGGATCTTAACGTATATGCAGTTAAGAGGGAAAAGGGCATAGAGTACTTCAGATTCCCACATGATCTGAAGACTCTACCAGGTTTTGAGCTCAACCAGCTGGCCAAACTAAAGCTTTTGTATGCTGACCCGAGGAAGATGTCAGGCTGGTTTGAGGCTGCCCTAAAGAAGGAGTACCACACCAGGTGGGTTAACTTCAGACCCCAACAGCCTACTAGGTATATCAGAAGGTCTGAGGTTGATGCCATTACTGGCAAGCCAAAGATAGTGTTGAAGTGGAGTCCTCCGCGCACAATGTCAAGAATCCCACTCAGGGAAATGCCACAGGACTTCACTCCACACTTTAAGTGGTGGTACTACGATTGGAGAACAGCAGAAGCGGTCATAGTCCTAAGCAAAGAGGGCCAAATGGATACGATCAGGGTATTCGACCCAATGTGGCTTACTAACTTGTCAGCAAATGATGTCTACACGCTATACAAGTGGCCACTGTTCTATGATACGCAGGATATTGTACAAGCCCTCCAGTTCCAGAATGTCATACGACTCTGCTTCGCGTTTGAGATTCACGCGGGAGTCACAAAAGAAGACAAGTACAAGAAATATGAGGAGGTGATGCAGAAAACAAGACATTAGAGAGATCTAGGTCCAAGGGGGAGTTTGTTGATACATGTATGTCCCTAGATCATGATATGAAATGTAATAGATCTTGTTTATCTGATTCTGATGTAATTTGAAATGATTAATGAAATGATATTGATTGTTTGTGATTTGTAATGTCTAATATTTCATTAATGAGTCGATATTGAATTGGTTAATTAGGTTTGTGGTTGTTTGAATGGTTACACATAATGTTATATTAATTAATACATTCAAACTTAACATAATGAAGTTCTCATGCGAATGGCCCATGCGAATGGACCACACGCATGAATAACTTCATACGATTGACTCAGTCGCACGACTGAACCAGGAGACTGGATCAGTCGTATGATTGACACATAAGATTGGCTCAGTCGCACGACTGAACACTCAGTCGTGCGGATGAATCAACCGCATGGTTCAATCGCACGACTGAACCATACTTATGGTCCAGTCGCCCGAATGAACAATACTAACCTATAAATACAACCCAATTCGTGGAAAAACGTAAGCATTCATTCTATTTCGACTCCAGACGTACCCTAGCCGTCCAGAAGCCTCCCAATTCGTTCTCCAAGTTCATAGAACACATTAGATCGATTTCTAATCGATTTCTAACGTTAGATTCAATTCTTTATTGATTCTTCGTGTGTTCTCACTGATTGGATCGCCAATCAAATAGGATTCCGCACTATTTGATCTGGTTTACACGCTAATCACTAGGTATTTCGTTCAAATACCAGGTCCTAACAGTTTGAGGTGAAGTTTTCAAACTGATGCTTCAAGAGATCCTTCTTGTTCTCATGGCTTCAAAGGAGCCTTCATAGATCATTTATGCATCCCACAGTGTTTAGCTGTTTGCACTCTTGAAACCTCTGTACACAGAGTTTGGAAGGGCGTTTTGAAGAGAAGTCATGGCCTTCTATCAATACTACTCCTTCATATCTTCATCAGGAAGTAGTGGCCACATCTTTGGGGATCTACCAGCACGAGAGCAGAAGGAGTGTTGGGTATGAAAGGTCCATTTTCAACAGATTCCATATTCTTGAGTCTAGAGACCTGATGAAACCTTCCATTCTCATACACCGGTATCAAAGTCACAAGAGTGATCAGTAGGGACTTGTTCATGGTTCCAGTCTCCAATCAGTCTTTGAAATGGATGCCATTTTGAAAGTTTAGTATTTTGTGTGTGAGGGATCTTAGATGGTGAGATCTTATATCAAGACCTGAAATGCTCTGATACCAATTGCAAGACCGTTAAAGGGCTTAACAATTACAACACAACAACACAAAGAGGATATTAACTAAACTGAATCAAACAGTAAACTCGATAACCAGATAATGATACAAAGAACACAGTATGATAAAGAGACAGAACAAGAGATTTGGGTTTCAAGGAGGCAGTATATTGCTTTCTCAAGTTCTATTACAAGTGTTACAAAGCATAAAGAAAGATACTAGAACTTGAATACTTTACTACAACCTACAGCCGGCTATACTTTGAAAGCCAGCTGGATACAATTGACTAGACACAAACAAAATCAATTGTAGAATCAAAAGGCATATCTGCCTTTTGACCTTGGACTATGACATGCCATAGCTCACATCCTTATCTATTACAAAAAGGATAAAGTACATAAATTAGAAAGTTACAGACTCAAGACCTTAATGTACAGTTACCAAAAGCATGGACTTTTCACCAACTCATGTAAGTTGGTGACTTTACAGAGGGCAACGGAAAGGTGTCCAGCTTATGGAACAGTACATCAGATAAAGCATGTTACTAAAAGTCTTCGGAAGAAATCTGTCTCCATAGGATGAAGCTTCGGAAGACTTCGTCTCTGAGGCTTCGGAAGACTTCATGTTTGGCTTCGGAAGATATTGGTCTTGGCTTCGGAAGATTTTACACTTAGAATATTTCTAGTGTATGGTGTAAAACTTCCAAAGCATTTCTTCTTCAGTACTTGGTGCATTACTTGCAGAGAGACATTGGATGTTTTGGTTTGCATTAGACTTAAAGGAATCCTTACACTTAGTCATGGATGAAGCCCACAAGACGCGATATTCTATTCATCCTGGCGCAGATAAGATGTATCATGATCTCAAAGATCTGTACTGGTGGCCAGGCATGAAGAAAGACATTGCCTTGTACGTCAGCAGATGCTTGACATGCTCAAAAGTTAAAGCTGAACATCAGAAACCATCAGGACTATTACAGCAACCTGAAATTCCCGAGTGGAAATGGGAGAATATAGCTATAGATTTCATTACCAAACTCCCTAGAACAAGCAGCGGGCATGATTCGATATGGGTCGTAGTGGATCGGATGACGAAGTCAGCTCATTTCTTGCCGATCCGAGAAGACTACAAAATGGATAAGTTGGCGAGATTGTACATCAAAGAGGTCGTGACACGGCACGGGGTGCCGATGTCAATCAATCCGACCTGACAGCCGATTACTTCACGATTTTGGCAGACACTATAGAAAGTGATGGGCACTCGATTAGATATGAGTACCGCCTATCACCCTCAGACAGATGGCCAAAGTGAACGAACTATACAAACGCAAGAAGACATGTTGAGAGCGTGTGTAATCGACTTTGGTAGTAGTTGGGATGCTCATCTACCGCTGATTGAGTTCTCTTACAACAACAGCTACCATACAAGCATTGGGTGTGCTCCGTTCGAAGCGTTGTATGGAAGGAAATGCAGATCTCTCGTATGTTGGGCCGAGATTGGTGAAAGTCAGCTAACAGGCCCAGAGATGTTGGACCAAAAGAACCAATGAGCCGGATCAGAAAAACCTTTAAGTCCCACAGACGTCACAACAACTACTGAAGTCCACAAACAGCTGAAGATAACACCTAAGACAAAGTCTGAAGACACAAAGTGCTGAAGACAAAGTCTGAAGACAAGTACTGAAGACAAAGTCTGAAGACAAGTGCTGAAGACCAAATATCATGTTGTCATAACAGCTGAAGAGGACTTCTTCAGTAGTGTGTGACGGTTACTTTTCAGTAGTTGTATGTTTTATCTTTTCAGTAGTTTTGTAAAACGACTGAAGAGTTTGTTTCTTCAGTCTTGTAGCCTCAGTAGTTTCCTTTCAGTAGTTTCATGTTTTATACTTAGCACTCTGACATGTTCTTAGTAGTTCTGAACATTTCAGTAGTTTGTTAAGTGTTAGTTATTTTGTGTACTAGATCCTTGCTAGTTGTCACTATTTCGTGATTACAGCAGTGATTGCACTCTATATAAGTAGTGTCACAACCTTATCTAATATTTGAATGATTGAGTAATAATATTGGGCATTATTGAAAACATTCCTTATCAAAGAAATATATTCTCTCGTATTTGTTTACAAATATCAAACTCTTGCTATATTTGTCTAATTCTTGATCTCATTCCGCTGCATTACTCTCTAATACATCAAACTTGAGATCGCTGATCCTGACAAATGGTATCAGAGCAGGTTAATCATGATCGATCTAATAAATTATCATTGAAACTGCTCTTCAAGATCCAAGTTTGACTGAATTAGCATTTGTGCAAGAAAGGGTTATAGAGATTGATTTTTCTGTGTTTTTAATCATTCATCCTGAGACTTATTCTTGGTTTTCATTGAGTGTGTTGTGGGTCTGTCTAAATCTTTTAAAAGCTTGAATAAAAATTTTTTTGGACCAAAATGACTACTCCTTCCAATGATCCCACAACACTGGTTCCTCAACCCAAGCCTCCAATGCTGGTTAGGAATGAGTATAACATATGGCAACGACGTATGCTCCATCACCTGTCTGTTAACAGCTCAGGTTGTTGGACATCAGTGGTACATGGTCCACACAAGCCTATGGTGAATAACCCGGAAACAAATCAAATGGTTCCAAAAGGAGGAAGATCAATACTCAGATGAGGATAAGAAATTGTTTGAGATTGATGCAAAAGCCCATGGAATTCTGGCCGTGGCACTACCCAATGAAATCTATTCTGGCTAATGTATTATGAATCTGCCCATGACCTCTGGAATGCCTTGAAAGAACAATTTGGAGGAACAGATGAGGTCTTGGCAAATAATAGAGAGATCCTTGCCCAACAATATGAGACGTTCTCTCATAGGAAGGGTGAGACACTGACTCAACAGTTTGAGCGGTTCTCTTGTTTGATCTCTGAATTAAAAATGGTCAAACATGAGTACACTAATATCCAGATGAATAACAGATTTCTCAGATCACATGCTGCCTGAGAGATGGGACACATATACTATTGTCCTACGCTCCAGTGCAAATTTGGACAAACTTCTCTCACCCAACTCCATGGGAAATTGCTCACATTTGAGAGAGAGATAGAACAAAAAGAAACTGTCTTCATCTGGTAAGCTCCACTGAAGACTTTGTACCAGGCAACACTGCTCTGGTTAGTCATGAGTCAGAATATGCTTCACCTGAATGCCAGTATGATGAGCATATTGATTTCTCTTCAAACATTTCTGATTCAGCATTGTGTGAGTGTTGATAGTCAGTTTACTGGGTGTAATAATGACAATCTATGCTTCATCATGGATGATCTCAAGGGGATTGCTGATGATGACTTAGAAGAGATGGATATTTGAGCCAAATGGCCTTGATAAATATCAGATCTCAGAAGTTCTACAAAGAACTGGAAGAAGTTTCCCAGGACTCTCTAGCAAAACCAAAGTTGGTTTTGAACAAGAGTAAGTTGAGGTGTCACAAATGCCAAAGGCTTGGACACTTTGCTAGAGAATGTAGATCATCTGGATCTAATTCCTCTGCACCTTTTGTGACTTTCCCTAGCAATAGTCAACAAAACAAAGGGCAACATCCTGTCAATTCTAGTCATCATTCTCAACTACAATCTCCTGCATATTTTGTTCCTCAGGGTAAAATGCCATACCCTTACCCTTGTTATTACATGCCACAAACCAGTCAAGTTCAAGCTCCTATGGTACCACACACCTCATGCACTTCCAGAACCCAACCATCTCATCAACCTCCTCACCTCAACAACATAGCTTCTTCACCCCTGAAGTTGTTGACTGGAGAAGCTTGCTAGATGACATGTCTGGTCATGAACAACTGTTCACAAGTGCTGATCAACATGGTGGTGATAGTCCTTTTGGGAATCTGGCACTTATGGCTCTGGAGTCAACTGAGAGTTCCTGCTCAACTGCATCATCTTCATAGGGTTCTTCAACATGCCACAGAGGCATCTGGTATGTAGACAGTGGAGGATCCATGCATATGACAAGAAACAGATCACTTCTTAATGACTACTCTCAAGGAAGGAAGGGGTTTGTGTCTTTTGGCAATGATGCAAAGGGTTTAATCATCGGCAAAGGCTTTGTTTCCAATGGGGAAATAAGTTTGATGATGTTAACCATGTGGAAAATCTCAAGTACAACCTCTTGAGTGTCAGTCAAATGTGTGACAAAGGCCATGTTGCTCTTTTCACAAGTCAGAACTGCCGGATTCTGTCATCCAAAGTTCTAAGTTTGATTGATAAGGTGTTGGATAAATACACTCTCCTTAAGGCCAACAGGACAGGAAGAGTGTATGCCTTAGATCTTTCTAAGAAAATAGATCTCAAAGGCCATCCTTGCCTATTTTCCAAGGCTTCCCCTCAAGAATCTACACTATGGCATAGAAGGTTGGGTCATGTTAATCTTAAAAACATAATCAGCTGATAAATCATGGTTAGTAAGGGGATTGCCTATGAAGGAGTTCAAATGTGAAGATGATTGCACTGCTTGTTTAAAAGGAAAACAGCACAAAGCTTCTTCTCCCTCCATAGAAGAACCTAAGTCCAATGCCTGCTTACAGCTTCTTCACATGGATCTCTTTGGTCCTGTGAGAGTGCTGAGTATGGCTAAGAAGAAATACTGTCTAGTAATTGTGGATGATTACTCCAGATTTGTATGGACTTTCTTCTTGCATTCAAAGGATGAAGCAGCTCAGAAGATTATCAACTTTGTGTTGTATGTTGAGAAGCAGTATTTCCTTTCAGTCAAGTGTATTAGAAGTGATAATGGAACAGAATTTAGAAACAATACACTGAGGAGTTCTACCTCTCAAAGGGAATCAAGAGGCATTTTAGCATTCCAAGAACTCCTGAACAAAATGGAGTAGTGGAGAGAAAGAACAGGACCCTCATTGAAGCTGCAAGGTCCATGTTGGCTGACTCTGGACTGCCAATGACTTTTTGGGCTGAAGCTATCAATACAGCTTGCTATGTACAAAATAGAGCTCTAGTAAATAAGAGGTTGATGAAAACTCCATATGAAGTTCTTCATCATTTGGCCCCTCTAATTTCATTCTTCAGAGTGTTTGGATGTCCTTGTTTCATTCTCAACACACGGGATCAACTCCAAAAATTTGATTCTAAGGTGGATGCAGGGTACTTTGTTGGTTATTCATCAACTTGCAAAGCATACAGAGTCTTCAACTGTAGAACAAAGATGGTTGAAGAGACTCTACATGTTAAGTGTAATGAATCTCCCAAGGACAAGATTCCACAAAACCCTGTGGAGATATTTGATTTGGACATACTGCAATATGTTCCTCATCAAACTCCTGCTGTTGCTCCTGTCAACAGTTCACCACCTGGTGGTACTGCTGGTGCTGATGATGATATAGTAGTACTCACCTCTTCATGTTTTGATCAACTGCCTGATTCAGCTAGACCTGATGTTCCTGTAGCTCCAGCTGCACAATCCACACAAATGCTGATGAGATTTCTACAACTTCAACTTCCTTTGAATTACCATCTACTGATTGGTTTCAAGGAAATACTTCACCATCACCATCTGTTGCTGCTGAGCCTACTACAAACACTTGCACTGATCTCATTGTGTACCAAGATCTGAAGAATCACCCTATGTCTCAAATCATTGGTGATATCACTGCTGGAGTATCAACAAGAAGTCAATTGTCAAATTTCTGCTTCTATGCTCTCTTCATTAGTCAGCAAGAGCTAAAGAATTATCACATTGCTTTAAAGGACAATGGATGGGTTGATGCCATGCAGCTTGAGCTTCTTCAGTTCAAGACAACAAGTGTGGGAACTGGTTCCTCTACCTCCAGGTAAGTGTGCAATAGGCACTAAATGGGTGTTTAGGAACAAAACTGATGAAAATGGGCTTATTGTTAAGAACAAGGCCAGACTGGTTGTTCAGGGGTTTGCACAAGAAGAAGGTATTGATTATGATGAAACCTTTGCCCCTGTAGCCAGACTGGAAGCAATTAGATGTTTTTAGCTTATGCTGCTTATCAAAATCTTAAAGTTTTCAAATGGATGTCAAAAGTGCATTTTTGTATGGGAAAATAAAGAAGAGGTTTATGTATGTCAACCACCGGGTTTTGAGGACAATAAGCACCTAATTGGGTGTATAAGCTTGATAAGGCTCTTATGGGTTGAAACAAGCTCCTAGAGCCTGGTATGAAACATTATCAAACTTTCTTCTTGAAAATAATTTTTTACTAGAGGTTCCATAGATAAAACTTTATTCTTAAGAAAGTTGGGCAGCATAATCTACTTGTTCAATTTATGTAGATGATATTATTTTTGCATCTTCTGATCCACAGCTGTGTGATGCCTTTACAAAGTTGATGCAACAAAAGTTTGAAATGAGTGCCATGGGGAATTACAATTCTTTCTGGGTTTGCAAATCAAACAAAAGGCTGATGGAATTTTATTCATCAGTCCAAATACACAAAAAATCTTACGTACGGAAAAATTTGATTTACAAAATTGTAAACCCTGTTCTACTCCCATGTGCAACACCACACAACTGGATACAGATTAGAAAGGTAAAGTGGTTGATGAAACACTTTACAGATGTATGATTGGGTCCTTGATGTACTTAACAGCTTCTAGACCAGATATTAGTTTGCTACATGTGTTTGTGCTAGATTTCAGGCTGCACCTAAGGAGTCTCATTTGATTGCAGTCAAGAGGATCTTAGATATCTGCAAGGCACTCCATCTCTAGGTTTATGGTATTCTACTAGACATTCTGGTAAATTAGTTGCTTTTCTGACAGTGACTATGCAGGATGTAAGTTGACCAGGAAATCAACTTCTGGTGGATGTCAATTCCTAGGCAACTGTTTGATTTCTTGGCAGAGTAAGAAACAAACCTCAGTTGCTACATCAACTGCTGAAGCCGAGTACATTGCTGCTGCAAGTGGTACATCTCAGGTATTATGGCTTCAAAACCAATTATTGGATTATGGCATAACTGAGACTAAGACTCCATTGTTAATGGACAGCTCTTCAGCTCTTTGTATTGTCAAGAATCCTGTCCAGCACTCTAGGACTAAACATATCGAAATTAGACACCATTTTATTAGAGATTGTTTTGAAAAAGGTCTGATTGATCCAAAGTTTGTTCCTAGTGCTGATGAGCTTGCAGACATTTTTACTAAGCCTTTGGATAGTTCAACTTTCCACAACCTGGTGTTAAGGCTTGGTATGCTGCAGCTAGAATAAGTGACAACTACTGATGATCTCAGTAATAAATACTGATGATCATTGGTAACCATGTCATATATAAGTACTGATGAGTTCCTTTCCCCTCAGTAGTTTTTATAACTACTGAAGGCTACATTCCTCACAAGTACTGAAGTACTTTATTTGTTAAAACAGCTGATGTAGTTACAACAGCTGATGAAATCACAACAGCTGATGTAGCTACAACTACTAATGTCAGAAATACAGATAAATACTGATGACCAATGAAACCTCTGAAACTCAGATGTAAGTCTGATGAGTAAGTGTGGAGGTCAGACTGAAACAGTTGAAAAGCTATGAATTGATGAAAACAGCTGATGAGTAATTTCTCTTCAGTTGCTTCTACAACTGCTGTTTCTAAACACCTGAAGCCAAACCTATGCCTTCAGTAGTTTACAACTACTGAAGACTAACACCAAGTCTTCAGCTGTTTACAACAACTAATGACAAAACCACTGTCTTCAGTAGTTTCACAACTACTGATGACAAACATCATGTCCTCAGTTGTTTCACCACTTGAAGTCAAAGTTGTCTTCAGTAGTTTTATAATTACTGAAGACTAAATCAAGACTTCAGTTGTTTCAACGTCTGACGGTTAAAACCAAGTCTTCAGTTGTTTTATAATAACTGATGATTACACCAATACAGTCAGTCATTTCAAACCTCTGAAAGTTAATGCCACGTCATCAGTAGTTTCAACGAATGATGACTAACACCAAAACCTTCAGTCGTTTCATAACCCTACCCTATAAATACCTTATCCCACCTTCAGAGTTTTTCTCACCTCTCCTCTCAACCTAACGTTCAAAAAACTCTGTACCTCTCTTCATCCATGGCGACCATGCAACTAAAACCACGACACAACTGTGTCGCTCACCTTACCAAATCGCCATACTGGACCAAGTTTCACAACGCCATTGATTTAATGGTCCAGTCACCTTACCAAACAGCTTTTCTGTTAAACCCCACCATATATGCCGAATCTCTTGGCCAATTCTGGACAAACGTCACTCTTGTCTCTGAGGAGAATGACACAGAGTCTCTTCATGCGTTTGTCAATAGTCAAAAGGTGGTCATCACTCCAGACATTCTTCGCCAAACCCTCAAACTGGATGATGCCACTTTCCGACTAGTTATCCAAAGGGCACAACAGATCTATCATTTGCCCATCATGGATACGAAGGTAACCTGAGTGCCTCTACCATATTGAAGAAACATTTCCAGGATGCTGAACGGCTCATCTTTCATATGGTCAATGTCTGCCTGGCCCCCAAGACTTCATCATGGGATCAAATGTCCACAAGGTGGCAACAGGTATTGTACTCCATCCTTGAGCAACAACCTTTAAATTTTTCTGAAATACTATTTTTAGAGCTCAAGGATATGGCCCAAAAACAACTTTCTAACCGTTGGATATTATATCCTCGGTTCATAATGGCCATAATTGAAAACCAGCTTCAAGCTGAGGGACTTGTTGGCCTGGGAGTCCCTGCTATGGCTGTATTGCCTGAAGTATACTCCCGGCACAACTCTGACCAATCACTCAAAATGGCTGCCAAGCTGCGCAAACCCACGCAGCTGGAACCACAGCCACCACCACAAAATCCAAAGTCCCCACCAAACCAAAAACAAAACGAACCAAAACAGCTATTCAGGAAGATGAGTCCCCTGAAGATGCTCCTGTACCACCAAGACAGGATATACTTGCTGGTGTAAACCCCCCAGTAGTATCAGAGACTCAACCAGCCACAGCCGCTCAGGATTCCTCTCAAAAGGAGCCTGAAGCAACCAAAGAAGGGGTACCCACAAATCTGGAATCTTCCTCATTTGAGGAGATTGCCATTGAAACGCACCATTCTCCCCAGGTGCATACTGATTTTACCCTATCTCCCCATGAAAATGCCCCCAAAGTCCAACACTTATAATTGCAAACGTGCTGACTCAGCTGCATGCCTCTCCTCCTCCCCAACAACCACCAAGGGGAAAACCACAGATATAGAGGAAGAGGATCAACATGCTTCTGACACCCACAACACAGGGGTTTAAATGTTCTGTCTCCTAGTGTAGATAAGGAGATCAGAATATATGGTGAGGCTGAGACTTATCTGGTAACATGCTAAGACCTCATCAGAGGCAACAGCTGATGAAGGACATCGTCCTGAGGCTGGAAGTCCCCAGTTCCAAGAAAAAGGGGCACATGCTACAACTGGTCTACACCCAGGGCATGTACATCCTGCTACAAGCAGGAGGTCAGGTGATTCAGCATCTGCTGATGATGACCTGGCTTCTTTTATGATGTTCTAGCCCAGAACACAATTCTTGAGGAAGAAGTCAGTAGACTACAAAGACTACTTGACCAATTCTCTCAAGAAGCAAGTCCATCTGACACCACCATACACCCACAGATGGCACCTTCACCTGAAGGTCTCCTAAACACTCAGCCAATCAAAACTTACAACCCACCAGCCTCTACTTCTGGCACTGCTTCTCAGGGACAGAACCCCTCTGAGCAAACAGCTGCTATCTTCCAGAAATCCCTACCTCTCATCACCCCAATGATCACAGACATTGTGATCAAAACCTGGATGAGAGGCTTCCCTCAATCATACAGCCCCTGGTGGAGGAGATTGTGAGCACAAGGCTTTCTACTACTCAAACCCTTGCAACCAATGCAACCAAAAGGGGGAGAGTCAGTTAGTGAAAGCAAAAGGGAAGAACATACTGAAAGAACAGGAGATTGAGAAGGAAGAGGAGGTTGTGAAGGAGACTGAGAAGGAAGAAGAGTATGTGAAGGGAGCTGACACTGATCAAGTGAGTGAAAGTCACAAAGACTTTCATATCACATATAAGAGAGGAAGACTGAAAGAAGAGAAAAAGAACTCCAAAAAGAACTCAAACTTGATGAGATGATCAAAATGGCGGATGCTACACATAGTAAATCTATGGACTCCATTATTGATCAACTATATAGACAAGGGTTCGATACTGCACAGCTTGACTCAGAGATTAGAAGACTTGAAGTTGAAGAAATTAACTCAAGATGGGCAAGTTTGATGTGTTAGAAAGAGAAAGACTGGAGATCATGATCAGATTCATTGCAAAGTATCTTGGGAGATCATTGATAGAGATTAAGTCATGGACCAGGGACAGTATCTTGGCAATAACCACCAAGATCTGTACGTCTGAAGCATACACTAAGGGATTAGTGATTGAAGCACTAAATGAAGCAGGTGCTGGGAACAGAAATGAACTAGCAAAACACCCAAAGCCTCACTCACTACACTAAACAACCTGCAAAACCTACCAAACAGCCGATGATGCATCCAAGAAGAAGAAGAGAAGGATGTTGAGGCTAGAAGAAGAAGAAGAAGAGGATGATGAGGAAGAAGATAGGCTGCCTCTTTCCGCAGTCCTAACTTTGCCTAAAGCCAAATCTATGCCCATCACTCCCACCTCACAGATGGAAACAGTGAGAGTAAAGATTGAAGAAGAACAGCAGCAAAGGCTTCATGATGAGGAAATGCTGAAAAGCATAGACAAAACTTATGCTGCTTCTTCATCAATAATAAGTATGAAGAAAGAGGCTCTGAGATTGTACACCCTTGCCAACACATTTCAATATCAAAAGGAAAAGGTGGATATGGCCTGATCCTAGGGTGGCTCACAGAATTGTAAAGAAAGACATTCCTGCGAGATACAAGGGCCAGGTAAAAAGGATCGTAGATGAAGAGATCACTGTGGTCCTTGTAGTATCACCCTGGGAAATTGTAGAAGACTTCAAGAAGGCTTATGAGACTAAACAGCCACCCCAAAAGATGTTAGAGAACAGAGTTATTAAAAAGGGGTTGGTCTACAAGAAGCTTGAAAACTTCAAACAAAATGAGCTCAGTCTGTTACTTGAGGGTAATCACCCAGATGAGTTTGCATACAGACAGATCACAACAGTTGAGCTCAAAAATGGCAAACAGGCCAAGTACATCTCAGAGCTATATGGGCGTGAAGGATTGTTTGATGGTGAACCAGAGAATCTTACCATGGAAGAACAAATCATGTTTCTCAGAGCATACACCAGAGAATCCTACAGGCTTATACATGGGAAGTAAGTCTCATGGATGGGGGAACAGCTCAGTGTCCAATTCCCTAATACAGAGCTCCCATCCATTCTTTGCCAACCAAATCATCAGAGACTTATTTCCAGGCCGGTGCTTATATGGGTCATCTTCTCAACTGATCAAGAAGGAAAAAGACCAACCATTTTGCCAACAATAAGTGGGACCTCAATAAAGTTAAAGGTTTTGGCTGCATTGGTTCAGGGGGAGTTTGTTGGACCAAAAGAACCAATGAGCCGGATCAGAAAAACCTTTAAGTCCCACAGACGTCACAACAACTACTGAAGTCCACAACAGCTGAAGATAACACCTGAAGACAAAATCTGAAGACACAAGTGCTGAAGACAAAGTCTGAAGACAAGTGCTGAAGACAAAGTCTGAAGACAAGTACTGAAGACAAAGTCTGAAGACAAGTGCTGAAGACCAAATATCAGATGTTGTCATAACAGCTGAAGAGGACTTCTTCAGTAGTTGTGACGGTTTACTTTTCAGTAGTTGTATGTTTTATCTTTTCAGTAGTTTTGTAAAACGACTGAAGAGTTTGTTCTTTAGTCGTTGTAGCCTCAGTAGTTTCCTTTCAGTAGTTTCATGTTTTATACTTAGCACTCTGACATGTTCTCAGTAGTTGTGAACATTTCATTAGTTTGTTAAGTGTTAGTTATTTTTGTACTAGATCTGCTAGTTGTCACTATTCCGTGATTACAGCAGTGATTGCACTCTATATAAGGAGTGTCAACCTTATTGTAATATTTGAATGATTGAGCAATAATATTGGGCATTATTGAAACATTCCTTATCACAGAAATATATTCTCTCGTATTTGTTTACAAATATCAAACTCTTGCTATAATTTGTCTAATTCTTGATCTCATTCCGCTGCATTACTCTCTAATACATCAAACTTGAGATCGCTGATCCTGACAAGAGATCATTCAAGAAACAACTGACAAGATCTTTCAAATCAAAGACCGACTAAAAGCTGCTAAGTTCCCATTGAGATCATGGAAATGAGGGCCAGAGTTTACATGGGAACGAGAAGATCAGATAAAACTCAAATATCCACATCTATTCAAGGATGACACTCTTAGACCTAACTCCAGCTGAATTTCGGGACGAAATTCTCTCAACTGGGGGATACTGTGACATCCGTCACCTTAAGGTCCGTCAAATCAACGTGATTTTCCATTAACTATTCTTTGATCAATCATTCCTCATCTTTATTAACTCTTTATGTGGATATTATGCTTGCTCTATCATCGTTGTGCTTGTGCTTTCATTGTAATCATATGCTATCCTTAAAAACTTTTAAAACTTTCATCATCGTAATTGCCAAATATATCATTTTTATATAAAATTAACGTCGCTAATAAAACCATTTTTAAGTTATAAACATCATTAAATACATTTTTATAATTAATATAATTAACCTAATAATGTCGCTTTTCAACCGAAACAAATTTGGGAAACTCGGGGGTTAAGTGCAGGGACTAAACTTGACATTTTGCAAACTTGGAATGGGTATAAATAGCCCCATTTTTCCAGCCCTAGCTCATTCACTTCTTCTCCATCTTCTTCATCCTCTCCTTCACCATTTTTTCATCTTTGCACCAAATCCGACCCGCTTGGTCTTGTTTTCGTCGTCTAGACTCCATCTACAGCCTAGTCTACTCCATTCTAGCAGGTAGACGACTTTGGTTGTCCCTTTTCTTGCTTATTCACGGCTATCCATTCTACGGTTTCGGGTGTTCGGGTTCAACCCGAGCACATGAGGTCGTGTGGGTGCGTGTGAGGTCTTTCTGCATGTGCTTCTTGTTTGTGTATGTGTGTAGAGTGTTTCTGGAAGTCCTTATTGTGTAAAACTCGTTCTCGGAGCAGCCGAAGGATGCTCAGCCCCGTCAACAGTCGCGATTCTGCTGTCCAAGTGACTGGGTCTGTCATGCGATTGAGTCGTGCGACTGGATGAGTCGTGCGACTGAGCCATGCGTCTGAGTCAATCGTGCGACTGAGTTGTGCGACTGGGTGTGTCGTGCGACTGAGTCGTGCGACTGTGTGTATGTGTGCGACTGAGTCATGCGTGCGAATGAATGTGTGCGATTGAGTCATGCGAGCGAGTGAATGTGTGCGATTGAGTCAGGTGACCGAATGAATGTATGCAATTGTGCGTGTATCGCACGACTGGAGTCCAATCGCACGAATGAAGGTTCAATCGTACGAATGAAGCTGATTCGCACGATGGAAGGTTGATTCGTGCGTATGGAGGTTGAGTCATGCGATTGGGTGTTGTGTGGTACGACTGAATGCCAGTCATACGAATGAAGGCTCAATCGTACGAATGAAGCTGATTCGCACGATTGAGGGTTGATTCGTGCGAATGGAGTGTTGAGTCGTGCGTCTGGTCCTGTCGTGCGACTGAAGTTGTTGTGTGTGATTTCCCTTCTTGTGCGTGGTGTGTGTATGTCGTGTGATGTTGAGGTAACATTAACACGGTTGCCATTGCTCAGCCACAAAGATTAAAGTCAACACTATAAAGCCCACAGATACTATTTCAAATTAAATCAACTTAACATTTTACAAGTATCAATAACTGATTTGTAACTATTAATGTTTACCAAATACATCTTCAATGACAATGAAACTTTTTACTCAAATATCATCAGGAATGGCGACAATGTCTAGTACTTGGATCTACATAGGATCTGATTCGTGTGTCTGTTTGTGTGTGTTACACGCGACCCAACCGATATAACCCGAACCGACCGATCAATATTATATGCTTCATTTATATCAATAATGCTTAACAATAACTGTCAATAGGTGTTTGACCGTTCATTTGCATTCAACATTTGGATACATTGATCATACGTACTTACCACTTAACAAGTGAGTTTCGTGGCCCCTTTTACGCTTACAATATTTCAATCATTTACAACTTGGGGGAAAAGTATGCTCACCCATTCTCAATGCTGTACAATTTACTTACAATTTACATACATGGAATCAACATGATACTGTTTTGCAAGTACTTATCTGATACATGCTTGGGTCTGCTGTGTGGTTCTATCTTTGCAACTATTTAATTCCAGTGTGGGAACCGACGGATAGGTATTGGTAGTACTACTGGGTTGACACCCCACCCTTGTTCGTTGGTATACTAGTTGGTACCATCAGTGGCCAGGAACGGGCCCTCGGGTGAATATATTTCGACAATATCTTTATGTACGTCGCTAGGTTTGGTTGCAAAGCTCATTGTCATGTGATTTTACTTGTTTATATAACTGTATTCACGGTATTCCACATCATTTACTATATACAGCATCACTTACTTAGTTATTACTTAAACCTGCGAGCTCACCAACAATTTTGTTGACCATTTTGAGCATATCTTTTCAGGTGATCATGCAAATTGAAGAATCTAGGTGTGCTGCCTTAGTGGAGACCCTAGGATGCATTTTTGGGACTAAACATATTTGACAAACAATTATTTTGAACAATGTTGTAGTCTGATTAAACAATTACAATCTTTTGATACTTGTTCCCGGGCTGTGGGAATTTACATTACAATTTCATCTTTATTTGGTTATGTGAATTCGTTTAACATGTTTATGCTTATGGCTATGTTGTCGTGAATATTGACTAAACACGACACAAGTCCCCTTGTTGTCGGGTGTCGTCATGACACGCTTGTCATCATTTATTATATTGCATCTCTATCGCTTACCATGTGTTATGACGATCCCGATCTCGTTACATCCCCGTGTTTCCGCTTTTAGCGGGGGTGTGACAGATTGGTATCAGAGCCGTTGGTTATAGAGAATTAGGCAATACGCTTGACCTAGACTATAACCTAGGAACCTTCATGTAGATTTGCATGCTAGGATCTGTATGCATATTATATCTCGTGTATGTGTACCTCTTTACTTGATTCGTTCATCTATTTGTTATGTGATCTTTCACCCTGTGAGAGAGCCCTCGTGCTCACTCCTTATGCGATGTGTGGTGACAATAAGTGTGATATTAACTTGGGAATACTGGACTTGATGAGTGTTATGGATAATACACTTTGAAATGATTTAAGCTTACGTGTTTACTATTTCTATGATTAGAAAATGCCGCCTCGAAGAGTTACCCGCAGCAATAGTGGCGGGAGTGAAGCCCCAAGGGGCAAAGGCAGAGGCAGAGGCAGAGGCAGAGCACCAAGAACAAATGATGGTCCTGCCAGTAGCAATCAGGAAATAGGAAACTCTGATATGGCAGCTCTGATCGCTCAACAGTTGGCCGCATTGATTCCTACTATCGTGGCCCAAGTGAGCGATGCACTCCAGCAACACCACCCCCACAGGGATGGTGGCAATGATAATGGAGATAATGGAGAAAGAGGTCAAGGTGGGATCGAAACTGAAGTGGGAAATGGAAACCCAACTGGGAATGAAAGTAATCAGGAGACTGGAAATGGTGGTACAGCCGGTATTGAGACTGGGGTTGTAAATACTAGTCGGGGGTGTTCATACAAAGAGTTTGTGGCTTGCAAACCGAGAGAATTCGATGGGAAAGGTGGAGCGATAGCCCTAACCAGGTGGCTAGAAAATATGGAGGTAGTAATTGACATCAGTGAGTGCCTCGACAGCCAGAGAATCAAAAGAGCAAGGCCTTAACCTGGTGGAACACCCAGGTTCAAGCGAGAGGAAGAGAATCTGCGATGCAGATGTCATGGGATGAGTTTAAAGCTTTGATTACCGAGGAATACTGCCCCCTCAACGAGATGCAGAAATTAGAGCATGAGTTCTGAAATCATGCTATGGTGGGGGCCGGGCATGCAGCTTATATGGATCATTTTCATGAGCTGGCAAGATTGGTTCCGCATCTGGTCACGCCGGAATCAAAGAGAATCGAGAGGTACATTTGGGGACTTGCGCCTCAAATCTGAGCAATGGTTACAGCAGCTGCTCCTCCTACTATCCAGAGCGCAATTCTGAAGGCTGGCACTTTGACTGATGAAATGGTGAGAATGGGGGTTTTGGGCAGAGGAGAAGAAAAGAGAAAGGATGTTGGGGAAATGAGCCGGTCGAGTGCTGGGAAGTTTGATAAGAGGGCCAAGACAACCAGGAATTTTGTGGCCGTAACTCAGGGCAAGAGAGAGTATGTGGGGCCGCACCCCAAATGTGACAGGTGCAACTATCATCATCCCCTAGGAACGCAGTGCCGGGTATGCGCGAACTGTAGGCGCCCGGGGCATTTGGCGAGAGACTGCAGAACAACGCCGAATCTTGTGGCACCGGTCAACGCGGTTAACCCCGCCGGGAATGCAAGGGCCTGTTACGAATGTGGAGGCCTCGATCACTACAGAAACATGTGCCCTAGACTGAATCGGGCACCGGGTCAACAAGGGAACAACCAGCAGCAAGTGATGGCTATAGCTGGAAATCAAGGCCCGACCAATCAGGGGAATGCAGCTCGGGGACGTACATTTGTCATTGGAGCCAACGATGCCCGTTAGGACCCAAATGTTGTCACGCGTACGCACTTACTCAATCATCACATCGCATCTATATTATTTGATACTGGAGCAGACAATAGCTTTATATCTTTTGAGTTTGCGCAATTGCTTGATTTGAGTCCTAGTAGGCTAGAAACTAGCTACACTGTAGAAATGGCCAATAGTAGAGTTGTTCAGGCCGATGAGATTATTAGGAAGTGCTCGTTAACATTGGAGGACCATACCTTCGATATAGACTTGATACCCTTTGAGCTAGGAAGTTTTGATGTGATTGTGCATATGGATTGGTTGTCGCAAAACGGAGCAGAGATTGTCTGTCGGGACAAAATAGTACGAATCCCTATGCCAAATGGGGAACTACTCAAGATTCAAGGAGAACGACCGGGAAGGAACTTAAAGCTTATTTCCTTCATGAAAGCACGCCGAAGTTTACGAAAGCAGTGTTACGCTTTTCTGGCTCATGTGGTTGAAAAGAAGGACGAAGAGAGGAAACTAGTAGATATTCCAGTGGTATGGGACTACCCAGATGTATTTCCTGATGACTTGTCTGGTTTGCCTCCTCCACGACAGGTGGAATTTCGTATAGAGTTGGTTCCTGGAGCTACACCGGTAGCAAAGACGCCATATCGGTTAGCACCATCTGAGATGCAGGAGTTGTCTAGTCAGTTACAAGAACTACTGGAGAAGGGTTTTATTCGACCGAGTCATTCATCGGGGGGAGCACCGGTATTATTTGTCAAAAAGAAGGATAGGTCGTTCCGAATGTGCATCGATTATTGTGAGCTGAACAAGTTAACCATGAAGAATCGTTATCCTCTCCCCAGGATCGACGATCTGTTTGATCAGCTGCAAGGAGCTTCATATTTCTCAAAGATCGACCTTTGTTCTGGATATCATCAGCTAAGGGTTTTCGAGGACGACATACCGAAGACAGCGTTTAGAACTCGTTATGGGCACTATGAGTTCTTGGTCATGCCGTTCGGGCTGACTAACGCACCAGCTGTGTTTATGGATCTAATGAATCGGGTGTGCAAACCTTACTTGGATAAGTTTGTGATCGTATTCATAGACGATATACTTATCTACTCCCGATCGAAAGAGGATCATGAAGAACACCTTCGGGCAATTCTAGAACTGTTACGGGAAGAAAAACTTTTCGCCAAGTTCTCGAAGTGTGAATTTTGGTTGCGGGAAGTGAAGTTTTTGGGTCATGTGGTTAACAAGGACGGGATTCATGTAGATCCCGGCAAGATCGAAGCGGTGAAGAAATGGGACGCGCCCCAGACACCATCAGAGATACGACAATTCTTAGGATTGGCCGGTTACTATCGTCGCTTCATCGCGAATTTTTCGAAGATCTCGCAGCCATTAACCCTGCTTACTCAGAAAGACAAGAAGTTTGATTAGGAACATGCACAAGAACAAGCGTTCCAAACGTTGAAAAAGAAGTTGTGTAACGCACCTATATTGTCCCTCCAAGACGAAACTGATGAATTTGTGGTGTACTGCGATGCTTCACATCAAGGATTGGGATGTGTGCTAATGCAGAAGGATAAGGTGATTACCTACACTTCGTGACAACTTAAGGTGCACGAAAAGAACTATACAACTCATGATCTTGAGTTGGGCGCTGTTGTATTTGCACTCAAGATTTGGAGGCATTACCTGTATGGAAACAAATGCATCATCTTCACTGATCATAAGAGCCTCCAACATATTCTGGATCAGAAGGAACTTAACATGCGTCAGCGACGTTGGGTAGAGCTTCTTAGTGACTACGATTGTGAAATCCGGTATCATCCGGTAAAAGCTAACGTTGTGGCTGATGCTTTAAGCCGTAAAGAACGCGTGAAACCACTACGTGCTCGAGCGTTGGGATTGACCATTGATAGAGTGCAGATAGTATATATTTTGATAAAGATTTATTGCACAGATTCAGTTTTAATTGGTTGTTACTAATACTAAACCACACACACAAAAGGCAGTGTACCTGTCGTGAGGTAATATAGTGTTGGTAAGAACCGAGTATCAGTCCGTGGACACACCTAGCCTACTCAACAAACTTGATGTTTAGATTTGGTTTTTGTTAAAGAAAGTGATATTTTGTATTGGAAAGATTTTTAGGGTTTAAAAGTAAACAATAATAAAAAGAAAGTAAACTAAGAATTGAAGCGTTTGGATTTAAAATCAGGGAATAAAAGTTATCATCCTAATTAGACTCCACTTATGTAATTGTGATGAATTGGTGATGTGATTAAAGATATTGATTAATGTAATTATGTTAATGTTTATAAAGATGAGCCGGCACGATTTCTCGTCTATCCTGCTGTCGTAGTGACTTGATCCTGTCAGGCTGAGTTTACTGCTCAGATCAAAACCCTAGTAATGTAGGTGAATATTTTGTGTCCTATTTGACATACGATTTCTGAAAACATAATTTAATGTTAAAAAGAGAGTTGATCAGGTTCCTTCCTAACATACCATTAATTTTAAAAAACCGTAACAATTATTGAAGTTTCCGAACTAATAAAAGGGAACCCGCAAATGATCAAAAAGTTAAAGTGATATGATTTCTAATAACCATTTCTAGTTCATTAGCCATGGATTTATTATGAAGACCGGTTTCGTGAATGAAAGTTAATCATACGGTTTTCAACCTTGTATGACAATCATAATCACAAACCATAAAGTTATAACTTCCCATTCACATGTAGATGCTACCCATCAATAGTTTTCCCAAGACCACCATAACATTAACATGATATTTATCACACCATTAGTTCATCACAAATTACATAAGTTTCATCCGATTAGGATGATAAATAGAGTTTAGCTCATGATGAGCTTTAACATAACAACAGATAACAAAGAAGATAGATAAGTGATCATCGGTGAAATGGAACAATCAAACCGATAATCCACAATGGATGACGTTTAAGTGATCCCAAGCTTCTTCCAAGTGTTGTATGCACCTCCCGAGCCTCCGAATGATCTTAAAGTCTTGATTCCCGAGAGAATTTAGCAGAGTAACTCTCTCACCAAAGCTTGCCAAAAATGGTAAGCTTAGGCTTCTATTTATAGGCTTTCCGGAGTGTTTAAGCACGGCCCCGTGCCTAAAAGGCACGGCCCCGTGCTAGTACAATGCTTACGAAAGTTGGTCGGCTCGTACATGCAGGTTCTGTCGGGCACGGTCCCATCGTGCTAAATGGGGCACGGCCCGGTTGGAGGTGGGGCACGGCCCCGTGCCTTATGGGGCACGGCCCCGTGTCTACTTTTAGGGGACAGTACTTTTGTCCTTGTCAGATGTCCAAGCACGGGGGTGTGTTAATTTAGCACGGGGGTGTGTTTATGGCAAGGCATGGGGGCGTGCTTAATGAGGCACGGCCCCATGCTTGGAGTCCAAAGCTTGGATCACTTCAATTTCTTGTTAAATATACTCCTTTTGTCCATCTTGCCCTTTTAAACACCAGAGAAAACACAATTTAACACTTTTAAGTACATTTTCATCATTTTAAGGAAGATATTAAAGAATAATTGATGTGCTTTTGATAGGATTTTTATGTATAATTTGGAGCACATCAAACATCCCCACACTTGAACTTTGCTTGTCCTCAAGCAAAAATCACTTAAAATGACAATTCCATCAAAAACCAAATAAATCAAATTATAAACATGTATTTCGAGAAGTATGCAAGTAAATACTAATTTCATCCAAATATAAATATTCTAAGCACATGTAAAATGATATCCTAGCAAGCAATAGGTTGGTTAGTAAAGATTATTATCATGTAAAAATCCACACTTCTCACAAGATGCACTCACACTCGGCTAAATATATGGAGTCATAATCAAGATTAAGTATGACTAATACACTCAATTGCCTAGTATGAATACGTGTGAAATCATATGCTTGTTAAGGGATCAGATCTCCACCTACTTAGATATTTATTTGCATAAATCATTAGGTCTTTGATGGGTTGTAACTTGGCTCGGGCTCGGGTATGGAATATTTGGAAAGAGTGGCTAATTGCTAAAGACGACGGTCTTGGCTTATTTTTCTCACATAAACTACAAGGAAAGCAATAAAGGTTCCCTATACAATACTTCAAGCTAGAAGGGATATGCTAGCTTGAGGACTCGTTTAAGGTCAGATTGTCAAGACCGTATTTTGCATTCAAGAATCGTACTTCATCTTTTACCCGAAGATACACAAAACTTTCCTTTCTCAAGGATCGTTCGGCTTGAAGCCTAATAGCACCCAATCGGATTAATTCTGTGTATTCGTATTGAGATTCAGTTTGATTCTTTTTGCATTTTCCATTATGGGACCAATTTCCACAATTTGGGCATCTTTCATATCTTTTTGCCCGTCTCTTTATAGCACTTTTTGAAATCCCACAAAATGGTGGAACTTGTTCCTTTTTTCGCCATTTCTTTCTTGCGTCAAACGTGAGATTGAAAATTTGTTCGTGGATTTCCTTGGGAAGTCCCGGTTTTGCATGATGAAGGCAACAAAGCAAATTGAAATCAAAAGAATGCATTCCAGTTCTTTAAGGTCTGCCGGTAAAAGACCAAATTTTTTTTTCCATAAGCCAAAAACGTGTCTTTAACGAAAACGGGTTTTGTTGAGGCTTTTTGGTTAAGTGACTTGGTGACTTGGGTGATTGAAAGATAAAAACGTTTAAGCTCAACGGGGCTAACTAGGGTTGACGTTCGGGTAAGGAAAATTAAAGACAATGGTTGGGGCTTGAATGGTTAAGGTTTCCTAGTGCCTAACTCATTTTTATGCAACAAATACTAATTAAGGTCTTGAAATGTATGCCCAAAGCAAGTTCTAATCACACGTATCATATGGCACCCTCAATTAAATCTAGAATGAAAGTAGAATTGCAACTTGCAAAACCTTGTTTAAGGCTCAAAAATAAACTCACATACGGATGGAATTGGGTAAAAGTGTTTCGTTTTACATGATTAAATATTTTACTAGATTATTGCTTTTAAGGATATCACAAAAACATTTTCAATTTTTATTTGGATGTCATGAATTTACTTCTTTATTTCCCAAAAACGTATATTTATAATTTGGTTTATCAAAAATTATATTAAATTTTTGGTTTCTTGTCACAAAAATTACTTGGTAAGTGATCTTTTCTTAAAAAGTTTAATTTGAACCTTTTTTAGCAAAGTCAAATGCATTACTCCCATCCCCACACTTAAAAAGTTTAATGAAATAACTCCCCTAAAAATGATGAATTTTTCACTTGTGTTTGGTTGTCGTCGTGTTGTTAGAATCCTCGGTATCACCTGAAATGTCACCAATTTATTGAAAACATTAAAATCCTAAACACACAAAATAAAAACAAAACGACATAAATTAAAATATAGATTGGCACAAAACAACTGTGTCGGGGCCCCGAAAATGATACGGTTTTCAAGGGCTTTATGGTGGGATATCCCCCCCATTCGTGGTACATTCGGTTTCTGATGTACGTGACATCTTTGCTCAAGTCATCGACTCGGGAATGCAAATTTTCGACTCGGTTGAAGGCTCGTTGGGCATATTCAAATGATCGCCTTGCATGGGTTTTGGTGGTTTGGATTGACTCATAAAGGTCTAACATGGTTGGGAATTCCCTTGTACGTGAACTTGAAGATCCAGCTCCGGCTCCTTCCGGCTGTATCGGCATGTCGAGGTCCATGATAATTTCTTCGGGATCCGCCAGATCCCGGATTTGTCCCTTCTTATCCATGAATCTTGGCTGCCCATTTGGATGAAATTGCTTGTCTTTCCTCTGTCCTAAGACAGCTCCTACCGCGAAATCGCTTGCATCGCACATGAGTTCAAATGGCAGCGTCAAATTTGGGGAAACCATGATTGGAGCAGTTACCAATCTCTCCTTAAGCAATTTAAATGCACTAATGCATTCATCAGAAAATACAAATTTCGCGTCTTTCTCCAGAAGTTGAGTCATTGGTCGAGCGATTTTTGAAAAATCTCTAATGAAACGACGGTAGAATCCTGCATGTCCTAGGAAACTTCTGATATCTTTCACGGTTGTGGGATGCGGAAGTTTAGAAATAGTGTCGACTTTGGCTTGATCGACTTTA
Source organism: Flaveria ramosissima (assembly GCA_025215565.1). Classification (NCBI taxonomy): domain Eukaryota; kingdom Viridiplantae; phylum Streptophyta; class Magnoliopsida; order Asterales; family Asteraceae; genus Flaveria; species Flaveria ramosissima. The sequence goes on along the minus strand of CM046046.1, from coordinate 7,441,704 downwards.
AGCCCCGCTCGAGAGATTTTGTGTCCTAACACTATTCCTTCCGTAACCATGAAGTGGCACTTTTCCCAATTTAAAACAAGGTTGGAGTCTTCACATCTAACTAGCATCTTTTCCAGGTTTTCAAGACATTGCTCAAATGAGTTTCCAAAGATGGAGAAATCATCCATGAAAACTTCCATTGAGTGTTCAATCATGTCATGAAAAATTGCTACCATGCATCTTTGAAATGTAGCAGGAGCATTACACAATCTAAAGGGCATTCGCCAATAAGCAAATGTGCCATATGGACAGGTGAATGTTGTCTTTTCTTGATCTTCGGGAGCAATAGGAATTTGAAAATAACCTGAGAAACCATCCAGAAAACAATAGAACATTTTTCCATACAATCTCTCAAGCATTTGGTCGATGAAAGGATGAGGGAAGTGATCTTTCCTTGTGGCGTCATTGAGTTTGCGATAATCTATGCAAAATCTCCATCCTGTAACCGTACGAGTGGGAATAAGCTCATTCTTCTTGTTAGTTACAACAGTCATTCCTCCTTTCTTTGGAACAACTTGGACGGGACTGACCTAAGGCGAATCAGAAATAGGGTAAATCAAACCGGCATCTAGCAGTTTGATTACTTCTTTCTTCACCACCTCTTGCATGCTCGGGTTTAAACGTCTTTGAGGTTGAATGACGGATTTGAAGTTCTCCTCCATCAATATTTTATAAGTGCAAAAGGATGGATTGATTCCCTTCATATCCATGATTTTCCATGCAATTGCTCGTTTGTGTGCCTTAAGCACATTGAGCAACTTGTTCTTCTCCTCAATTGATAAGGCGGATGAGATTATGACAGGAAGTTGAGATGTGTTTTCAAGAAAAGCATATTCGAGATGAGATGGAAGTTCTTTGAGCTCTAAGACTAGAGGGTCTTCGATAGAAGGTTTGGCTTTTGGTTCTAAGTCTTGCTCAATGATCTCAAATGCTTCTTGATGAAATGATGTTTCGTCAACTTCAAGTTCTGGAATGGTTTGGTTCTCACAGATGGGTTCGGTGATTGTGACTTCTATTAATTGAGTATTGAAAGCTTCATTTTGAAGGGCTTCCTTCAAATGACGGCTTATGATCGAATCGCAAGCATCAACGTAATAGAGTGAGTCATCATGATGTTGAGGGTGTTTCATGGATTGGCCTATATCGAAAGTTACTTCCTCCTCGTCTACTCTAAGCGTGAGTTTGCCTGTACAAACATCAATGAGGGCTCGAGCAGTCGCTAAGAAAGGTCGACCTAGGATAAGAGGAACATTTTTGTCCTCATCCATGTCTAGGATCACAAAATCAACGGGAAATACAAATTTGTCAATTTTAACTAAGAGGTTTTCAACGATGCCCCTCAGATATTTAACAGAACGGTTAGCTAATTGGATGCTCATACGGGAGGTCTAGGTCTAGGTTTAATTTTTCAAAAACCACATAAGGCATAAGGTTAATGCTTGCACCTAAATCAGCTAACGCAATACTGACAGAAAGATTTCTTATTAGGCAAGGTATGGTGAAACTTCCTGGATCAGTCATCTTTTGAGGTAGTTTGTTTTGAAGAACTGCAGAGCATTCCTCATTCAAAACTACGTGTGATAACTCTTCGAGCTTCTTTTTGTTTGACAAGACACCTTTTAGAAACTTAGCGTAGTTTGGCATTTGTGCTAAGGCCTCCACCAAGGGCAGATTGATGTGGAGTTGCTTGAACAACCCAAGGAATTTGCCATATTGTGCGTCCATTCTTTGTTGTCTCAAACGACCTGGATATGGAGGTGGTGGAACATAAGGTGGTGGTGGAATGTATTTCTTTGCTGTTTCTTCAATAACAACAGGTTGCTTTTGCTTATCACTCGCATTACTTGGAGTTTCAGTTTCTACTTCTTCAAGGATGGGTTGTAATGCGGGTGCATCACCTTGAGTGGTTTTGCCACTCCTGGTGGTGATGGCTTTGACTTGAGCATTAGGATATGTCACAGTGTTGCTGGGCAAAGCTCCTTGAGGTCTTTCAGAGAGTTGTTGTGCTATTTGACCTACTTGGTGCTCTATGGTCTATAATGATGCTTTGTTGCTTTTGATGTCAGCTTCGTTTCTTTGGAACCTCTCCTCATTTCTTCGATCAGATTTCTGGATGTACTCATCTGTGGCTTGCGTGGTTAGCAACCATTGCTGTAATAAGTCTTCCATTTATGATGCTCCACGGTCTTGGTTACTACTGCTTGGACCTTGGTACGATGGTTTCTGTTGTTGGTAAGGTGGCCTTCGGTTGAATCCAGATGATTGTTGGTTATTGCCAGCATCTCTGTAATTCGTGTTGTTTCTCCAATGTCAATTGTATGAGTTGTTTGGGCCTACTACGTAGTCAACATCTTCAACCATCATAACGCCTTGTGGGCACTCGTTGGTCTTGTGTGAATTTCCACATGTGTTGCATCGTGTTGGAGTTTTCTTTAGCTCGCTTTGCAATTGTTCAAATTTTTTGGTTAGAGCTTTTAATTGTGCTGCAATTAGGGTTTCAGAGTCTACTTGATGAATACCTTTAGAACTGGGTTTGGTTCTTAAAGGATTGTAAGCAAAGCTCTTCTTAGCTGCTCTTTCTAAGGCTTGATATGCTTCTGTTTGCATGACACTTCCAAAATCTCCTCCCGCACTTTGGTCTACTGCTTCCTTGTGGGCTCCGCTGATCGCATCGTAAAAGGTTTGACACTGCAGCCACAGATCAAGTCCGTGATGTGGGCATCTCCGAAGGAGACTTTTATATCTCTCCCATGCTGCGTGTAATGATTCATCGTCGTCTTGGCGGATACTTGTGATGCTGCTTCTTAGTTTGGCAGTACGATCGGGTGGAAAGTATTACAAAAGGAATTGTTCAGCCATTCCCGCCCATGTGGTGATGGAACTAGGCGGAAGTGAATCAAGCCAATCGATGGCTTGGCCTCGAAGTGAAAATGGAAAAAGTCTTAGTCGAATGGCGTCGTCTAAACAGTTATTGATTTTGAAGGTCGCACAGATACGAAGGAATCGTGAGATGTGAGCATTAGGATCTTCGTCTTGTAACCCATGGAACTAAACAGAGTTTTCTACAAGTTGGATAATACTAGACTTAATCTCGAAATTGTTGGCCGCTATTGCTGGTTGGACAACACTAGACTCATAACCATCTATTGACGGTGTGGCATAGTGTGTCATCTTTATTTCCTCGTCTTGGTTATCCATGTCTTCTTCGGATGGTGTATCTTCCAAAATGTCTTCTTCAATGACTGGTGCTTCTTGTTGTGATCTTTTGCGCAATCTTTGACGGAAAAGTCGTTCGGGTTCCGGAAGAGGCGGAACAAGTGCAAAACTAGACGAATCGGACATACACTAACTTAAGGAAGCATAAACTAACTAAGACTTGAAATGAATCAGGCAAAAATTACTAAACTAACTAAGGCAAACTACCTAAAAATGAAAATGAAGTTTAAACAAAAATATATTAACAAGTTATATGCAAGATAGTCAAAAATTTAGTTTGTCTTTCAAACTGTCGTGTGTCCCCGGCAACGGCGCCAAAAACTTGATGGAATGCAGATAGTATATATTTTGATAAAGATTTATTGCACAGATTCAGTTTTAATTGGTTGTTACTAATACTAAACCACACACACAAAAGACAGCGTACCTGTCGTGAGGTAATATAGTGTTGGTAAGAACCGAGTATCAATCCGTGGACACACCTAGCCTACTCAACAAACTTGATGTTTGACTATCAGATTTGGTTTTTGTTAAAGAAAGTGATATTTTGTATTGGAAATATTTTTAGGGTTTAAAAGTAAACAATAATAAAAAGAAAGTAAACTAAGAATTGAAGCGTTTGGATTTAAAATCAGGGAATAAAAGTTATCATCCTAATTAGACTCCACTTATGTAATTATGATGAATTGGTGATGTGATTTAAAGATATTGATTAATGTAATTATGTTAACGTTTATAGAGATAAGCCGGCGCGATTTCTCGTCTATCCTGCTGCCGTAGTGACTTGATCCTGTCAGGCTGAGTTTACTGCTCAGATCAAAGCCCTAGTAATGTAGGTGAATCTTTTGTGTCCTATTTGACATACGATTTCTGAAAACATAATTTAATGTTAAAAAGAGAGTTGATCAGGTTCCTTCCTAACATACCATTAATTTTAGAAAACCGTAACAATTACTGAAGTTTCCGAACTAATAAAAGGGAACCCGCAAATGATCAGAAAGTTAAAGTGATATGATTTCTAATAACCATTTCTAGTTCATTAGCCATGGATTTATTATGAAGACCGGTTTCGCAAATGAAAGTTAATCATACGGTTTTCAACCTTCTATGACAATCATAATCACAAACCATAAAGTTATAACTTCCCGTTCAAATGTAGATGCTACCCATCAATAGTTTTCCCAAGACCACCATAACATTAACATAATATTTATCACACCATTAGTTCATCACAAATTCCATAAGTTTCATCTGATTAGGATGATAAATAGAGTTTAGCTCATAATGAGCTTTAACATAACAACAGATAACAAAGAAGATAGATAAGTGATCATCGGTGAAATGGAACAATCAAACTGATAGTCCACAATGGATGACGTTTAGGTGATCCCAAGCTTCTTCCAAGTGTTGTATGCACCTCCCGAGCCTCCAAATGACCTTGAAGTCTTGATTCCCGAGAGAATTCAGCAGAGTAACTCTCCCACCAAAGCTTGCCAAAAATGGTAAGCTTAGGCTTCTATTTATAGGCTTTCCGGAGTGTTTAAGCACGGCCCCGTGCTTAAAAGGCACAGCCCCGTGCTAGTACAATGCTTACGAAAGTTGGTCGGCTCGTACATGCAGGTTGTGTCGGGCACGGCCCCGTGCTAAATGGGGCACGGCCCCGTGTTGGAGGTGGGGCACGGCCCCGTGTTGGAGGTGGGGCACGGCCCCGTGCCTTATGGGGCACGGCCCCGTGTCTACTTTTAGGGGACAGTACTTTTGTCCTTGTCAGATGTCCAAGCACAGGGGTGTGTTAATTTAGCACGGGGGTGTGTTTCTGGCAAGGCATGGGGGCGTGCTTAATGAGGCACGGCCCCATGCTTGGAGTCCAAAGCTCGGATCATTTCAATTTCTTGTTAAATATACTCCTTTTCTCCATCTTGCCCTTTTAAACACTTGAAAACACAATTTAACACTTTTAAGTACATTTTCATCATTATAAGGAAGATATTAAGGAATAATTGATGTGCTTTTGATAGGATTTTTATGTATAATTTGGAGCATATCAACCATTCAAACGAATTTGAAAGCTCAGATCCAAATTGCACAAAGTGAAGCAATGAAAGAAGAAAACCTTGTTGGAGAAGAATTCCGAGGGTTAGATAAACAGATGATTTGCAAGGATGATGGTATACAGTACTTCATGGATCGCATATGGGTACCCAGATGGGGAGGTGTATGTACCTTAGTCATGGATGAAGCCCACAAGACGCGATATTCTATTCATCCTGGTGCAGACAAGATGTATCACGATCTCAAAGAACTGTACTGGTGGCCAGGCATGAAGACAGACATTGCCTTGTACGTCAGCAGATGCTTGACATGCTCGAAAGTTAAAGCTGAACATCAGAAACCATCGGGACTATTACAGCAACCTGAAATTCCTGAGTGGAAATGGGAGAATATAGCTATGGATTTCTTTACCAAACTCCCTAGAACAAGCAGCGGGCATGATTCGATATGGGTCGTAGTGGATCGGATGACGAAGTCAGCTCATTTCTTGCCGATCCGAGAAGACTACAAAATGGATAAGTTGGCGAGATTGTACATTAAAGAGGTTGTGACACGGCACGGGGTGCTGGTGTCAATCATATCCGACCGTGACAGCCGATTTACTTCACGATTTTGGCAGACACTACAGAAAGCGTTGGGCACTCGATTAGATATGAGTACCGCCTATCACCCTCAGACAGATGGCCAAAGTGAACGAACTATACAAACGCTAGAAGACATGTTGAGAGCGTGTGTATTCGACTTTGGTGGTAGTTGGGATGCTCATCTACCGCTGATTGAGTTCTCTTACAACAACAGGTACCATACAAGCATTGGGTGTGCTCCGTTCGAAGCGTTGTATGGAGGGAAATGCAGATCTCCCGTATGTTGGGCTATATTGGTGAAAGTCAGCTAACAGGCCCAGAGATCATTCAAGAAACAACTGACAAGATCTTTCAAATCAAAGACCGACTAAAAGCTGCTAGAGATCGCCAAAAGAGCTATGCCGACAACCGTCGGAAGCCTCTAGAATTCAACATTGGGGATCGAGTCTTACTTAAAGTCTCCCCTTGGAAAGGAGTCGTTCGATTTGGAAAGAAAGGGAAGTTGGCCCCAAGATACGTTGGACCATTCGAGATTATAGAAAGAATCGGTCCAGTGGCTTACCGATTAAGGTTGCCACAAGAACTCAGCGGTGTACATGATACTTTCCACGTGTCAAACCTCAAGAAATGTTTGGCCGACTAATCCCTTCACGTGCCAATTGAGGAAATCAAGATTGATGAAAAGCTTCATTTTGTTGAGGAACCCATTGAGATCATGGATCGAAAGGTCAAACAACTGAAGCGCAGTAGAATACCTATTGTTCGTGTAAGGTAGAATTCAAAACGAGGGCCAGAGTTTACATGGGAACGAGAAGATCAGATGAAACTCAAATATCCACATCTATTTGAGGATGACACTCTTGGACCTAACTCCAGCTGAATTACGGGACAAAATTCTCTCAACTGGGGATACTGTGACATCCGTCACCTTAAGATCCGTCAAATCAACATGATTTTCGGTTAACTATTCTTTGATCAATCATTCCTCATCATTATTAACTCTTTATGTGGTTATTATGCTTGCTCTATCATCGTTGTGCTTGTGCTTTCATTGTAATCATATGCTATCCTTAAAAACTTTTAAAACTTTCAACATCGTAACCACCAAATAAAGTCGTTTTTCAACCGAAACAAATTTGGGAAACTCGGGGGTTAAGTGCAGGGACTAAACTTGACATTTTGCAAACTTGGAATAGGTATAAATAGCCCCATTTTTCCAGCCCTAGCTCATTCACTTCTTCTCCATCTTCTTCATCCTCTCCTTCACTATTTTCTTCATCTTTACACCAAATCCGACCCGCTTGGTCTCGTTTTCGTCGTCTAGACTCCATCTACAGCCTAGTCTACTCCATTCTAGCAGGTAGACGACTTTGGTTGTATCACACCCCGGGCCCAGGTAGGGTTGGAGGTCACAGACTAGCAACAACATATGGCAACGGAAACAAACCATTATAAGAGCTCAAAGGAGAGAATATCACATGGCATTAAAGTTTTGAAAAGATAGCAGGGCTAGAGACACATCAAGCCCCCGAATGAGTTTTACAATCATCCATAAAAATAAAATTGTACTTGTTCAACATAAAATATAAATTGTTCAAATGTTTCATCAAGGAAATAAGCCAATGCCATGTCACGGGGATAAGTCTAGGTCTTCACAACAGCTAGGATCTCTTCATACATTACCTGAAACATGCTCAAAAGAAAATTGTGTCAACTAAAAAGTTGGTGAATTCAAGTGCTTAAAGTTTATAAAACAAAGGACTTAACAAATCCTTCTTTGATTAAAAGAAAATAATCATTGTTTATCATCGTGGGAAGAATCATAATCAACCCTGCACTCAGTCCGGTTGGCCTCTTCTAAAGTTGTGTTTTACGGATATTCCCGAAGGAAGAAACTGAGCCCCAAACCAGTGAACCCTATGACAGGATCAGCGATCACAAGTTTGAGGTATAATAGTGTAATGCAGCGGAATGAAGAGATGAATTAGTCAAGTTATAGCAAGAGAGTGTTATTTGTAACAAATACGAGAGAATATTTTCTGTGATTTGGAATGTTTCAATAATGCTCAATATTATTGCTCAATCATTCATGGTTACAATAAGGTTGGCACTCCTTATATAGAGTGCAATTACTGCTGTAATCACGGGGTGGTGATTACTAGCAGATTTAATACAAAAATAACTACTTCTTAACAAACTACTGAAATGTTCACAACTACTGAGAACATGTCAGAGTGTTAAGTATAAAACATGAAACTACTGAAAAAGAAAACTACTGATGCTACAACGACTGAAGAACAAACTCTTCAGTCGTTTTACAAAAACTGAAAATAGAAAATAAAAAACTACTGAAAGCAAACCGTCACAACTACTGAAGAAGTCCTCTTCAGCTGTTGTGACAACATCTTCAGACTTTGTCCTCAGCACTTGTGTCTTCAGACTTTGTCTTCAGCACTTGTGTCTTTAGACTTTGTCTTCAGTACTTGTGTCTTCAGACTTTGTCTTCAGATGTTGTCTTCAGCTGATGTGGACTTCAGTAGTTGTTGTGACGTCTGTGGGACTTAAAGGTTTTCTGATCCGGCTCATTGGTTCTTTTGGTCCAACAAACTCCCCCTGAACCAATGCAGCCAAAACCTTTAACTTTATTGAGGTCCCACTTATTGTTGGCAAAATGAATGGTCTTTTTCCTTCTTGATCAGTTGAGAAGATGACCCATATAAGCGCCGGCCTGGAAGTAAGTCCTGATAATTTGGTTGGCAAAGTGTGGATAAGAGCTCTGTATTGGGGAATTGGACACTGAGCTGTTCCCCCATCCATGAAACTTACTTCCCATGTATGAGCCTGTAGGATTCTCTGGTGTATGCTCTGAGAAACATTTGTTCTTCCATAGTGAGATTCTCTGGTTCACCATCGAATAACCCTTCACGCCCATACAGCTCTGAGATGTATTTGGCATGTTTGCCATTTTTGAGCTCAACCGTTGTGATTTGTCTGTAGGCAAACTCATCAGGATGATTACCTTCGAGTAACAGACTGAGCTCATTCTGTTTGAAGTTCTCAAGCTTCTTGTAGACTAGCCCCTTCTTGATCACTCTGTTCTCTAACATCTTTTGGGGAGGCTGTTTAGTCTCATAAGCTTTCTTGAAGTCTTCAACAATCTCCCAGGGTGATACTACAAGGACCACTGTGATCTCTTCATCTACGATCCTCTTTATCTGGCCCTTGTAGCGTGCAGGAATATCCTTCTTCACAATTCTGTGAGCCACCCTAGGATCAGGCCACATCCTCACCTTTTCTTTCTGATATTGAAATGTGTTGGCGAGGGTGTACAGTCTCAAAGCTTCTTTCTTCATACTTATTATTGATGAGGAGGCAGCATAAGTTTTATCTATACTTTTAGCATCTCCTCATCATGAAGCCTTTGCATTTGCTCTTCTTCAATCTTTACCCTCACAGTTTCCATCTGTGAGGTGGGAGTGATGGGCATAGTTTGGCTTTGGGTAAAGTTAGGACTGCAGAAAGAGGTAGCCTATCTTCCTCCTCATCATCCTCTTCTTCTTCTTCTTCTAGCCTCAACATCCTTCTCTTCTTCTTCTTGGATGCATCATCGGCTGTTGGTTTTGAGGGTAAAGGAGTTGGTTTAATGGGTTGTGGTAGTGGTGGTGATTTGTGAAGTTGTGGGTTTGCAGGTTGTTCTAGCATTTTGTAATGAGTGAGGCTTTGGAGTATTTTGCTAGTTCATTTCTTTTCCAGCCCCTGCTTCATTTAAGGCTTCAATCACTAATCCCTTGTATATGCTTCAGACGTACAGATCTTGGTGGTTATAGCCAAGATACTGTCCCTGGTCCATGACTTAATCTCTATCAATGATCTTCCAAGATACTTAGCAATAAATCTGATCATGATCTCCAGTCTTTCTCTCTCTAGCACATCATAGCTTGCCCATCTTGAGTTAATTTCTTCAACTTCAAGTCTTCTAATCTCTGAGTCAAGCTGTGCAGTGTCAAACCTTGTCTGTATAGTTGGTCAATAATGGAGTCCATAGATTTGCTATGTGTAGCATCCGCCATTTTGACCATCTCATCAAGCTGGAGTTCTTTTTCTTTCCTCTCTATCTTCCTCTTCTTGTATGTGATGTGAAAGTCTTTGTGACTTTCACTCACTTGATCAGTGTCAGCTCCCTTCACATACTCTTTCTCAACAACCTCTTCTTCCTCCTGGTCTCTCTCTATCAGTATGCTCTTCCCTTTGTCTTTTACTGACTGACTCTCCCCCTTTTGGTTGCATTGGTTGCAAGGGTTTGAGTAGTAGAAAGGCTTGTGCTCATAATCTCCTCCACTAGTGGCTGTAGAATGGAGGGAAGTTTGTCATCCAAGGTTTTGATCACAATGTCAGTGATCATTGGGGTGATGAGCGGTAGGGATTTTTGGAATATAGCAGCTGTTTGCTCAGAGGGGTTCTGTCCCTGAGAAACAGTGCCAGAAGGAGAGGCTGGTGGATTGATTGTTTGTAGTGGCTGAGTGTTTAGGAGACCTTCAGGTGAAGGTGCCATCTGTGGGTGTATGGTGGTATCAGATGGACTTGCTTCTTGAGAGAATTGGTCAAGTAGTCTTTGTAGTCTACTGACTTCTTCCTCAAGAATTGTGTTCTGGGCTAGAACATCATAAAAGAAGCCCAGGTCATCATCAGCAGATGCTGAATCACCTGACCTCTTGCTAGTAGCAAGATGTACATGCTCTGGGTGTAGACCAGTTGTAGCATGTGCCCCTTTTTCTTGGAACTGGGGACTTCCAGCTCAGGACGATGTCCTTCATCAGCTGTTGCCTCTAATGAGGTCTTAGCCATGTTACCAGCCTCAGTCTGATCATGTGCTGATGGAAGAAGAGGTGGCAGCCTCATTAGATATTCTTGTCTCCGTTTCTACACTAGGAGACTGAACATTTAAACCCCTGTGCTGTGGGTTGTCAGAAGCATGTTGATCCTCTTCCTCCATATCTGTGGTTTTCCCTTTAAATGGTTGTCTGGGAGGAGGAGAGGCATGCAGCTGAGTCAGCACATTTGCAATTATAAGTGTTGGACTTTGGGGGGCATTTTCATTGGGAGATGGGGTATTATGCACCTGGGGAGAATGGTGAGTTTCAATGGCAATCTCCTCAAATGAGGAGGATTCCAGATTTGTGGGTACCCCTTTATTGGTTGCTTCAGGTTCCTTTTGAGAGGAATCCTGAGCGGCTGTGGCTGGTGAGTCTCTGATACTACTGGGGGGTTAACTCCAGTGAGTATAGCCTGTCTTTGTGGTACAGGAGCATCTTCAGGTGACTCATCTTCCTGAATAGCTGTTTTGGTTCGTTTTGTTTTTGGTTTGGTGGGGACTTTGGATTTTGTGGTGGTGGCTGTGGGTTCCAGCTGCGTGGGTTTGCGCAGCTTGGCAGCCATTTTAAGTGATTGGTCAGAGTTGTGCCGGGAGTATACTTCAGGCAATACAGCCATAGCAGGGACTCCCAGGCCAACAAGTCCCTCAGCTTGAAGCTGGTTTTCAATTATGGCCATTATAAACCGAGGATATAGTATCCAACGGTTAGAAAGTTGTTTTTGAGCCATATCCTTGAGCTCTAGGAATAATATTTCAGAAAAATTAAAGGTTGTTGCTCAAGGATAGAATACAATACCTGTTGCCACCTTGTGGACATTTGATCCCATGATGAGGTCTTTGGAGCCAGGCAAACATTTACCATATGAAAGATAAGCCGTTCAGCATCCTGGAAATGTTTCTTCAAGATGGTAGAGGCACTCAGATTGCCTTCATATCCATGGTGGGCAAAAGATAGATCAGTGGTGCCCTTGGATAGCTGGTTGGGAAAGTGGCATCATCCAGGTTGAGGGTTTGTCGAGAATCTCTGGATTGATAACCACCTTTTGGTTATGGACGAACGAATGAAGTGACTCTGTGTCATTCTCCTCAGAGACAAGAGTGACGTTCGTCCAGAATTGGCTAAGGGATTCGGCATATATGGTGGGGTTTATGAGGAAGGCTGTTTGGTAAGGTGACTGGACCATTAAATCAATGGCGTTATGAAACTTGGTCCAGAATGGTGATTTAGTGAGGTGAGCGACACAGTTGTGTCGAGGTTTTAGTTGCATGGTCGCCATGGATGAAGAGAGGGTACAGAGTTTTTGAACGTTAGGTTTGAGAGTGAAGGTAAGAAAAACTCTGGTGAGATAAGGGCTTTATAGGGTAGGATTATGAACCGACTGAAGGTTTTGGTGAGTCATCATTTGCTGAAACTGATGACGTGGCATCAACCTTTTGAGGTTGAAATGACTGACCGTATTGGTGTGATCATCAGTTGTTATAAAACAACTGAAGACTTGGTTTTAACTGTCAGACATTGAAACAGCTGAAGTCTTTGATTTTGTCTTCAGTAGTTATAAAACTACTGAGGACAATTCGACTACAAATGGTGGTGAAAAAACTGAGGACATGGTGTTTGTCATCAGTAGTGTGTAACTACTGAAGACAGTGGTTTTGTCATCAGTTGATGTAAACAGCTGAAGACTTAGCGGTAGTCTTCAGTAGGTGTAAACTACTGAAGACATAGCTGTGGCTTCAGTTGTTTAGAAACAGCAGGTGGAAAACAACTGAAGAGGAATTGCTCATCAGCTGTTGTCGTCAATTCTTAGCTTTTCAGCTGTTTCAGTCTGACCTCTACATTAAAATGTTTCATTGGTCATCAGTACTTATCTGCATTTCTGACATCAGCAGTTGTAGTTACATCAGCTGTTGTGATTTCATCAGCTGTTATAACTACATCAGCTGTTTTAACAAATGAAGTACTTATATATGACATGGTTACCAATGATCATCAGTATTTATTACTGAGATTATCGGTAGTTGTCATTTATTCTAGCTGCAGCATACCAAGCCTTAACACCAGGTTGTGGAAGTTGAACTATCCAAAGGCTTAGTAAAAATGTCTGCAAGCTCATCAGCACTAGGAACAAATTTTGGATCAATCAGACCTTTTTCAAAACAATCTCTAATAAAGTGATGTCTGATTTCAATATGTTTAGTCCTAGAGTGCTGGACAGGATTCTTGACAATACAAAGAGCTGAAGAACTGTCCATTAACAATGGAGTCTTAGTCTCAGTTATGCCATAATCCAATAATTGGTTTTGAAGCCATAATACCTGAGATGTACAACTTGCAGCAGCTATGTACTCGGCTTCAGCAGTTGATGTAGCAACTGAAGTTTGTTTCTTACTCTGCCAAGAAATCAAACAGTTGCCTAGGAATTGGCATCCACCAGAAGTTGATTTCCTGGTCAATTTACACCCTGCATAGTCACTGTCAGAAAAAGCAACTAATTTACCAGAATGTCTAGTAGAATACCATAAACCTAGAGATGGAGTGCCTTGCAAATATCTAAAGATCCTCTTGACTGCAATCAAATGAGACTCCTTAGGTGCAGCCTGAAATCTAGCACAAACACATGTAGCAAACATAATATCTGGTCTAGAAGCTGTTAGGTACATCAAGGACCCAATCATACATCTGTAAAGTGTTTCATCAACTACTTTACCTTTCTGATCTGTATCCAGTTGTGTGGGTTGCACATGGGAGTAGAACAGGGTTTACAATTTTGCAAATCAAATTTTTCCAAAAGATTTTTTGTATATTTGGACTGATGAATGAAAATTCCATCAGCCTTTTGTTTGATTTGCAAACCCAGAAAAAATTGTAATTCCCCCATTGCACTCATTTCAAACTTTTGCTGCATCAGCTTTGTAAAGTCATCACACAACTGTGGATCAGAGGATGCAAAAATAATATCATCTACATAAATTTGAACAAGTAGATTATGCTGCCCTGCTCTTAATGAATAAAGTTTTATCTATGGTGCCTCTAGTAAAATTATTTTTAAGAAGAAAGTTTGATAATGTCTCATACCAGGCCCTAGGAGCTTGTTTCAACCCATAAAGAGCCTTATCAAGCTTATACACCCAATTAGGATGTTTGTTGTCCTCAAAACCTGGTGGTTGACATACATAAACCTCTTCTTTAATTTTCCCATATAAAAATGCACTTTTGACATCCATTTGAAAAACTTTAAGATTTTGATAAGCAGCATAAGCTAAAAACAATCGAATTGCTTCCAGTCTGGCTACAGGAGCAAAGGTTTCATCATAATCAATACCTTCTTCTTGTGCAAACCCCTGAACCACCAGTCTGGCCTTGTTCTTAACAATAAGCCCATTTTCATCAGTCTTATTCCTAAACACCCATTTAGTGCCTATTGCACACTTACCTGGAGGTAGAGGAACAAGTTCCCACACTTGCTGTTTCTTGAACTGAAGAAGCTCAAGCTGCATGGCATCAACCCATCCATTGTCTTTTAATGCAATGTGATAATTCTTTGGCTCTTGCTGACTGATGAAGAGAGCATAGAAGCAGAAATTTGACAATTGACTTCTTGTTGATACACCAGCAGTGATATCACCAATGATTTGAGACATAGGGTGATTCTTCAGATCTTGATACACAATGAGATCAGTGCAAGTGTTTGTAGCAGGCTCAGCAGCAACAGATGGTGATGGTGAAGAATTTCCTTGAAACCAATCAAGTTGATGGTAGTTCAAAGGAAGTTGAAGTTGTAGAAATCTCATCAGCATTTGTTGTGGATTGTGCTGCTGGAGCTACAGGAACATCAGGTCTAGCTGAATCAGGCAGTTGATCAGTAAATCTGAAGAGGTGAGTACTGCTATCATCATCATCAGCACTAGCAGTACCACCAGGTGGAGAACTGTTGACATGAGCAACAGCTGGAGTTTGATGAGGAGCATATTGCAGTATGTCCAAATCAAATATCTCTCACAGGATTTTGTGGAATCTTGTCCTTTGGAGATTCATTAAACTTAACATGTAGAGTCTCTTCAACTATCTTTGTTCTACAGTTGAAGACTCTGTATGCTTTGCAAGTTGATGAATAACCAACAAAATATCCTGCATCCACCTTAGAATCAAATTTCTGGAGTTGATCCCTTGTGTTGAGAATGAAACAAGGACATCCAAAAGCTCTAAAGAATGAAATTAGAGGGGCCAAATGATGAAGAACTTCATATGGAGTTTTCATCAACCTCTTATTCACTAGAGCTCTATTTTGGACATAACAAGCGGTATTGATAGCTTCAGCCCAAAAAGTCATTGGCAATCCAGAGTCAGCCAACATGGACCTTGCAGCTTCAATAAGGGTCCTGTTCTTTCTCTCCACTACTCCATTTTGTTCAGGAGTTCTTGGAATGCTAAAATGCCTCTTGATTCCCTTTGAGAGGAAGAACTCATCAAGTGTGTTGTTTCTAAACTCAGTTCCATTATCACTTCTAACACACTTGACTGAGAGGGAATACTGCTTCTCAACATACAACACAAAGTTAATAATCTTCTGAGGTGCTTCATCCTTTGCATGCAAGAAGAAAGTCCATACAAATCTAGAGTAATCATCCACAATTACTAGACAGTATTTCTTCTTAGCCATACTCATCACTCTCACAGGACCAAAGAGATCCATATGAAGAAGTTGTAAGCAGGCTGTGGACTTAGGTTCTTCTATGGAAGGAAATGAAACTTTGTGCTGTTTTCCTTTTAGACAAGCAGTGCAGTCATCTTCACATTTGAACTCCTTCATGGGCAATCCCCTTACTAAACCATGGGTAATCAGCTGATTTATGTTTTTGAGATTAACATGACTCAGCCTTCTATGCCATAGTGTAGATTCTTGAGGGGAAGCCTTGGAAAATAGGCAAGGATGGCCTTTTAGATCTATTTTCTTAGATAGATCTAAGGCATACACTCTACCAGTCCTGTTGGCCTTAAGGAGAGTGTGTTTATCCAACACCTTGTCAATCAAACTCAGAACTTTGGATGACAGAATCCGGCAGTTCTGACTTGTGAAAAGAGCAACATGGCCTTTGTCACACATTTGACTGACACTCAAGAGGTTGTACTTGAGATTTTCCACATGGTTAACATCATCAAACTTTATTTCCCCATTGGAAACAAAGCCTTTGCCGATGATGTAACCCTTTGCATCATTGCCAAAAGATACAAATCCCTTCTTTCCTTGAGAGTAGTCATTAAGAAGTGATCTGTTTCCTGTCATATGCATGGATCCTCCACTGTCTACATACCAGATGCCTCTGTGGCATGTTGAAGAACCCTGCAGAACAAAGCAAATTAGTTAGATTTTGAGACCCAAACCTTTTTGGTTTTGGGCCTATTCACATCAACAGATGGTGAACTAACAAGTTTGCTAGAAATAACAGCTTGAGAGGAAGAAGATGGTGGAAAAGAGGAATCCTTTGGCTTGGACCTCCTTTTCTGTGGATTCAACATAGGAGCATCTAATTGGTTGACTCTTCCCAATAGATGTTGAACCATCATAACCAGCTGTGTCTGATTTTGTGATAGAGCTTTCAGCTCTTCAGACACATTAGGACTGGAGTTTGATAAGTTCTTATGTTGCACCTTCTTCTTTTGAGCAACCTCAGCTGTTACCTGTTTAACCCCTTCCTTTTTGGATTTCTTTTTGGACTTGGGGATTACAGGATTTGATGTTGCTGGTACAAATGTGGCTTTAAACTCATTTTTCATTTTTACCATTTCTCTTTAATTTCATCTTTATTTTTGAGTTTGGATCCTCTTTTGTACCAACAATCATCAGTGAGATGATTAAACAAACCACATACTTCACATGGTTTATTTTTCATCTTTTGTTGATCATCAACTAAAGAGGATGAAAAACTGAAGACTTGCTCTTCAGTACTTTGGAAGCACTATTTGCTTTCTTGGCTTCCTCTTTAGTAGTTTCAAACTCTTTCTACTGACAGTTTTCTTCTTTTCAGTGCTGTCAGTAGTTGGAGCTTGAACTTCAGGAGTTAAATCTTGCTCTCCAGTCCTTTCAGGACTTTCTGACATAACTCCTGAGTTGACCAACTCTTTGATCATGTGAGTGTCAGCAATTGAACTATCAGTATTAGCTGATAAGTTCTGAGAGGGCTTATTGCTGACTTCAACTTTTGATGATGCTTTATCAGAAAGTGAATCACATGATGAGGTGGATTGGTTATTGCTTTCTCCATCAGATTTCACCTCTACTCTTGGAGTAAAATCTGTAGGAGGAGCAGTGTGATTATAACCAATGCCAAACTTCACATTGGAAGCTGATTGCTTACTAAGAAGCATCTCAAAACCTTTGCATGACTTCACCCATCGATCACACTCACTTGGGTGACTGCAAGGGTTTCTTTAAGACTTTTCTGGTCCTCCAGAATAACCTCTAGCTTAGCCTTTTCATCATTTAATTGGCATTTAAGCTTATAAATCTCATCATTTTTATATTAAGAACAGACTCATACTCAGCTTGTCTTTTGGAAATAGTTTTCTCAAACTCAAGTTTTTCATTTATTAATGCTACATTTGCCTCTCTAATAGAGACAAAAGCAGCAATGCAAGATTCAGAACATAACTTGGCTTTGGCCTCTGAAGATACCTGAGTTACCTGTGAAGATGATGCAGTTGAGCAGGAACCCTCAGTTGATTCCAGAGCCATAAGTGCCAGATTTCCAAAAGGACTATCACCACCATGTTGATCAGTACTTGTGAACAATTGTTCATGACCAGACATGTCATCTGGCAAGCTACTCCAATCAACAACTTCTGGGGTGAAAAAGCTGTGTGTGTTGTTGAGGGAGGGGTTGATGAGATGGTTGAGGTTCTGGAAGTGCATGAGGTTGTGGTACCATAGGAGCTTGAACTTGACCTGCTTGTGGCACGTAATAACACGGGTAAGGATAAGGCATTTGACCCTGAGGAACAAAATATGCAGGAGATTGTAGTTGAGACTGATGACTAGAATTGACAGGATGTTGCCCTTTGTTTTGTTGACTATTACTAGGAAAAGTCACAAAAGGTGCAGAGGAATTAGATCCAGATGATCTACATTCTCTAGCAAAGTGTCCAAGCCTTTGGCATCTGTGACACCTCAACTTACTCTTGTCAAAACCAACTTTGGTTTTGCCAGAGAGTCCTGGGAACTTTCTTCCAGTTCTTTTATAGAACTTCTGAGATCTGATATTTATCAAGGCCATTTGGCTCAAATATCCATCTCTTCTAAGTCATCATCAGCAATCCCCTTGAGATCATCCATGATGAAACATAGATTGTCATTATTACACCCAGAAAATTGACTATCAACACTCACAAATGCTGAATCAGAAATATTTGAAGAGAAATCAATATGCTCATCATACTGGCATTCAGATGAAGCATATTCTGACTCATGACTAACCAGAGCAGTATGCCTGGTACAAAGTCCTCAGTGAGCTTACCAGATGAAGACAGTTTTCTCTTTTGTTCTATCTCTCTCTCAAATGTGAGTAGTTTCCCATGAAGTTGGGTGAGAGATAGTTTGTCCAAATTTGCACTGGAGCGTAGGACAATGGTATATGTGTCCCATCTCTCAGGCAGTGATCTGAGAAATCTGTTATTCATCTGAACATTAGTGTACTCATGTTTGACCATTTTCAATTCAGAGATCAAACAAGAGAACCGCTCAAACTGTTGAGTCAGTGTCTCACCCTTCCTATGAGAGAATGTCTCATATTGTTGGGCAAGGATCTCTCTATTATTTGCCAAGACCTCATCTGTTCCTCCAAATTGTTCTTTCAAGGCATTCCAGAGGTCATGGGCAGATTCATAGTGCATTAACCCAGAATAAATTTCATTTGTAGCGCCATGGCTAGAATTCCATGAGCTTTTGCATCTATCTCAAATAATTTCTTATCTTCATCTGAGTATGATCCTTCCTTCTTCGGAACCATTTGATTTGTTTCCGGGTTATTCACCATAGGCTTATGTGGACCATGTACCACCGATGTCCAACAACCTGAACTGTTAACAGACAGGTGATGGAGCATACGACGTTGCCATATGTTATACTCATTCCTAACCAGCATTGGAGGCTTGGTTGAGGAACCAGTATTGTGAGGATCATTGGAAGGAGTAGTCATTTTGAACCAAAACAATTTTATTCAAGCAAAAATTTGATACACCACAACAAACTCAATGAAAACCGAGAATAAGTCTCAGGATGAATGAAATTAAACACAGAAAATTCACTCTTTAACAGTTTCTTGCAAAAGGATACTAATTCGCTCAAACTTGGATCTTGAAGAGCAGTTTCAATGATCAATTATTAGATCGATCAATGATTAACCTGCTCTGATACCATTTGACAGGATCAGCGATCACAAGTTGAGGTATATAGTATAATAGTGTAATGCAGCGGAATGAAGAGATGAATTAGTCAAGTTATAGCAAGAGAGTGTTATTTGTAACAAATACGAGAGAATATTTTCTGTGATTTGGAATGTTTCAATAATGCTCAATATTATTGCTCAATCATTCATGGTTACAATAAGGTTGGCACTCCTTATATAGAGTGCAATTACTGCTGTAATCACGGGTGGTGATTACTAGCAGATTAATACAAAAATAACTACTTCTTAACAAACTACTGAAATGTTCACAACTACTGAGAACATGTCAGAGTGTTAAGTATAAAACATGAAACTACTGAAAAAGAAAACTACTGATGCTACAACGACTGAAGAACAAACTCTTCAGTCGTTTTACAAAACTACTGAAAATAGAAAATAAAAACTACTGAAAGCAAACCGTCACAACTACTGAAGAAGTCCTCTTCAGCTGTTGTGACAACATCTTCAGACTTTGTCCTCAGCACTTGTGTCTTCAGACTTTGTCTTCAGCACTTGTGTCTTTAGACTTTGTCTTCAGTACTTGTGTCTTCAGACTTTGTCTTCAGATGTTGTCTTCAGCTGATGTGGACTTCAGTAGTTGTTGTGACGTCTGTGGGACTTAAAGGTTTTCTGATCGGCTCGGTTCGCTGCATTGGTTCTTTTGGTCACAACAACCAGTACACTGTTCCCTAGGCCAGGATTGGTTCACCATAGAATCTTAACAAAAAATTGATACATGCCACAACGACCCCTTAGGATCTCAGTGGGGTAACCTTCCTGGAACGGAAGCCACTGGTGGGGATTCCCCAAATAGATCTATCCATATAAATCAAGCGGTTCACGAAAGAATTAATGATTATGATATAAGTATCAGAGGTAACCACAAATCCCCATAGAATCATCAAATAAAGCACAATATAGTTCATAAAAAGTAGAGCAGGTTTCATCCAAAAACAATAGTAAAAAGGGGATCAGTAGAACTCACCTTAGGTTTCCAATAAAGTCTCTGGTGTGCGGGAAGTGTCACAAGTCTAGCACCCTAACATGTACATATTAAGCAATAAGCTACTGCCCTAAACTCATTCAAAGTGCAACAATGGTGTCAAGGGTTTAGCTATTGAGTAAGGCCTTGGTTTCGTGAAGGTTTGTATAAAAGTTTCATTTTATGGCAGGTCAAGGCGTCTTCATGAAAATTGGGATTTTCACTTCATTTGGTTCAGTATACTAAGAAATTTTGTTTTTCAAGTGTTTTTAGCTCCTGGAAGTCGGTTATAAGGTTTGGAAAAATTTTACAGTTTGGTCCCTCAAGTTTCAAAATTAAAAGTTTCAACCCTCAAGTTTAGTTTCTTGCCCTTTTATGTCATTTAAGATCAAAAATCAGATTATTAGAGTCATATTATAATTATTATGAAGTAAGTGCTTCAAAACTTTAGTCTACGGGTTCGATTTTAAAAACTGCGCGTTTAACGCTCCCGGTTACGGTAAAAGCCGGATAGTTTTAATAGTATTTGGAGTTTCATATATTAAAATCTTGGACGAGTAGGTATTTTCTAAAAGATTTCTTTATAAATTTTAAGTCCTTAAATTGTGTAAATTGGCCTTTTATAGTTAAAAATCTTGTTTTTACGTTTGACCCGTTAATACGCGGTTTTGACTGGGTTTGACCATTTAAAGCTTGTTTGACCGAATTTTTAAATCCTTTAAGTCCTTTATTATTTTTATGGATTTTTCTCAAAAACGATGCTCGGTTTGTACCCGTTTTTAGTTAAAACGTCATTTATTTGTGTCTTTGACCATTTAAATTATCCATTGACTCCAGAGTACTTTATTTATCATTTTTGGAGCCTGAATACTTTTCAAGAATGTTAAATTTGTATTCTTACTATTTTTAAGTCATTTTACCATGTTTTCGGGTCCCGAAAGTGAAAAAAGAGGGTAAATCACAACATGGCCTTTATTCCAGAGATAATTAAACATGCTAACACTTCTAATATTCACTAAAACATACTGTATTTCAGTCCCAACATGGTGCCTAGTGATCTATACATCCATATGCTTCAAAATTTGTAGAAAATTCATAACCGACAATTACCCTGTGTGAAACCATCTTAACTTGAGTTTTAAATGTTACCAACACTTCCTTTAACTCATAAACGATTGTTAAGGTGTCATTAAGTCGTTCTGAGTAGGTTATGGGTCCTTGGTTAAAAGGATTTCAAACAATGCTCAAAGGGTGTTGTTACATGTAGAAAGGAGGGTTTCAAAGTGAAATCCATGTTCAACCATGGATTTGAGTATGTAGCCACTTGGAACTTTTAAAACAGGTTTCTGGGAGTCCATTAAGTTATAAAACCTGCAGGTCACAAGTTTGGTTTACAAGAGTTGAAGCTTTCACAAGTTAGATGATACCAAAACACTCAAAATGAGGGTTTTCATTGTGGAAATCGGTTTCCACCTCAAGAATGACTAACTTAACATGAGGTTTACCTTCAAGAACGTTGGGAACTCCTTAAGAACAATGATGGTGAGATGTTCTGCTAAACAAGGAAATACACGGTTCTTAGGTGATATAAATGAAGAAAACAAGTGAAATATCACAAACCGACAACATGAGGTACCACTCGATTTAACTCACGGTTTAGAAGGCGTTGAGGAGTGAATGGCTTGAAACTCCTTGGACTTGAATGGAGAAACTCGAACCAAGGCTGGAAAGGTGGAACAAGTACGGTTGTGTGACCAAATCTCACGAACAAGGCCACTTCTTTGCGGTTTTGCTCTTGGCCGATTGGAACTTGATGTGTTCTTAGAATTTTCTTCACAAGACTTAGAGAGAATTGATTTAGGAGTGTTGTGAGGTGTGTGTGTGTGTGTGTTGGATCAGATGGATTCGAATAAAGGGAGAGAGGGAGAGAGGGAGAGATGTGCATGAAAGGTGAGTGGGTGTGTAGGGTGGTGGTGAAGAGAGGAGGGGAGTGGTGAGAGGGGCGGCCGATTTGGAGTGTAGTGGGGAGGATTTCTTATTTAATTTTTAATTGTAAATTATTATTATGTAGTGTAATTTTGTAG
Organism: Flaveria ramosissima; assembly: GCA_025215565.1. NCBI lineage: Eukaryota > Viridiplantae > Streptophyta > Magnoliopsida > Asterales > Asteraceae > Flaveria > Flaveria ramosissima. The sequence goes on along the minus strand of CM046046.1, from coordinate 7,419,432 downwards.
TATTGGGTATTATGTATTATTTAGTGGATGGTGAATTGAGGTATCTAATGCATGCCCATGCATGCATGGCCGAAATTATGTAAGTGTGAGTGTGTATGCTCACATTTTAATTGCCTTCTCTTGAATTTAATTTGTAAGGGTGACTAGTTGACATTCCCGGGACACTAATTTTTAAAAAAAGTAGAACCTAAATTAGCTAAAAGTCAATAATAAAAATCACATAAAATCATAATTTACATCAAGTAGTAAGAATTGTTTCCAATTTCATAGTAGGGTTGAATGGTTTCAATTATTAGCACTCATAACATGGATAATTATGCAAGTAATCTAGGGTTAGGGTAACAACCTGGAGGTCGGTTGTCACATTCTCCCACCGTTTAGGAAATTTCGTCCCGAAATTTTAACTCTGATTAGAGACTGAACGGGTGGGTCTGAAGAGGTGTGGATAGTTCTTCCTCATTTCATCTTCACGCTCCCAAGTAAATTCAGGTCCTCGCTTGGAGTTCCATCTAACCTTAACCTTGGGTATGCGGCTCCGCCGGAGTTGTTTGACCAAACGGTCCGTGATCTCCACAGGTTCTTCCACAAAGTTCAGTTTGTCGCTTATTCTTGCTTCTTTTAATAGTAGTTCCAGGGTTTTGTCTACCATGCACTTCTTCAAGTTTGACACATGAAAGGTGTCGTGTATGTGACTCAACCCCGGGGGTAGTTTCAACTTATATGCCACTGGGCCAATTCTCGCCATTATTTCGAATGGTCCAATGTATCTTGGGCTTAGTTTTCCTCTCTTTTCGAACCTCACTGTTCCTTTCCATGGTGCTACTTTTAGCATCACTCTGTCGCCCACTTGGAACTCTAGAGGTTTCCGCCTCCTGTCAGCGTACTTCTTCTGTCGATCTCTGGCTGCTCTCAGTCGCTCCTTTATATTATAGATCTTGTCGGTGGTTTCCAACACTATGTCGGGTCCCATCACTTGGCTGTCACCAATCTCATTCCAACTCAAGGGTGACCGGCATTTCCTGCCATAAAGGGCCTCATACGGAGCGGCTTTGATACTCGCGTGGTAACTATTGTTATAGGCGAATTCCACCAAGGAAGATGGTATCCCAGTTTCTGCCAAAGTCCATCACGCAAGCTCTCAGCATGTCTTCCATCGTTTGAATAGTTCTTTCGCTCTGTCCGTCGGTCTGAGGGTGGTAAGCCGTGCTAAGATCTAAATGGGTTCCTAAAGCTTGCTGGAACGATTTCCAGAAACGAGAGGTGAAACGGCTATCACGGTCGGAGATGATCGACGGAGGCACTCCATGCCTCGTTACAATCTCGTCGACATAAAGTTGGGCCAGTTTCGTCATGTCGTAGTCTTCTCTAATTGGCAAGAAGTGAGCTGATTTTGTTAATCTATCCACTATTACCCAATAGCATCGTGACCTTTAAACGTTCTGGGCAACTTGGTAACAAAATCCATCGTAACATTATCCATTTCCATTCTGGGATTTCAGGTTGCTGTAACGTTCCTGATGGTTTTTGGTTCTCAGCTTTTACCATGGCACAAGTTAAACATTTCCCCACATAAACGGCGATTGATCTCTTGATTCCCTGCCACCAGAAAAGTGTCTTTAAATCCTGGTACATCTTATCACTTCCAGGGTGAATTGAATACCTAGACTTGTGTGCTTCGTCGAGGATTACTTCTCGAATTCCTCCGTGTTTTGGCACCTGAGCCCTTCCACCATATCTATATGTACCATCGTCCCCTATCTCCAATTGCTTTTCCATTCCAGTCAATCCTTCTTCCTTTAGTTTTTCTTCCTTTTATGCCTCGCCTTGAGCTTCCTTCAGTTTTGCTATAAGGTTGGTATACACACTCATCCTTAAGGCTCGTACTCGAAGAGGTTTCTCTCTTTCCTTTCGGCTCAACGCATCCGCCACAACATTGGCCTTACCAGGATGGTAGCGGATCTCGCACTCGTAATCGTTCAATAGCTCGACCCATCTTCTCTGACGCATGTTGAGCATCTTTTGGTCAAGGATATGCTGCAAGCTTCTATGGTCAGTGTAGATGATGCACTTTGTGCCATAAAGGTAGTGCCTCCACATCTTGAGGGCAAACACCACGGCACCCAACTCCAGATCGTGCGTCGTGTAGTTCTTCTCATGATCATTCAGCAGTCTCGATGCGTAAGCAATCACCTTGTTGCGTTGCATCAATACACATCCTAGCCCTTGACGCGAAGCGTCACAATAGACCACGAAGTCTTCTACTCCTTCTGGAAGAGCAAGGATAGGTGCACTGCATAACTTCTCCTTAAGCGTTTCAAACGCCTCGTTCTGCTCTCGCTCCCACACAAAGGTTGTGTTTCTCTTGGTTAGTGCGGTCAAAGGTTGCACTATACGCGAGAAGTCCTTTATAAATCTCCGGTAATAGCCAGCCAGTCCTAAGAATTGCCTTATCTCCGTAGGAGTTTCAGGAATCTTCCAATTCTTTATGGCCTCAATCTTGGAAGGGTCAACTTGAATCCCATCCTCATTTACCACATGACCTAAGAATTGGATCTGGCGATCAGAATTCACATTAGAGAATTAGCATATAGTTCTCATTCTTAGCAATTGAATTAGCTTGAGATGCTTCTCGTCTCGTCTTTACTTTGGGAATAGATCAGTTGTCGTCAAGATCATTAAGAACAAGATATGCCTGAGTGCTTCGTCGTGCATCTTAAGAATGGATGTCATAGTATCGTCGTCTAGAATCAAAACGATACAATCTGTGTCGAGCAGAGGGCGCATACAGCATGGTGAGTCCATGACTGCGTGAGTCCATGGAGCATTAGTCAGTCCAAAGGGCATGACCAAATACTCATAGTGTCCATACCTAGTTCGGAAGGCGTTTTTGGGTATATCTTCTTCTCTTATCTTCAGCTGGTGGTATCCTGACCTCAAGTCTATTTTGGAGAAATAACTTGCTCCTTGCAGTTGATCAAATAGGTCATCTATTCTCGGAAGAGGGTACGGTTCTTTATGGTCAGCTTATTCAATTCCCTGTAATCAATACACATTCGCAGGGTTCCGTCTTTCTTTTTCACGAATAGTACCGGGGCACCCCATGGAGAGACACTCGGACGTATAAATCCCTTGTCCAGTAGTTCTTGAATTTGTACCATTAGCTCCTTCATCTCAGGTGGGGCGAGCCGGTACGGTGCCTTGGCTACTGGTGCAGCACCAGGCAACAAGTCTATCTGGAATTCAACTTGCCGATTCGGGGGAAGTCCTGGTAGTTCTTCCGGAAACACCTCTGGGTATTCCGAAACCACGGGAATCTCTTCGATCTTCTTCTCCTTTTGGGCTTTCATCACATATACTATAAAAGCTGGACATCCCTTCTTCAAGCTCTTGGTAGCTTTTAAGTGGGATATCATAGGGTATAGAGTGTTACTCCTTTCACCTTCTACCACTAACACTTCTTCGTCGCTCAACGGTATCTTGAGTAGTCGCTCATCACATACGATTTCGACTTTATGCTTCGCTAACCAGTCCATACCCACAACCACATCAAATCCTCCTAACTTAATGGGCATCAAGTCAATCTTAAACGTATTCCCTTTTAGATTCAGGGGGCAATCCCTAATGATTTCGTTAGCTTCTAAAATATTACCGTCAGCTAATTCTACGGTAAATGTATCAGTCAAGGTACACACGTCTAAGTCAATCAATGGCCTAAAAGTACTAGAGATAAAACTAGCAGTCGCTCCAGTATCAAACAGTACAGTAGCGGGATGATTGTTTACAAGGAACGTACCGTTGACCACGTCGGGTTCCCTACGAGCTCCTGCTGGGTCCATAACGAAAGCTCTTCCCTTAGGCTTGTTGTGCTTGGCATCCTTGTCTCTACCCAGCTTAGGACACTTGTTCCTCATATGCCCTGGATCTCCACACTCATAGCATTGTTCCCCGGTGCATAAGTACAGTCTTTAATTAAATGGCCTGTTCTCTTGCACCTAAAACAGGGCATCGGGTTACATTCCCCTTGATGATGTAACTTGCACTTGCTGCAGAATGGGCTTGTCCCCGTATACAATCTCCGGTTTTTGCTTCCTTGATCATCACGTCTCACTCCTTCAGAACTCCTTCTACTTGACCCACTCTACTACTCCAACCGCTCTTTTCGCTTCAAACCACTCCACTTCCTTTTATCACCACAAACTTCTTCTTCTCATCAGCCCTTGCTTGATCGGTCCATCCAGCCCTAATTAGATCATCAGTCAAACTGCTGGTAAGGTCGACAGCAGCTTGCAGGGTTACAGGCTGAGAGGCACGAACCATACCCCTAACTCTTGGGTGTAGTCCCCAGATGAACCGTGCTACACCTTTGGCTTCTGGCGTCACCAAATGTGGCACAAGTCGGGACAGGGCTAAGAAACGATTGATGTATTCGGTGTAGTTGGGTCCTTTCATCTCCAAGCTTAAAAATTCTGTCTCCAGCTTCTCGAGTTGATTGATGGGGCAATATTTGTTGGTCATTAGCTCTCGGATTAATTCAGTCCAACCCATTCGATTAGCCACGTTTCTTCCACCGCGCTTGAGTAATGGACTTCCACCATTCAAGAGCTGATCCCTTGAGAGATTGTGATGCAAACCTCACCATATGCTCCATCTTGCACTCGCTGATGTCTAAGACAGCTTCCATTTCGTCAATCCACCTGTAAGTCTCTATAGCACCCTCGGTGCCATAGAAGTCCTTGGGCTTACATGCCATGAAGGTCTTATAAGAGCATCCATTCCTTAACGCCTCGGCTTCTTCGTCGTGGCTCTCATCGTTTACCGGCCGTTCATTACCAGTAGTGTTATCCCGGTCTGCATTTATCTGTGCAATAATAGTCGGAATGGCGTTAGCCAGTTGCTGAGCTACGAGGTTAGCAATCCTTTCGTCACTCTCTTGATTAGTATTTTCCCCGTGGGGAGTCCCTGGTGGAGTAGGTTGGTTTCCAATAGGCCTTGCTTCCTCATGGCGGCCCCTGGTGGCTCCACGTCGACCAAACGTGTTCCTCTGCGAGTCGGCATTCTGATAGTATCACAAATAGATTCGTTTAGCATCTCATAAATTTTGTTTCGGATAGCCTATGCATCATTATCCTCACACCATGCCTCGGAAGAGGGATCATGGCATGCACATATGTATTTACAACCCACTAAAGAACCTTACAAAGTCCAAATCAAAACATGACATAACAGTTGGGCAACCATTTAGAAAAGGCACAGACAAATTTCAAGGCACAACAAAACATATAGCAATTCAATACAGACAGTTTAATAATTCTAGCATCCCAATAGCAGTTACGATAGTATCATCCAAACAAATAGAATCAGAGTCATGCTCTTACAATTTGGAAGGTGCCATCACCCCCATGATATAAAATAATAGTATCGAATAAGAATTCAAATAGTTTCCTTCTACTGTCCACAGACAGATAATCCCACTGAGTACTCCAGTCTCACATCCACTTCCTCTTTAGCCATCCAAACCATCCTGTACCCTTCTTCCTCTGCTCCTGCTCCAAACGCTTCACTCCCTGTGTAGCCATCATCGCCTGGAATTGAGCCGACTGAGAAGTTCGAGTGGCGTGCTGAACAGTCAGCTCATGACGGCGAACAGTCCTCAAAATCTCATCCAATGTCGCATCGGAGGGTCCTACATCACTTGCCCGGCGACTCGACTGGGAGTACCTATCACCAGCCAGTACGCTAGGGCCGTCATACATACTATGTCTCGGCGGCATCAGGCGTTCGTCACGAGGGTCAAACAGTGGAGGTACCGATGTCGGAATCCTAACAGGCGGGGGAGGAGGAGGAGGCATCCTAAAGGATACGGAGGATCCTGGCCTAACGCTTTTGCGAGGTCGGGTGACAGTACGCGCACCCCTATTCCCAATAGGTGGGATGGGTGAGAGGGTCGGAGCAGCTACTTGAGGAGAGTGGGATCGCGTTCGGCTTCGGGAAGGTGATGTGGAGGAAGAGTCCTCGGAAGCCTCAGTGTCTTCGGACGTGACGGATATCCACCCTGGATGTCCGCATCTCCGGAGGTACGCCTCATACTCCGTCTGGGGCTTCTCTCTCCTCAGGTTTCCGGTAGGAGCGGTCTCAGTGTCGGGGTGAGCAGGCGCCTTTCCTTTATCAGCCATTGACGTTGTCCTGTAAGAAATACATCATGAGTAATTTGGTTTCTCATAGCTCATGATTTACATAATAGTACTAATAATAGTAGTGATGGCAATAGTATCTGTTATTCCAACATATAGCTGTCTGTTTTGCCCAGATCAATAGTTTCTTCAAGTAGTATCGGATAACATAGTTCATCATAAAAATCATTTAAATCCCCTTTTTTTTAAAAAAAATTAGTTTCAAATCATCAATATAAACCAGAAAAAGTCCAACCATAACCTAAAGATCAGTGATGGAAATTACGCGTCCGGTAAATTCATGATTACGTTGATCAAGTGTAATCATCAATTTACCCAACCCGATCATCCCAACACTTCCCACAAGGACAGTCCTAGGGTATCAGGGTTGTAGCCTAGGGTCTACTATGGCATTCCCGACTTCTCTACAACCTTTGGCTCTGATACCAATCTGTCACACCCCGGGCCCAGGTAGGGTGGGACGTCACAGACTAGCAACAACATATGGCAGCGGAAACAAACCATTATAAGAGCTCAAAGGAGAGAATATCACATGTCATTAAAGTTTTGAAAAGATAGCACCCCGAATGAGTTTTACAGTCTTCCATAAAAATAAAATTGTACTTGTTCAACACAAAATATAATTGTTCAAATTTTTCATCAAGGAAATAAGCCAATGCCATGTCACGGGGATAAGTCTAGGTCTTCACAACAGCTAGGATCTCTTCATACATTACCTGAAACATGCTCAAAAGAAAATTATGTCAACTAAAAAGTTGGTGAATTCAAGTGCTTAAAGTTTTAAAAACAAAAGGACTTAACAAATCCTTCTTTGATTAAAAGAAAATAATCATTGTTTATCATCCTGGGAAAAATCATAATCAACCCTGCACTCAGTCCCGGTTGTCCTCTTCTAAAGTTGTGTTTTACCGGATATTCCCGAAGGAAGAAACTGAGCCCCAAACCAGTGAACCCTACCTGCCCGGATGGTTCACCATAGAATCTTAACAAAACTTGTTACATGCCACAACGACCCCTTAGGATCTCAGTGGGGTAACCTTCCTGGAACGGAAGCCACTGTGTGTGGGGGATTCCCAAATAGATCTATCCATATAAATCAAGCGGTTCACGAAAGAATTAATGATCATGATATAAGTATCAGCAGGTAACCACAAATCCCACATAGAATCATCAAATAAAGCACAATCATAGTTCATAAAAAGTAGAGCATGTTTCATCCCAAAACAATAGTAAAAAGGGGGATCACTAGAACTCACCTTAGGTTTCCAATCAAAAGTCTCTTGGTGTGCCGGGAAGTGTCACAAGTCTAGCACCCTAACATGTACATATTAAGCAATAAGCTACTGCCCTAAACTCATTCAAAGTGCAACAATGGTGTCAAGGGTTTAGCTATTGAGTAAGGCTTTGGTTTCGTGAAGGTTTGTATAAAAAGTTTCCTTTTATGGCAGGTCAAGGCGTCTTCATGAAATTGGGATTTTCACTTCATTTGGTTAAGTATACTAAGAAATTTTGTTGTTCAAGTGTTTATTAGCTTCCTGGAAGTCGGTTATAAGGTTTGGAAAAATTTTACAGTTTGGTCCCTCAAGTTTCAAAATTGACAGTTTCTACCCTCAAGTTTAGTTTCTTGCCCTTTATGTCATTTAAGACCAAAATCAGATTATTAGAGTCATATTATAATTATTATGGAGTAAGTGCTTCAAAACTTTAGTCTACGGGTTCGATTTTAAAAACTGCGCGTTTAACGCTCCCGGTTACGGTAAAAGCCGGATAGTTTTAACAGTAATTTGGAGTTTTCATATATTAAAATCTTGGACCAGTAGGTATTTTCTAAAAGATTTCTTTATAAATTTTTAAGTCCTTAAATTGTGTAAATTGGCCTTTTATAGTTAAAAATCTTGTTTTTACGTTTGACCCGTTAATACGCGGTTTTGACCGGGTTTGACCATTTAAAGCTTGTTTGACCGAATTTTAAATCCTTTAAGTCCTTTATTACTTAACTTACTGAAATCATATGATTTTTATAATCTTAGTTTTGAACTCTATTTTTATGGATTTTTCTCAAAACGATGCTCGGTTTGTACCCGTTTTTAGTTAAAACGTCATTTATTTGTGTCTTTGACCATTTAAATTATCCATTGACTCCAGAGTACTTTATTTATCATTTTGAGCCTGGAATACTTTTCAAGAATGTTAAATTTGTATTCTTACTATTTTTAAGTTCATTTTACCATGTTTTCGGGTCCCGAAAGTGACTAAAAGAGGGTAAATCACAACATGTCCTTTATTCCAGAGATTAAACATTGCTAACACTTCTAATATTCACTAAAACCTACTGTAATTTCAGTCCCAACATGTTGCCTAGTTGATCTATACATCCATATGCTTCAAATATGTAGAAAATATCATAACCGACAATTACACTTGTGTAAACCATCTTAACTTGAGTTTAAATGTTACCAACACTTCATTTAACTTCATAAAGATTGTTAAGGTGTCATTAAGTCGTTCATGAGTAGGTTATGGGTCTTGGTTAAAAGGATTTTTCAAACAAATGCTCAAAAGGGTGTTGTTACATGTAGAAAGGAGGGTTTCAAAGTGAAATCCATGTATCAACCGTGGATTTGAGTATGTAGCCACTTGGAACTTTTAAAAACAGGTTCTTGGGAGTCCATTAAGTCATAAAAATGCAGGTCACAAGTTTGGTTTACAAGAGTTGAAGCTTTCACAAGTTAGATGATACCAAACACTCAAAATGAGGGTTTTCATGGTGGAAATCGGTTTCCACCTCAAGAATGACTAACATAACATGAGGTTTACCTTCAAGAACGTTGGGAACTCCTTAAGAACAAGATGATGGTGAGATGTTTCTGCTACAACAAGGAAATACACGGTTCTTAGGTGATAAATGAAGAAAACAAGAGAAATGTCACAAAACCGACAACATGAGCTTACACTCGATGCTCACGGTTTAGAAGGTGTTGATGGTCGTGAATGGCTTGAAACTCCTTGGACTTGAATGGAGAAACTCGAACCAAGGCTGGAAAGGTGGAACAAGTACGGTTGTGTGACCAAATCTCGCGAACAAGGCCACTTCTTTGCGGTTTTGCTCTTGGCCGATTGGACTTGATGTGTTCTTCGAATTTTCTTCACAAGACTTAGAGAGAATTGTTTAGGAGTGTTGTGAGGTGTGTGTGTGTGTGTTGGATCAGATGGATTCGAATAAGGGAGAGAGGGAGAGAGGGAGAGATGTGCATGAAAGGTGAGTGGGTGTGTGGGGTGGTGGTGAAGAGAGGAGGGAGTGGTGAGAGGGGGCGGCCGATTTGGAGTGTAGTGGGAGGATTTCTTATTTAATTTTAATTGTAAATATTATTTATGTAGTGTAATTTTGTAGTATTGGGTATTATGTATTATTTAGTGGATGGTGAATTGAGGTATCTAATGCATGCCCATGCATGCATGGCCGAAAATTATGTAGTGTGAGTGTGTATGCTCACATTTTAATTGCCTTCTCTTGAATTTAATTTTGTAAGGGTGACTAGTTGACATTCCCGGGACACTAATTTTTAAAAAAAGTAGAAACCTAAATTAGCTAAAAGTCAATAATAAAAATCACATAAAATCATAATTTACATCAAGTAGTAAGAATTGTTTCCAATTTCATAGTAGGGTTGAATGGTTTCAATTATTAGCACTCATAACATAGATAATGATGCAAGTAATCTAGGGTTAGGGTAACAACCTGGAGGTCGGTTGTCACAGGTTGTCCCTTTTCTTGCTTATTCACGGCTGTCCATTCTACGGTTTTGGGTGTTCGGGTTCAACCCGAGCTCATGAGGTTGTGTGGGTGCGTGTGAGGTCTTTCTGCGTGTGCTTCTTGTTTGTGTATGTGTGTAGAGTGTTTCTGGAAGTCCTTGTTGTGTAAAACTCGTGCTCGGAGCAGCCGAAGGCTGCTCAGCCCCGTCAACAGTCGCGATTCTGCTGTCCAGGCGACTGGGTCTGTCATGTGATTGAGTCGTGCGACTGGATGAGTCGTGCGACTTAGCCATGCGTCTGAGTCAATCGTGCGACTGAGTTGTGCGACTGGGTGTGTCGTGCGACTGAGTCGTGCGACTGTGTGTATGTGTGCGACTGAGTCGTGCGACTGTGCGTATGTGTGCGAATGAGTCATGCGTGCTAATGAATGTGTGCGATTGAGTCATGCGAGCGAGTGAATGTGTGCGATTGAGTCAGGTGACCGAATGAATGTATGCGATTGTGCGTGTATCGCACGACTGGAGTCCAATCGCACGAATGAAGGTTCAATCGTATGAATGAAGCTGATTCGCACGATTGAAGGTTGATTCGTGCGTGTGGAGGTTGAGTCGTGCGATTGGGTGTTGTGTGGTACGACTGAATGCCAGTCATACGAATGAAGGCCCAATCGTACGAATGAAGCTGATTCGCACGATTGAGGGTTGATTCGTGCAAATGGAGTGTTGAGTCGTGCGTCTGGTCCTGTCGTGCGACTGAAGTTGTTGTGTGTGATTTCCCTTCTTGTGCGTGGTGTGTGTATGTCGTGTGATGTTGAGGTAACATTAACACGGTTGCCATTGCTCAGCCACAAAGATTAAAGTCAACGCTATAAAGCCCACAGATACTATTTCAAACTAAATCAACTTAACATTTTACAAGTATCAATAACCGATTTGTAACTATTAATGTTTACCAAATACATCTTCAATGACAATGAAACTTTTACTCAAATATCATCAGGAATGGCGATAATGTCTAGTACTTGGATCTACATAGGATCTAATTCGTGTGTCTGTTTGTGTGTGTTACACGCGACCCAACTGATATAACCCAAACCGACTGATCAATATTATATGCTTCATTCATATCATTAATGCTTAACAATAACTGTCAATAGGTGTTTGACCGTTCATTTGCATTCAACATTTGGATACATTGATCATACGTACTTACCACTTAACAAGTGAGTTTCGTGGCCCCTTTTACGCTTACAATATTTCAATCATTTACAACTTGGGGGAAAAGTATGCTCACCCATTCTCAATGCTGTACAATTTACTTACAAGTTACATACATGGAATCAACGTGATACTGTTTTGCAAGTACTTATCTGATACATGCTTGGGTCTGCTGTGTGGTTCTATCTTTGCAACTATTTAATTCCAGTGTGGGAACCGACGGATAGGTATTGGTAGTACTACTGGGTTGACACCCCCACCCTTGTTCGTTGGTATACTAGTTAGTACCATCAGTGGCCAGGAACGGGCCCTCGGGTGAATATATTCCGGCAATATCTTTGTGTACGTCGCTAGGTTTGGTTGCAAAGCTCATTGTCATGTGATTTTACTTGTTTATATAACTGTATTCATGGTATTCCACATCATTTACTATATACAGCATCACTTACTTATTTATTACTTAAACCTGCGAGCTCACCAATAATTTTGTTGACCATTTTGAGCATATCTTTTCAGGTGATCATGCAAATTGAGGAATCTAGGTGTGCTGCCTTAGTGGAGACCCTAGGATGCATTTTTGGGACTAAACATATTTGACAAACAATTATTTTGAACAATGTTGTAGTTTGATTAAACAATTACAATCTTTTGATACTTGTTCCCGGGTTGTGGGAATTTACATTACAATTTCATCTTTATTTGGTTATGTGAATTCGTTTAACATGTTTATGCTTATGGCTATGTTGTCGTGAATATTGACTAAACACGACACAAGTCCCCTTGTTGTCGGGTGTCGTCATGACACGCTTGTCATCATTTATTATATTGCATCTCTATCGCTTACCATGTGTTATGACGATCCCGATCTCGTTACATCCCCGTGTTTCCGCTTTTAGCGGGGGTGTGACACATATACCTCTTCATCAATCACCCCATAAAGAAAAGCACACTTGACATCAAGTTGGTAGACCTTGAAATTCTTGGATGCAGCAAAAGCTAGGAATATTCTAACAGCTTCAAGTCTTGCCACAGGAGCAAAAACATCTGTATAGTCAATTCTTCTTCTTGAGTATATCCTTGAACAACTAGTCTTGCCTTGTTTTTGATGACAAGTCCTCTATCATCCTTCTTGTTCCTAAAAACCCATTTGGTTCCTATGATAGTCTTCCCTTGAGGAAGAGGACATAGGTTCCAAACCTTTTGCCTTTTGAATTGAAGCAGCTCCTCTTGCATAGCTTCAACCCAACTTCCATCCTTTAGAGCCTCATCAATTTTCTTTGGCTCTATCTGGGACCAGAAACAAAAGTGAAGACAATCATTTGCTTCATGGGTTTGTCCTCTTATTCTCACCCCTGAATCAACATCTCCAAAGATGTTTGTGGTAGGATGAGACTTATGGATCCTTAGGTGAGGGATCACAGCAAGTTGCTTAGACAGATCTAGATTTGAAAAATTTTAATGTGGCAAAGACGATTCACCTTCCACATCACCACACTTATCAAGATTGACTTGATCCAATAAGTGTGTGACATCATTGATGTTGTCTTCAATGCAGTGGTTATCAGCATCAAGAAATTCTTGATCACTTTCACCACCACCATTTTCTCCAACATTTGAAGCTCCTTCTTCTGAGTTTTGTGCCTCTAAGCTGGAATTTGAAGGCACCCCAGAAGCATCAGCAGGATTTGTCATTGATGTGCTTGTAGAAGCTTCATTTGCAGGAATAGTTACCACTGGAGCTGAAGATGTGTAACCTGAGGGTCTTCTTAGCTCAAATCATGGGTCAGGATCACCTGTTGGTAATATATCTGTAGATCCTGAAACATTCTCACAAGATTTGTTAAATCAGTTGGTAACTAAATCAAGATCAAATAGCCAATCCGGACCAGAACCTTTCACACTGAGAGTGTGCTCATTGAAAGTCACATTGGCTGACTCCTCAACTACTCTAGTGTAACACCTCTGAAATCTAGCCCAATTAGAAAACTTAATGTGTTATAGGACCCAATAAAGGTCCGGATTGAATTGGGCTTACCAAAGAAAACTTGGAAAAGAAACTAGCCTTTTTAGGCCCAATAAGGGCCCAAACTTATAAACGAGGCCCATTTAAGGCCCAATACCCATTTACCATCTAAATAAATAAGTGATCATAAGATAATAAATTGAATTGTGATTCGAAGCAACTGCGATAAAAATCCAAACTAAAAACAGATTCAAAAACCATACTGTGTAAAGTTCAGTAACCTAACGCGTACTAACGTCTAATTTACATCGGAACTTACTTATAATGGTTTTATACTCTTCTAAAATCATTGTTAATCATGATGCATACTGGTAAACAGTGTTTGCTAAACGATCCTAACCAAACGTGCATAATCAGCAATGATACGTCAGAAAAACGCGAATACCGGATACGCCCGCATTTTACCGATACCTGATACGTCAACCAAGCCCGGTAGCATCGTAAATATTTATCTAATTATTATATTTATTATCATATTCTAAATTAGAGAGTGAGACGAATATCCAGGAGCAATGTGGTTCGAGACGCGTCTGAAGCATGGACAAGCCTAAGAATAGGTCAAACCCGAGAGTTTAACGATAAATACACCGAATTGTTTATTTCAAGCAGAAGTAATTAGATAAATCTATTATAGGTTTTCTAACGAGATTTTATCCCAAAAGACCATTCGATACGCGATAACGAAGTTTTCGGGACGTATACGCGATTTTTAAATCAAGCCCACTCAAAAACCCTAGGTATAAAAGCAAGCAATTCCCTCATTTCTCATTTGCAAACCCTAAAACACCCTAAAAATGCTCCCAAGAACTGCTGCAGCCGACTTCGCCGGAGCATGAGGCTCCACGGCGGCGGCACGGCGGCGGCGCGGCGGGGGCGCGGCGGTTTCCGGCCAGGTCTTGGCCTACCCCCCACTAATCTCGACCTCCTGATCACGATGGTGGTGGTGATTTCTTCTGATTCTCAACGACGTGGAAGATATGGAAGAGAGAAGGGGGGCGGCGGCTAGGGTTCCGGCAGAGTTCCGGCAGCCGGCGCCGGCGACTGGCGGCGAGTGACGGCGAGTGCCGCCCATGTTCTTCTTCCTCTCGATGAGATCTTTCCAATGATGGTAGCTGCTTTTTCTAACTCTTAGCGGTTTGAAAGTTATGGACATTTGAAGATGACAGCAGCAAGGTTTTGGCGATGAAGGTGGTTGTCGCAGTTGTGGTTAGGGTGGTTGTGGAGGTCGACCGCAGCTACGGTTGCGATGGTGATGTGGGGTCCAGATGACTGTGCCGCGTGGTGTTAGTGATGGCGATTAAGGGTGTCGGCTGTGGCTGATGTTGTTGGCAGTGGTGGTCGATCGGTGGCTCCCGAAGGTGGCGGTTGTGGTGATGGCAGCTGTGATAGTTGGCTGTGATTTATGGTTGTCGGGTTTAGGTGGTGATTAAGGCAAGGATCTTAAGGTTTGATTCACTGTTTTGTTGGCTGGAAGATTGTAGATGGTCGATCTATCATGCATTCTTGACTTTATGATGGAATAGTCGAAGTTATGGAGGTGCGGCACCGTTTCAGCAGGTTTTCCGGTGGCCACCGACCATGGTAGTGGCGGCCTAGGGCTAAGGATGTTGATGGTGCATGATGGTAAGGGCTAGTGGTGGTAAGAATCATAGCCGAGGTGTTTGGTAACGTATGTTGCGGTTAAAGTTGTGTTTGGTTATGAGATAACAATGTAGTAGTGTTGTATGTAATCTTGGTATGTTTTGGTTAGGTTAAACCTTGGTCAAAGCTGGTCAAACTGGTCAATGGACAGTCAATGCGATGCGGATCGGAACAAGCGAGTTTTAAGATGCGATATGGAAACGTTAGGTATAACCGTGCGTTAAATATTCTTACGCGTAAATATAATGATTATATACTAACTTGTGTGTGCGTTGAGCTGCAAATATGTATAAAATGTTAACTAGTTTATAAACCATCATGAATGGATGCGAAAATTTAAACAACGTGAGCAATCGCATAATGAAAAACAACATTGGAAATGTATTCATATGAACAAAAATATTAGAAACATATATGAAGTTATCTGATCTCGTGTCATATAAAATTCTTACAAGGCGTATAGATTATTAATATATATAAAATGCAATTGTACATACCTATGTTCACATATATATATATATATATATATATATATATATATATATATATATATATATATATATACTTTAGATTAACTGATGTTCACTCATAATTATTTAAGACTCATAATTCTATACTAATCCATCGTCTTATTATTATTAATAGTCGATAGTCTTGTTATTAATGAAATAAATATTATTTGTATCACCCTCTTTTTATTCAATATAATGAAAACTATTATTGACATTCAAATTACCCTAGCATCATATTAACTCCATTATTGGTAGAAATATATCTATATAATTATGGAATATGGATGATCTTCGAAGGTGTACTTACACTTATTGTTAAAAATATAATTTTGGTTTGCATTAAACGAGTTAAGCGGAATATAAGCATATCTATCCTTGAACCATCTAAGTATCATATAATTTATAAGCTAAGCATTTTAACAGCCTAAGTTAGGCGATCTTAAAAAGTATACATGCTATGCGCGTGAAAATAACTTAATATCATGACATAAGAGTTTAATTCATAATATTCGATGCATTGTAGATTGCTAATACCATACAATATTTAGAGGTTTGACTACATTCCTACCTATGCAAGTATCACACATTTAAAGAATCAGCATAACGTTAGAATAAAAGCATAAACAATATAAATATTATTAGGTCATCTAATACAATAATTGAAACATTAAATATTTCTAATATCATCAATAATAATTATCTATAAAGATTGGAATCCCTATTATCAACCGATTATTGTTACAATCATTGTACAAATAATCATTTCTCGAATAAAGGCACTTATTAACCTAATAAGCGCGAGTGAGTTCATAACAAATGATAATTTCGCAAAAGGCTAAGGTACATCGATGATACTAACCGTTAACTTTAAGTTAACTAAAAGAGCTCAACCGCACGCATGTAATGGTATCGTGCTAATTCTAAATATGAATCTCATATGTTCTAATTAGGATTGCTTTGTTGGTGACCTTCATATTTCTTTAACGAGCTCGGAATTTATATAAAGATACCAGGAGAGTTCTAGTGACTTCCCCTTTTACTACTGTTTTGGGGTGAAACATGCTCTATTATTTATGAACTATATTTGTGCTTTACTTGATGATTGTATGTGGGATTTATGGTTACCTGCTGATACTTATATCATGATCATTAATTCTTTCGTGAACCGCTTGTTTTATATGGATAGATCTATTTGGGGAATCCCCCACACACAGTGGCTTCCGTTCCAGAAAGGGTACCCCACTGAGATCCTAAGGGGTCGTTTGTGGCATGTAACAGGTTTTGTAAGAAACTATGGTGAACCATCCGGGCAAGTATGGTTCACGGGATTGGGGCTCAGTTCTTCCTTCGGGAATATCCGGTTAAACACAACTTTAGAAGAGGCCAACCGGGACTGAGTGCAGGGTTGATTATGATTTCTCCCATGATGTTGAAACTATGATTCATTCATTTTTATCAAATGAGGATTTGTTAAGTCCTTTTGTTTTTAAACTTTAAGCACTTGAACTCACCAACTTTATGTTGACACAAAATCTTTTGAGCATGTCTTTCAGGTGCAGCTAGGTAGATTAGCTAAGCTATAGAAGATATCTAAACCCGAAACAAGAAGTGAGGGTAGGTGTTGAAGGAAAAAGGTCGAGCCAAGAAGCCTTAGTTACTAAAGCCTCAAGAAATATTGACAAAGAGATAGATCATAATACCTATGGATTGTAGATTGAGGCACCTTGTAAACTGAAACTAAGCCAATATTCTAATATAAACATTGTGAGATGCATTGTATTAAACCATTTAGTTTCCGCTGCACTTTGGTTGTTGTTTACCAACCGTTACGTCCCGCCTCTCTGGGCCCGGGGTGTGACAGATTGGTATCAGAGCCAAAGGTTGTAGAGAAGTAGGTCTGCTTCGCGAGACCTAAACTACAACCATATGAACACTATAGGACCACTTTTGTAAGATGACTTTTCCGAGTTTAGTTAAGCCAAGGTTATAGGAAAGTGGGTTTGCTTCGAGATACCTAAGCTACAACCATAAATAGGACCAGCCTGGTAGGTTGTTTCCATGAATTAGTGATCTAAAGTTTACAACAGAATAGATTCCATTAAGGACACTCATCTTTAATCTGTATACCTCATGGGACAGATACCATTAAGAATTCCCTACCATATAAGAAACCTTGTTGCATTAGGGTACTACCTATGATAGGTGCACCCGAGTAAAAATAAGAATATTTGGAATCTCCTAGAGATGACTACTAGGACCCCTGAGCACTAGGACTAGGTATATTATGAATCAAAGATGTGCAAGTATATTAAGACTTAAATTCTGGGGAGATACTTATCTGATTGCACAACTGACTTTTGACACTATATAAAACAACAGCTATTAGTTATATACTTGATACGACCTTGTGTCGTTATATGAAACAACTGCTATTAGTTGAATACTTGATACGACTTGTGTCGTCATATGAGACAACTGCTTTAGTGATACTTGCTTATATGCTTCGTTCATATGATGATACTTGTTGGAATACAGTGATAGGATATCAACCATGATGCCTTTTTGTTTGATCTGCTCCCTATCATAGCTTGTACCTGATTGCTCGTTACCTGGTTTGTTGAACTGTATTTTGACTCAATTGTTGGGTTAACAAGAAATTTAGCATAATTAGAATCTAAGTGTGCTTAATTGCAGATGATGACCAAATGAAAATCATAACTCCCCGACCTAATTACACAAAACTTGAAACTTATGATGGGAACAACTAGAATGATAGTGTAAGGTAAATTGACGATTACTGGTGCACACGTAATGGTGAATTTACAGGTACCCTTGAATTCAGGTGGGCCCTGTCATGTAAACTAATGTCAAGGTATAACACTTAATGAACTAGTACATACCAGATTAAACACCAATATCCAATATATACTCAACAATTATAAATTTAAAACTTTCATGCTGAGAGAAACCGTTTAACTCTTGAAGAGCTACCAAGGATGATATTGTAGTAACTATCCCTTTTTTTTTCTCTCTCTTTCTTTGTTCTGCCCTCCTATTGGAAGTATAATGATACAACTATCCAACCTAGGAGATCATCAAATGTTGTTTCAAACCCATCTAGTTTGGTGCCAAAAGTATGGCACTTCACCTAAGTTGTCTGTGTACTTTAGCCGTGTTATTTTTTGCGATGTCTAAAAATTTCTTCCTACCCAGCATAGAACTCGACAATACTTCCTCAACATAGTAAGGGACCCTCTAACATAATGGTTGCAGCCGAGAATATACCGGAGTAACAGATTTACGAGAAGCACCACTTGTGATCAATGGCATAGAAGACTTGTCACTTCTTTCTTCCCTAGTAGCTCACACTTCATAGGACATTCTGGAGTCTAGAAAACCTCTGATCTTTTTCTTAAAGTCCTCGATGAATATAACTTCTCTACACCTATTCATGGTAATAGAACCCCTTAACCCAAGCACTATCCTTAATATCAGCTTTGATAGTAATTAACCATCGTTTTTCATAGTACTATGCTCATGAAATCCTTCATCATCCTCAACCATTAGTCACCCAGTAACAAACTTCGATTGTAACATAAGTTGAACTATTTTGACCATGCTTTTAACTGGCCGTGTTCTTGGTAACCTTTCGAGTGCCAGAATAAGTAGGAAATGAAACCTCATCCTATAGCCCCGATTTCCGCAAAGATAAATAGCCCGAGTGCCAAAGTTATTTGCCGAGAAAATTTGATCTTCGAGCTTTCGAAACAAAAATCTGAATCTACAATGTTGGTGAATTCCCTGATTTCACACACTTTGTTCCGGACTTATTCTTATGAAATTCTTGGACTATCAAATGGTGCTAATCACACTAAACCCATGATCACGACCGTCATCGTAAAAACTCATGGTTGTCAATGCGAACAGCCTTGGATACTCGTAAATCATCTCTACCTCGAGAGCTCTACTATTCGGGTGATGAATTCGTGAATTAAGAGCAAAGATCACAAAGTCAGATTACAATCTGACGTCATACTATATGATTATTAGAGCCATAGTTAGTTTCCTTTTTTTTACTAAGCAATCACCTTAATGAAGTTCAAAACTCGTTCGAGTCAACGTGTCGGCGATAATGAAGAACTCACGCGGGAAGACTCTTAGTTAGGCTTAGAGGACTGCGTTACTCCAAAAGATGTATTAAGAAGCATAGAAGATCAGCTACAAGAAATCTCATGTGTTAAATCACTTAAGGTCCAACTACGACGTAGTAATGAACATGCAGAAGATAGTAGGCAAGAAGGACCAACACAGCAATCACCAGTCGTAAGCATTAAATATTTTCCCCTCTAAATTTCTAAACCTTTTATAGAGCAATTCACCAATAGCATACCCTAGTAAACTCCGTACGTTGAAATCCGAGCCTGAAGGCTTACTATCATACTTTAGTGGAACAAATGGATGGGCCTATAAGTAACTAGGTTTTAGATGAGGTTACTTGTTGCATGAATGGACCCCTACAGGGTACGGTTACTTTGGAGAAAGGGGAGCGAGAAAGAGGTCATCTAGAAGGTTGACCTTGATTGGGAAGCACTATAAGGGAATTGGTGGAAGCATACAACGATCCTGTAGATAAGATAACAGCTTGAGTAGCCCTAAAGGAAGCTGAATCGGAGAGAAGTAGTGATGTATGGTGGCATGAAATTCGAAATATGTTAAGAAGCTCGTGGAAGGAAGAGAGATCAGACAACTGTTAGAGAAACGGTACATAAGACATAGTGTGTCACCTTGACGAACCCTAATACACTTTGTGGGGAGTGGAATGGAATGCTTTTAATATGGATAAACTATCAAGAGTTGAATAAAGTTACCTAGAAGAAGAAGTGATAACCCCTTTCCAGAATTGTTAACCTGCTTAATCAGTTGTAAGATACTGATTACACTTCTAATGCTATCAGCTAAGTATATAAGTGAAAAAGATGTTACCAAGGTTGCATTTAAAATACATTAGGGTCAATATAAAAATCACATTCAAGCTTGTTTGGGCTGGCTCACACACCCACGGTATTCATGAGCCTGATGAATGGGATTCTGTAAGTCATACTTAGGCATGCTCGTTATCTCGACATTGCTAATAAGCATGAAATTGGAGGCAATTCGCTGAGAT
Source organism: Flaveria ramosissima (assembly GCA_025215565.1). NCBI lineage: Eukaryota > Viridiplantae > Streptophyta > Magnoliopsida > Asterales > Asteraceae > Flaveria > Flaveria ramosissima. Next base: position 7,398,931 of record CM046046.1, on the reverse strand, counting down.
TTGGGGCTATCTAAGTCCGAGAAGTAGTAAAAACTCATTGAGTTATGTCAACGTTTAGGGTTAAGCGAAAATTTTAGAAGGATCAATAAAAGCTTCACTCGTGCAGCGATACAACTGGCATCGTAATCCCAGGAATATGCCAAATCCGTTTGGACACGGATCAGAAGGCTTCAGATGTGTGTTGGTGCAATGATACAAGGCAAACTTCTAGCCGCCGGACGATTTAAGAAACACGTAAAGAGTTACATTATACATGAACTGGAACTATATGCACTCGGATACACTAGCTGTACTACTCTCCCGACTACCCATTAGAACACCATAGGGTGATCATCAATCGGTAATATCAACCGCATTGACAAGTGCGGATAGGAGGCCGTCATCCGCATTTGTCCTAAGACGCTCGCATTTCTAAATGTGAAAGAACAAGTCTTGGCCGCGTTTGCCTCTACTTACCCGCATTGATGGATGCGGATAGCCTGCAATTAGGCTTTTCTTCTACTGACTTCACCCGTATCACATCGTGAACTTGCGAATTCTTCCAACGTCAATTCATAAGAGCTTATGGCACATCCTGTATGGGAAAACTCTCGACATATGTAAGTTAAGATAGGTGGAACTACTCGAAGACTAGGATTATCGCCTGCAGTATCGTTCCGGAGTAGGAAGGTTGGAAAAGTAGTGACCTTTGTGTGCGACCTAACCTCTTCATTCTTATTAATCGTGAAAACTTCTTAGTTTTAGCTTTGTGGGAATAATCATGCGGTTCCTAAATATTAATCGATACTCCTTGGGGAACCCAAACCCTCCTTGATCTTAAGACTTTAATCTATGACATCTTATGACCTATTACCATATGGTTCTAGGGAGTTAATAGTGACGTGTAGCCGACTTGACTATTACGTCTAAGTGAAGGCAGTCACATCAACATCTGATACTTCACAACCTTTCGTAAGATTCTCCGTGAGGACGGTAATACTGCCGGGATTTTTGGTATTCGTCTCCTTGCTAGATCTACCTAGTAGAATGGTGCATTGAACCACAATGGAGAATCTCTTCATGTTAATTTTGTACAAATGTTAAATGATCTGATTGTGAAGCCAAAAATCTATTAATGAAACGACTCACTGATTTTGTCAAACCTGTTCTAACGTTGGGATAATTACTTGAATCTAAATCAAACCCGGTTATTTGATGCATAATCAACAACTTTCGTCCTGGAATGCTCAGCTAAATAACTTTAAAATCCTCAAGACTCATACTAGGAGTGTATCACACTCGGAAACAATGTTAGCGATACTAAAATTTCGAGGACAAAATTTCTTAAAGGAGGGAAGAATGTAACACCTCTGAAATCTAGCCCAATTAGAAAGCTTAATGTGTTATAGGACCCAATAAAGTTCGAGATTGAATTGGGCTTACCAAAGAAAACATGTAAAAGAAACTAGCCTTTTTAGGCCCAATAGGCCCAATAAGGGCCCAAACTTATAAACGAGGCCCATTTAAGGCCCAATACCCATTTACCATCTAAATAAATAAGTGATCATAAGATAATAAATTGAATTGTGATTCGAAGCAACTGCGATAAAAATCCAAACTAAAAACAGATTCAAAAACCATACCGTGTAAAGTTCAGTAACCTAACGCGTACTAACGTCTAATTTACATCGGAACTTACTTATAATGGTTTTATACCCTTCTAAAATCATTATTAATCATGATGCATACTGGTAAATAGTGTTTGCTAAACGATCCTAACCAAACGTGCATAATCAGCAATGATACGTCGGAAAAACGCGAATACCGGATACGCCCGCATTTTACCAATACCTGATACGTCAACCAAGCCCGGTAGCATCGTAAATATTTATCTAATTATTATATTTATTATCATATTCTAAATTAGAGAGTGAGACGAATATCCAGGAGTAGTGTGGTTCGAGACGCGTCTGAAGCATGGACCGGCCTGAGAATAGGTCAAACCCGAGAGTTTGATGATAAATACACCGAATTGTTTTATTTCAAGCAGAAGTAATTAGATAAATCTATTATAGGTTTTCTAACGAGATTTTATCCCAAAAGACCATTTGATACGCGATAACGAAGTTTTCGGGACGTATACGCGATTTTTAAATCAAGCCCACTCAAAAACCCTAGGTATAAAAGCAAGCAATTCCCTCATTTCTCATTTGCAAACCCTAAAACACCCTAAAAATGCTCCCAAGAACTGCTGCAGCCGACTTCGCCGGAGCAGGAGGCTCCACGGCGGCGGCGCGGCGGTTTCTGGCCAAGTCTTGGCCTACCCCCCCCCCCCACTAATCTCGACCTCCTGATCACGATGGTGGTGGTGGTTTCTTCTGATTCTCAACGACGTGGAAGATATGGAAGAGAGAAGGGGGCGGCGGCTAGGGTTCCGACGGAGTTCCGGCAGCCGGCGCTGGCGACTGGCGGCGAGTGCCGCCCATGTTCTTCTTTCTCTCGACGAGATCTTTCCAATGATGGTAGCTGCGTTTTCTAAATCTTAGCGGTTTGAAAGTTATGGACATTTGAAGATGACGGCAGCAAGGTTTAGGCGATGAAGGTGGTTGTCGCAGATGTGGTTAGGGTGGTTGTGGAGGTCGACCGCAGCTACGGTTGCGATGGTGATGTGGGGTCCAGATGACTGTGCCGCGTGGTGTTAGTGATGGCGATTAAGGGTGTCGGCTGTGGCTGATGTTGTTGGCAGTGGTGGTCGATCGGTGGCTCCCGAAGGTGGCGGTTGTGGTGATGGCAGCTGTGATAGTTGGCTGTGATTTATGGTTGTCGGGTTTAGGTGGTGATTAAGGCAAGGATCTTGAGGTTTGATTCACTGTTTTGTTGGCTGGAAGATTGTAGATGGTCGATCTATCATGCATTCTTGACTTTATGATGGAATAGTCAAAGTTATGGAGGTGTGGCACCGTTTCAGCAGGTTTTCCGGTGGCCACCGGCCATGGTAGTGGCGGCCTAGGGCTAAGGATGTTGATGGTGCATGATGGTAAGGGCTAGTGGTGGTAAGAATCATAGCCGAGGTGTTTGGTAACGTATGTTGCGGTTAAAGTTGTGTTTGGTTATGAGATAACAATGTAGTAGTGTTGTATGTAATCTTGGTGTGTTTTGGTTAGGTTAAACCTTGGTCAAAGCTGGTCAAAGCTGGTCAATGGACAGTCAACGCGATGCGGATCGGAACAAGCGAGTTTTAAGATGCGATATGGAAACGTTAGGTATAACCGTGCGTTAAATATTCTTACGCGTAAATATAATGATTATATACTAACTTGTGTGTGCGTTGAGCTGCAAATATGTATAAAATGTTAACTAGTTTATAAACCATCATGAATGGATGCGAAAATTTAAATAACGTGAGCAATCGCATAATGAAAAACAACATTGGAAATGTATTCATATGAACAAAAATATTAGACACATATATGAAGTTATCTAATCTCGTGTCATATAAAATTCTTACAAGGCGTATAGATTATTAATATATATAAAATGCAATTGTACATACCTATGTTCACATATATATATATATATATATATACAATGGATACTTTAGATTAACTGATGTTCACTCATAATTATTTAAGACTCATAATTCTATACTAATCCATCGTCTTATTATTATTAATAGTCGACAGTCTTGTTATTAATGAAATAAATGTTATTTGTATCACCCCCTTTTTATTCAATATAATGAAAACTATTATTGACATTCAAATTACCCTAGCATCATATTAACTCCATTATTGGTAGAAATATATCTATATAATTATGGAATATGGATGATCTTCGAAGGTGTACTTACACTTATTGTTAAAAATATAATTTTGGTTTGCATTAAACGAGTTAAGCGGAATATAAGCATATCTATCCTTGAACCATCTAAGTATCATATAATTTATAAGCTAAGCATTTTAACAGCCTAAGTTAGGCGATCTTAAAAAGTATACATGCTATGCGCGTGAAAATAACTTAATATCATGACATAAGAGTTTAATTCATAATATTCGATGCATTGTAGATTGCTAATACCATACAATATTTAGAGGTTTGACTACATTCCTACCTATGCAAGTATCACACATTTAAAGAATCAGCATAACGTTAGAATAAAAGCATAAACAATATAAATATTATTAGGTCATCTAATACAATAATTGAAACATTAAAGATTTCTAATATCATCAATAATAATTATCTATAAAGATTGGAATCCCTATTATCAACCGATTATTGTTACAATCATTGTACAAATAATCATTTCTCGAATAAAGGCACTTATTAACCTAATAAGCGCGAGTGAGTTCATAACAAATGATAATTTCGCAAAAGGCTAAGGTACATCGATGATACTAACCGTTAACTTTAAGTTAACTAAAAGAGCTCAACCGCACGCATGTAATGGTATCGTGATACTTATATCATGATCATTAATTCTTTCGTGAACCGCTTGTTTTATATGGATAGATCTATTTGGGGAATCCCCCACACACAGTGGCTTCCGTTCCAGGAAGGGTACCCCACTGAGATCCTAAGGGGTCGTTTGTGGCATGTAACAGGTTTTGTAAGAAACTATGGTGAACCATCCGGGCAGGTATGGTTCACTGGTTTGGGGCTCAGTTCTTCCTTCGGGAATATCCGGTTAAACACAACTTTAGAAGAGGCCAACCGGGACTGAGTGCAGGGTTGATTATGATTTCTCCCACGATGTTGAAACTATGATTCATTCATTTTTATCAAATGAGGATTTTTTAAGTCCTTTTGTTTTTAAACTTTAAGCACTTGAACTCACCAACTTTATGTTGACAGAAAATCTTTTAAGCATGTCTTTCAGGTGCAGCTAGGTAGATTAGCTGAGCTATAGAAGATATCTAAACCCGAAGCAAGAAGTGAAGGTAGGTGTTGAAGGAAAAAGGTCGAGCCTAGAAGCCTTAGTTACTAAAGTGTCACACCCCGGGCCCAGGTAGGGTGGGACGTCACAGACTTGCAACAACATATGGCAGCGGAAACAAACCATTATAAGAGCTCAAAGGAGAGAATATCACATGGCATTAAAGTTTTGAAAAGATAGCAGGGCTAGAGACACATCAAGCCCCCGAATGAGTTTTACAATCATCCATAAAATAAAATTGTACTTGTTGAACACAAAATATAAATTGTTCAAATGTTTCATCATGGAAATAAGCCAATGCCATGTCACGGGGATAAGTCTAGGTCTTCACAACAGCTAGGATCTCTTCATACATTACCTGAAACATGCTCAAAAGAAAATTGTGTCAACTAAAAAGTTGGTAAATTCAAGTGCTTAAAGTTTAAAAACAAAAGGACTTAACAAATCCTTCTTTGACTAAAAGAAAATAATCATTGTTTATCATCGTGGGAAAAATCATAATCAACCCTGCACTCAGTCCCGGTTGGCCTCTTCTAAAGTTGTGTTTTACCGGATATTCCCGAAGGAAGAAATTGAGCCCCAAACCAGTGAACCCTACCTGCCCGGATGGTTCACCATAGAATCTTAACAAAACTTGTTACATGCCATAACGACCCCTTAGGATCTCAGTGGGGTAACCTTCCTGGAACGGAAGCCACTGTGTGTGGGGGATTCCCCAAATAGATCTATCCATATAAATCAAGCGGTTCACGAAAGAATTAATGATTATGATATAAGTATCAGCAGGTAACCACAAATCCCACATATAATCATCAAATAAAGCACAATCATAGTTCATAAAAAGTAGAGCATGTTTCATCCCAAAACAATAGTAAAAAGGGGGATCACTAGAACTCACCTTAGGTTTCCAATCAAAAGTATCTTGGTGTGCCGGGAAGTGTCACAAGTCTAGCACCCTAACATGTACATATTAAGCAATAAGCCACTGCCCTAAACTCATTCAAAGTGCAACAATGGTGTCAAGGGTTTAGCTATTGAGTAAGGCCTTGGTTTCGTGAAGGTTTGTATAAAAAGTTTCCTTTTATGGCAGGTCAAGGCGTCTTCATGAAAATTGGGATTTTCACTTCATTTGGTTAAGTATACTAAGAAATTTTGTTGTTCAAGTTTTTATTAGCTTCCTTGAAGTCGGTTATAAGGTTTGGAAAAATTTTACAGTTTGGTCCCTCAAGTTTCAAAATTAACAGTTTCTACCCTCAAGTTTAGTTTCTTGCCCTTTTATGTCATTTAAGACCAAAAATCAGATTATTAGAGTCATATTATAATTAATATGGAGTAAGTGCTTCAAAACTTTAGTCTACGGGTTCGATTTTAAAAACTGCGCGTTTAACGCTCCCGGTTACGGTAAAAGCCGGATAGTTTTAATAGTAATTTGGAGTTTTCATATATTAAAATCTTGAACCAGTAGGTATTTTCTAAAAGATTTCTTTATAAATTTTTAAGTCCTTAAATTGTGAAAATTGGCCTTTTATAGTTAAAAATCTTGTTTTTACGTTTGACCCGTTAATATGCGGTTTTGACCGGGTTTGACCATTTAAAGCTTGTTTGACCGAATTTTTAAATCCTTTATGTCCTTTATTACTTAACTTACTGAAATCATATGATTTTTATAAATCTTAGTTTTGAACTCTATTTTTATGGATTTTTCTCAAAAACGATGCTTGGTTTGTACCCGTTTTTAGTTAAAACGTCATTTATTTGTGTCTTTGACCATTTAAATTATCCATTGACTCTAGAGTACTTTATTTATCATTTTTGAGCCTGGAATACTTTTCAAGAATGTTAAATTTGTATTCTTACTATTTTTAAGTCATTTTACCATGTTTTCGGGTCCCGAAAGTGACTAAAAGAGGGTAAATCACAACATGTCCTTTATTCCATAGATTAAACATTGCTAACACTTCTAATATTCACTAAAACCTACTGTAATTTCAGTCCCAACATGTTGCCTAGTTGATCTATACATCCATATGCTTCAAATATGTAGAAAATGTCATAACCGACAATTACACTTGTGTAACCCATCTTAACTTGTGTTTAAATGTTACCAACACTTCATTTAACTTCATAAACAGATTGTTAAGGTGTCATTAAGTCGTTCATGAGTAGATTATGGGTCTTGGTTAAAAGGATTTTTCAAACAAATGCTCAAAAGGGTGTTGTTACATGTAGAAAGGAGGGTTTCAAAGTGAAATCCATGTATCAACCGTGGATTTGAGTATGTAGCCACTTGGAACTTTTAAAAACAGGTTCTTGGGAGTCCATTAAGTCATAAAAATGCAGGTCACAAGTTTGGTTTACAAGAGTTGAAGCTTTCACAAGTTAGATGATACCAAAACACTCAAAATGAGGGTTTTCATGGTGGAAAATCGGTTTCCACCTCAAGAATGACTAACTTAACATGAGGTTTACCTTCAAGAACGTTGGGAACTACTTAAGAACAAGATGATGGTGAGATATTTATGCTACAACAAGGGAATACACGGTTCTTAGGTGATAAATGAAGAAAACAAGTGAAATGTCACAAAACCGACAACATGAGCTTACACTCGATGTAACTCACGGTTTAGAAGGTGTTGATGGTTGTGAATGGGTTGAAACTCCTTGGACTTGAATGGAGAAACTCGAACCAAGGCTGGAAAGGTGGAACAAGTACGGTTGTGTGACCAAATCTCGCGAACAAGGCCACTCCTTTGCGGTTTTGCTCTTGGCCGATTGGAACTTGATGTGTTCTTCGAATTTTCTTCACAAGACTTAGAGAGAATTGATTTAGGAGTGTTGTGAGGTGTGTGTGTGTGTTGGATCAGAGGGATTCGAATAAAGGGAGAGAGGGAGAGAGGGAGAGATGTGCATGAAAGGTGAGTGGGTGTGTGGGGTGGTGGTGAAGAGAGGAGGGGAGTGGTGAGAGGGGCGGCCGATTTGGAGTGTAGTGGGGAGGATTTCTTATTTAATTTTTAATTGTAAATTATTATTATGTAGTGTAATTTTGTAGTATTGGGTATTATGTATTATTTAGTGGATGGTGAATTGAGGTATCTAATGCATGCCCATGCATGCATGGCCGAAAATTATGTAAGTGTGAGTGTGTATGCTCACATTTTAATTGCCTTCTCTTGAATTTAATTTTGTAAGGGTGACTAGTTGACATTCCCGGGACACTAATTTTTAAAAAGGTAGAAACCTAAATTAGCTAAAAGTCAATAATAAAAATCACATAAAATCATAATTTACATCAAGTAGTAAGAATTGTTTCCAATTTCATAGTAGGGTTGAATGGTTTCAATTATTAGCACTCATAACATGGATAATGATGCAAGTAATCTAGGGTTAGGGTAACAACCTGGAGGTCAGTTGTCACATTCTCCCACCATTTAGGAAATTTCGTCCCGAAATTTTAACTCTGATTAGAGACTGAACGGGTGGGTCTGAAGAGGTGTGGATAGTTCTTCCTCATTTCATCTTCACGCTCCCAAGTAAATTCAGGTCCTCGCTTGGAGTTCCATCTAACCTTAACCTTGGGTATGCGGCTCCGCCGGAGTTGTTTGACCAAACGATCCGTGATCTCCACAGGTTCTTCCACAAAGTTCAGTTTGTCGCTTATTCTTGCTTCTTTTAACGGTAGTTCCAGGGTTTTGTCTACCATGCACTTCTTCAAGTTTGACACATGAAAGTTGTCGTGTATGTGACTCAACCCCGGGGGTAGTTTCAACTTATATGCCACTGGGCCAATTCTCGCCATTATTTCGAATGGTCCAATGTATCTTGGGCTTAGTTTTCCTCTCTTTCCGAACCTCACTGTTCCTTTCCACGGTGCTACTTTTAGCATCACTCTGTCGCCCACTTGGAACTCTAGAGGTTTCCGCCTCCTGTCAGCGTACTTCTTCTGTCGATCTCTGGCTGCTCTCAGTCGGTCCTTTATCTTATAGATCTTGTCGGTGGTTTCCAACACTATGTCGGGTCCCATCACTTGGCTGTCACCAATCACATTCCAACTCAAGGGTGAATGGCATTTCCTGCCATAAAGGGCCTCATACGGAGCGGCTTTGATACTCGCGTGGTAACTATTGTTATAGGCGAATTCCACCAAAGGAAGATGGGTATCCCAGTTTCCGCCAAAGTCCATCACGCAAGCTCTCAGCATGTCTTCCATCGTTTGAATAGTTCTTTCGCTCTGTCCGTCGGTCTGAGGGTGGTAAGCCGTGCTAAGATCTAAACGGGTTCCTAAAGCTTGCTGGAACGATTTCCATGAGAGGTGAAACGGCTATCACGGTCGGATATGATCGACAGAGGCACTCCATGCCTCGTTACAATCTCGTCGACATAAAGTTGGGCCAGTTTCGTCATGTCGTAGTATTCTCTAATTGGCAAGAAGTGAGCTGATTTTTTTAATCTATCCACTATTACCCAAATAGCATCGTGACCTTTAAACGTTCTGGGCAACTTGGTAACAAAATCCATCGTAACATTATCCCATTTCCATTCTGGGATTTCAGGTTGCTGTAACGTTCCTGATGGTTTTTGGTTCTCAGCTTTTACCATGGCACAAGTTAAACATTTCTCCACATAAACGGCGATTGATCTCTTGATTCCCGGCAACCAGAAAAGTGTCTTTAAATCCTGGTACATCTTATCACTTCCAGGGTGAATTGAATACCTAGACTTGTGTGCTTCGTCGAGGATTACTTCTCGAATTCCTCCGTGTTTTGGCACCCAAGCCCTTCCACCATATCTATATGTACCATCGTCCCCTATCTCCAATTGCTTTTCCATTCCAGTCAATCCTTCTTCCTTTAGTTTTTCTTCCTTTAATGCCTCGCCTTGAGCTTCCTTTAGTTTTGCTATAAGGTTGGTATACACACTCATCCGTAAGGCTCGTACTCGAAGAGGTTTCTCTCTTTCCTTTCGGCTCAACGCATCTGCCACAACATTGGCCTTACCAGGATGGTAGCGGATCTCGCACTCGTAATAGTTCAATAGCTCGACCCATCTTCTCTGACGCATGTTGAGCATCTTTTGGTCAAGGATATGCTGCAAGCTTCTATGGTCAGTGTAGATGATGCACTTTGTGCCATAAAGGTAGTGCCTCCACATCTTGAGGGCAAACACCACGGCACCCAACTCCAGATCGTGCGTCGTGTAGTTCTTCTCATGATCATTCAGCAGTCTCGATGCGTAAGCAATCACCTTGTTGCGTTGCATCAATACACATCCTAGCCCTTGACGCGAAGCGTCACAATAGACCACGAAGTCTTCTACTCCTTCTGGAAGAGCAAGGATAGGTGCACTGCATAACTTCTCCTTAAGCGTTTCAAACGCCTCGTTCTGCTCTCGCTCCCACACAAAGGTTGTGTTCTTCTTGGTTAGTGCGGTCAAAGGTTGCACTATACGCGAGAAGTCCTTTATAAATCTCCGGTAGTAGCCAGGCAGTCCTAAGAATTGCCTTATCTCCGTAGGAGTTTCAGGAATCTTCCAATTCTTTATGGCCTCAATCTTGGAAGGGTCAACTTGAATCTCATCCTCATTTACCACATGACCTAAGAATTGGATCTGGCGCATCCAGAATTCACATTTAGAGAACTTAGCATATAGTTCCTCATTCTTGAGCAATTCAATAATTAGCCTGAGATGCTTCTCGTGCTCGTCTTTACTTTGGGAATAGATCAGTATGTCGTCGATAAACACGATCACAAACTTGTCGAGGTAAGGGCGGCAAACGCGATTCATGAGGTCCATGAATGCTGCTGGAGCATTAGTCAGTCCAAAGGGCATGACCAAATACTCATAGTGTCCATACCTAGTTCGGAAGGCGGTTTTTGGTATATCTTCTTCTCTTATCTTCAGCTGGTGGTATTCTGACCTCAAGTCTATTTTGGAGAAATAACTTGCTCCTTGCAGTTGATCAAATAGGTCATCTATTCTCGGAAGAGGGTAACGGTTTTTTATGGTCAGCTTATTCAATTCCCTGTAATCAATACACATTCGCAGGGTTCCGTCCTTCTTTTTCACGAATAGTACCGGGGCACCCCATGGAGAGACACTCGGACGTATAAATCCCTTGTCCAGTAGTTCTTGAATTTGTACCATTAGCTCCTTCATCTCAGGTGGGGCGAGTCGGTACGGTGCCTTAGCTACTGGTGCAGCACCAGGCAACAAGTCTATCTGGAATTCAACTTGCCGATTCGGGGGAAGTCCTGGTAGTTCTTCCGGAAACACCTCTGGGTATTCCGAAACCACGGGAATCTCTTCGATCTTCTTCTCTTTTTGGGCTTTCATCATATATACTATAAAAGCTGGACATCCCTTCTTCAAGCTCTTGGTAGCTTTTAAGTGGGATATCATAGGGTATAGAGTGTTACTCCTTTCACCTTCTACCACTAACACTTCTTCGTCGCCCAACGGTATCTTGAGTAGTCGCTCATCACATACGATTTCGACTTTATGCTTCGCTAACCAGTCCATACCCACAACCACATCAAATCCTCCTAACTTAATGGGCATCAAGTCAATCTTAAACGTATTCCCTTTTAGATTCAGGGGGCAATCCCTAATGATTTTGTTAGCTTCTAAAATATTACCGTCAGCTAATTCTACGGTAAATGTATCAGTCAAGGTACACACATCTAAGTCAATCAATGGCCTAAAAGTACTAGAGATAAAACTAGCAGTCGCTCCAATATCAAACAGTACAGTAGCAGGATGATTGTTTACAAGGAACGTACCGTTGACTACGTCGGGTTCCCTACGAGCTCCTGCTGGGTCCAACTGCTGGTAAGGTCGACAGCAGCTTGCAGGGTTACAGGCTGAGAGGCACGAACCATACCCCTAACTCTTGGGTGTAGTCCCCAGATGAACCGTGCTACACCTTTGGCTTCTGGCGTCACCAAATGTGGCAGAAGTCGGGACAGGGCTAAGAAACGATTGATGTATTCGGTGTAGTTGGGTCCTTTCATCTCCAAGCTTAAAAATTCTGTCTCCAGCTTCTCGAGTTGATTGATGGGGCAATATTTGTTGGTCATTAGCCCTCGGAATTCAGTTCAACCCATTCGATTAGCCACGTTTCTTCCGTGGCTCTGAGTAATGGACTTCCACCATTCAAGAGCTGATCCCTTGAGAGATTGTGATGCAAACCTCACCATATGCTCCATCTTGCACTCGCTGATGTCTAAGACAGCTTTCATCTCGTCAATCCACCTGTAAGTCTCTATAGCACCCTCGGTGCCATAGAAGTCCTTGGGTTTACATGCCATGAAGGTCTTATAAGAGCATCCATTCCTTAACGCCTCGGTTTCTTCGTCGTGGCTCTCATCGTTTACCGGCCGTTCATTACCAGTAGTGTTATCCCGGTCTGCATTTATCTGTGCAATAATAGTCGGAATGGCGTTAGCCAGTTGCTGAGCTACGAGGTTAGCAATCCTTTCGGCACTCTCTTTATTAGTATTTTCCCCGTGGGGAGTCCCTGGTGGAGTAGGTTGGTTTCCAATAGGCCTTGCTTCCTCATGGCGGCCCCTGGTGGCTCCACGTCGACCAAAACGTGTTCCTCTGCGAGTTGGCATTCTGATAGTATCACAAATAGATTCGTTTAGCATCTCATAAATTTTGTTTCGGATAGCCTATGCATCATTATCCTATCACACCATGCCTCGGAAGAGGGATCATGGCATGCACATATGTATTTACAACCCACTAAAGAACCTTATAAAGTCCAAATCAAAACATGACATAACAGTCGGGCAACCACTTAGAAAAGGCACAGACAAATTTCAAGGCACAACAAAACATATAGCAATTCAATACAGACAGTTTAATAATTCTAGCATCCCAATAGCAGATTACGATAGTATCATCCAAACAAATAGAATCAGAGTCATGCTCTTACAATTTGGAAGGTGCCATCACCCCCATGATAATAATATAATAGTATCGAATAAGAATTCAAATAGTTTCCTTCTACTGTCCACAGACAGATAATCCCACTGAGTACTCCAGCTCTCACATCCACTTCCTCTTTAGCCATCCAAACCATCCTGTACCCTTCTTCCTCTGCTCCTGCTCCAAACGCTTCACTCCCTGTGTAGCCATCATCGCCTGAAATTGAGCCGACTGAGAAGTTCGAGTGGCGTGCTGAACAGTCAGCTCATGACGGCGAACAGTCCTCAAAATCTCATCCATTGTCGCAACGGAGGGTCGTACATCACTGGCCCGGCGACTCGACTGGGAGTACCTATCACCAGCCAGTACGCTAGGGCCGTCATACATACTATGTCTCGGCGGCATCAGGCGTTCGTCACGAGGGTCAAACAGTGGAGGTACCGATGTCGGAATCCTAACAGGCGGGGGAGGAGGAGGAGGAGGCATCCTAAAGGATACGGAGGATCCTGGCCTAACGCTTTTGCAAGGTCGGGTGACAGTACGCGCACCCCTATTCCCAATAGGTGGGATGGGTGAGAGGGTTGGAGCAGCTACTTGAGGAGAGTGGGATCGCGTTCGGCTTCGGGAAGGTGATGTGGAGGAAGAGTCCTCGGAAGCCTCAGTGTCTTCGGACGTGACGGATATCCACCCTGGATGTCCGCATCTCCGGAGGTACGCCTCATACTCCGTCTGGGGCTTCTCTCTCCTTAGGTTTCCGGTAGGAGTGGTCTCAGTGTCGGGGTGAGCAGGCGCCTTTCCTTTATCAGCCATTGACGTTGTCCTGTAAGAAATACATCATGAGTAATTTGGTTTCTCATAGCTCATGATTTACATAATAGTACTAATAATAGTAGTGATGGCAATAGTATCTGTTATTCCAACATATAGCTGTCTGTTTTGCCCAGATCAATAGTTTCTTCAAGTAGTATCGGATAACATAGTTCATCATAAAAATCATTTAAATCCCCTTGTTTTAAACAAATTAGTTTCAAATCATCAATATAAACCAGAAAAAGTCCAACCATAACCTAAAGATCAGTGATGGAAATTACGCGTCCAGTAAATTCATGATTACGTTGATCAAGTGTAATCATTAATTTACCCAACCCGATCATCCCAACACTTCCCACAAGGACAGTCCTAGGGTATCAGGGTTGTAGCCTAGGGTCTACTATGGCATTCCCGACTTCTCTACAACCTTTGGCTCTGATACCAATCTGTCACACCCCGGGCCCAGGTAGGGTGGGACGTCACAGACTAGCAACAATATATGGCAGCGGAAACAAACCATTATAAGAGCTCAAAGGAGAGAATATCACAAGGCATTAAAGTTTTGAAAAGATTGCAGGGCTAGAGACACATCAAGCCCCCGAATGAGTTTTACAATCATCCATAAAAATAAAATTGTACTTGTTCAACACAAAATATAAATTGTTCAAATGTTTCATCAAGGAAATAAGCCAATGCCATGTCACGGGGATAAGTCTAGGTCTTCACAACAGCTAGAATCTCTTCATACATTACCTGAAACATGCTCAAAAGAAAATTGTGTCAACTAAAAAGTTGGTGAATTCAACTGCTTAAAGTTTAAAAACAAAAGGACTTAACAAATCCTTCTTTGATTAAAAGAAAATAATCATTGTTTATCATCGTGGGAAAAATCATAATCAACCCTGCACTCAGTCCCGGTTGGCCTCTTCTAAAGTTGTGTTTTACCGGATATTCCCGAAGGAAGAAACTGAGCCCCAAACCAGTGAACCCTACCTGCCCGGATGGTTCACCATAGAATCTTAATAAAACTTGTTACATGCCACAACGACCCCTTAGGATCTCAGTGGGGTAACCTTCCTGAAACGGAAGCCACTGTGTGTGGGGGATTCCCCAAATAGATCTATCCATATAAATCAAGCGGTTCATGAAAGAATTAATGATTATGATATAAGTATCAGCAGGTAACCACGAATCCCACATAGAATCATCAAATAAAGCACAATCATAGTTCATAAAAAGTAGAGCATGTTTCATCCCAAAACAATAGTAAAAAGGGGGATCACTAGAACTCACCTTAGGTTTCCAATCAAAAGTCTCTTGGGTGCCGGGAAGTGTCACAAGTCTAGCACCCTAACATGTACATATTAAGCAATAAGCTACTGCCCTAAACTCATTCAAAGTGCAACAATGGTGTCAAGGGTTTAGCTATTGAGTAAGGCTTGGTTTCGTGAAGGTTTGTATAAAAAGTTTCTTTTATGGCAGGTCAAGGCGTCTTCATGAAAATTGGGATTTTCACTTCATTTGGTTAAGTATACTAAGAAATTTTGTTGTTCAAGTGTTTATTAGCTTCCTGGAAATCGGTTATAAGGTTTGGAAAAATTTTACAGTTTGGTCCCTCAAGTTTCAAAATTAACAGTTTCTACCCTCAAGTTTAGTTTCTTGCCCTTTTATGTCATTTAAGACCAAAAATCAGATTATTAGAGTCATATTATAATTATTATGGAGTAAGTGCTTCAAAACTTTAGTCTACGGGTTCGATTTTAAAAACTGCGCGTTTAACGCTCCCGGTTACGGTAAAAGCCGGATAGTTTTAATAGTAATTTGGAGTTTTCATATATTAAAATCTTGGACCAGTAGGTATTTTCTAAAAGATTTCTTGATAAATTTTTAAGTCCTTAAATTGTGTAAATTGTCCTTTTATAGTTAAAAATCTTGTTTTTACGTTTGACACGTTAATACGCGGTTTTGACCGGGTTTGACCATTTAAAGCTTGTTTGACCGAATTTTTAAATCCTTTAAGTCCTTTATTACTTAACTTACTGAAATCATATGATTTTTATAAATCTTAGTTTTGAACTCTATTTTATGGATTTTTCTCAAAAACGATGCTCGGTTTGTACCCGTTTTTAGTTAAAACGTCATTTATTTGTGTCTTTGACCATTTAAATTATCCATTGACTCCAGAGTACTTTATTTATCATTTTTGAGCCTGGAATACTTTTCAAGAATGTTAAATTTGTATTCTTACTATTTTTAAGTCATTTTACCATGTTTTTCGGGTCCCGAAAGTGACTAAAAGAGGGTAAATCACAACATGTCCTTTATTCCAGAGATTAAACATTGCTAACACTTCTATATTCACTAAAACCTACTGTAATTTCAGTCCCAACATGTTGCCTAGTTGATCTATACATCCATATGCTTCAAATATGTAGAAAATGTCATAACCGACAATTACACTTGTGTAACCCATCTTAACTTGTGTTTAAATGTTACCAACACTTCATTTAACTTCATAAACAGATTGTTAAGGTGTCATTAAGTCGTTCATGAGTAGATTATGGGTCTTGGTTAAAAGTATTTTTCAAACAAATGCTCAAAAGGGTGTTGTTACATGTAGAAAGGAGGGTTTCAAAGTGAAATCCATGTATCAACCGTGGATTTGAGTATGTAGCCACTTGGAACTTTTAAAAACAGGTTGTTGGGAGTCCATTAAGTCATAAAAATACAGGTCACAAGTTTGGTTTACAAGAGTTGAAGCTTTCACAAGTTAGATGATACCAAAACACTCAAAATGAGGGTTTTCATGGTGGAAAATCGGTTTCCACCTCAAGAATGACTAACTTAACATGAGGTTTACCTTCAAGAACGTTAGGAACTCCTTAAAAACAAGATGATGGTGAGATGTTTCTACTACAACAAGGAAATACACGGTTCTTAGGTGATAAATGAGGAAAACAATTGAAATGTCACAAAACCGACAACATGAGCTTACACTTGATGTAACTCACGGTTTAGAAGGTGTTGATGGTCGTGAATGGCTTGAAACTCCTTGGACTTGAATGGAGAAACTCGAACCAAGGCTGGAAAGGTGGAACAAGTACGGTTGTGTGACCAAATCTCGCGAACAAGGCCACTCCTTTGCGGTTTTGCTCTTGGCCGATTGGAACTTGATGTGATCTTCGAATTTTCTTCACAAGACTTAGAGAGAATTGATTTAGGAGTGTTGTGAGATGTGGTGTTGTGTTGGATCAGATGGATTCGAATAAAGGGAGAGAGGGAGAGAGGGAGAGATGTGCATGAAAGGTGAGTGGGTGTGTGGGGTGGTGGTGAAGAGAGGAGGGGAGTGGTGAGAGGGGCGGCCGATTTGGAGTGTAGTGGGGAGGATTTTTTTATTTAATTTTTAATTGTAAATTATTATTATGTAGTGTAATTTTGTAGTATTGGGTATTATGTATTATTTAGTGGATGGTGAATTGAGGTATCTAATGCATGTCCATGCATGCATGGCCGAAAATTATGTAAGTGTGAGTGTGTATGCTCACATTTTAATTGCCTTCTCTTGAATTTAATTTTGTAAGGGTGACTAGTTGACATTCCCGGGACACTAATTTTTAAAAAGGTAGAAATCTAAATTAGCTAAAAGTCAATAATAAAAATCACATAAAATCATAATTTACATCAAGTAGTAAGAATTGTTTCCAATTTCATAGTAGGGTTGAATGGTTTCAATTATTAGCACTCATAACATGGATAATGATGCAAGTAATCTAGGGTTAGGGTAACAACCTGGAGGTCGGTTGTCACATAAAGCCTCAAGAAATATTGACAAAGAGATAGATCATAATACCTATGGATTGTAGATTGAGGCACCTTGTAAACTGAAACTAAGCCAATATTCTAATGTAAATATTGTGAGATGCATGTATTAAACCATTTAGTTTCCGCTGCACTTTGGTTGTTGTTTACCAACCGTTACGTCCCGCCTCTCTGAGCCCGGGGTGTGACATCTAGTTCGGAGATTGTATACTCTATAAGCCTTAGCTTGAGAAGAGTATCCAATAAAGTGTCCATCATCAGATTTCTCAGCAAACTTGGCAATTTGATCCTTGGTATTCAAGATGGTGCAAGGACATCCAAATGACCTGAGAAAACCAATGAAGGGTTTTCTCTTATGCCAAAGTTCATAAGGAGTCTTACCATGTGTCTTAACCACTAAAACTCTGTTTCGCACATAGCAAGCAGTGTTTACAGCCTCTGCCTAGAAGGTGATGGGAAGTTTAGAGTCAGACAACATAGTTCTTGCAGCCCCATTTAGTGTCATGTTTCTCCTCTCAGCAACACCATTTTGCTGAGGAGTCCTGGGAGCACTATATTGTCTTGTAATACCCTTTTTATCACAAAATGTATCAAGGATTTAATTCTTGAATTCAGTTCCTTGATCACATCTTATGGTTTTGACCTTGTGATCACATTGATTCTCAATCTTTAAGATGAAATTCTTCAGAATCTCAAGAGTCTCATCCTTAGTTCTAAGAAAGAAGACCCAAGTGAATCTTGTAAAATCATCTATGATCACCAAACAATAAGAGGTCCTTCTAGACTTAATTACACGGGGTGGGCCAAAGAGATCCATATGTAATAAGTGTAGGGGATTAATGATGGAGTTTCTTTCCTTTGGCTTGTGAGATACCTTGTGTTGCTTCCCTTTTAGGCATGCAACACAGTGGTCATCACTTGTAAACTCTTTCTTTGCTATTCCAGTTACCAAATCATTCTTAATTAATTTATTCATGTTTTTAAAGTTTACATGGCACATTCTTTTATGCCAGCGGAAAGATTCATCATTATTTGCTTTAGATAGAAAGCAGGAAATTTCTCCTGAGGAAGATGTTTCTTGCAAGTCCATCTTGTACATGTTCCCTTTCCTGGGGGCTCTGAGCAAAATGTGCTCATGAGGA
This sequence comes from Flaveria ramosissima, assembly GCA_025215565.1. Lineage (NCBI taxonomy): Eukaryota > Viridiplantae > Streptophyta > Magnoliopsida > Asterales > Asteraceae > Flaveria > Flaveria ramosissima. The sequence goes on along the minus strand of CM046046.1, from coordinate 7,380,319 downwards.
ATGACCACCCCGGGCCTGAGAACAATGCACTCATGCTCAGTAAAGAGCATGCTATGACTCTGATCACAAAATTGAGATACACTCAGAAGATTGTACCAAAGCTCCTTGACAAAGCTACCTTCTTAATACTGAGCTTACCATTTGTGACCTTGCCCCTTCCAGTAATGTAACCTCCTGCATCTCCTCAAAAAGCAATTGGTCCTCCATCAATTCTTTCAAACTTTTGGAGTAGTGACCTATTGCTTGTCATGTGCCTGGAACAGCCACTATCAATGATCCATACATTTCTGTTTGTTTTGAGCTGTCCCTGCACAAAAGAGATGATTAGTTACATTTGGAAACCCAAGCCTCATTGGTCTTGGGCTCATCAAAAGAAGTTGAAGACAATGCAACAGTAATTGATCCTATAGTCATGCTAGAGGGATCATTTGCTAATGTTGATGAAGAACTTTCAGCCGCTTGGTCTTTCTTTGACTTCCATACCACCTTTGGAAGCTTAGACTTGACCTTCAATACTTCAGAAGTTTTGATGACTTTGGTAGTTTTGATGACTGGCCCTTCGGAAGATCTTGCTTTCACTGCAGCAGGCTTCAGTGCTTCGGAAGTATTACTTTCTTCCGAGACCAAATTTTCTTCTGAAGGCAAGTTTCCACTTGTCTTCTTCTTCATTTTGGAGCTTCCGAAGGAAACAGATTTTCCTTCCGAAGCTTGCTTCTTCTTCTCCAAACTCTTAGAAGTTTCTTTCTTGGTCATGTGGAGAGTACTCCTTGGATTGTAAACACAATCTTTAGCAAGATGAGAGATATTTCCACACATAACACAATCCATTTTCTTCCTTCTAGGAGTTCTTCTTTGTGAACAAGGCTGAACTTGATCACTTTCCTTCTCCATCTTCACCTTTTCAGATGCAGTGGCAATTCTTGTGGGGTTAGAACTACCTTTGGAGTAGGATGGTTCAGGTTGTACAGCAGCAATGCACAACTGATAAGCTTTCTTCTTGATGATGGGATGATTTGAACATGAACTAGAACTCTTGTTGATGGAGTTCAAGTTTGTGTCTTCAGTCTTTACTACTTCAAATCCTGCAGAGATGAAGACTTGTTTCTGTGCAGAATTGAATGTAGCCTTGATCTCTTGAGCCTTTTTGGACTTTCTTTTGGCTTTCCTGATCAAGTTCTTTCTTCTTGACTTGGTCATCCCAACAGCTTTGCTCTCCTCAGAGGGATGGTGACCCTTCTTAGAATGCTCCTCTTCACTCTTCTCAGAGTCATTCTCCACCATCTCCTCTTCATCCTCTTCAGTCATAGGATCTATGAAGGAAAGCTCATCTTCACAAGTTCCACACCTAGGAAATCTTACAGCCAAGATTGTGTGTGGAGGAGCTATCTCACAAGATCCTAGTCCTTGCTTATTTTGATAACAAACTTTTGCATGCAAGGATGAGGATATTATGTTCTTGAAGGTCTCTTCTTCAAGAACACATTTTTCTGCCTAGGCTATGTTGATCACAAGCTTAGCGTAGCATTCAGTTAATTTAGTAATGAGATCTTTGATCTGAGTCCTGTAGTTTGTATGCTCATGTTTAAGAGTTGAAATGGTTTTCTCTAAGTCCTCTATCTTTAGTTTATAATCATTTTCAGCTCTTTTAAAATCAGCTTTTAAAATATCTAAGGACTCAAGGTCAGATCTCATTTCTAAATTGTAGGACCTGTATCTATTTACTTTAGCAATGCATTCAGGAGTACAAAGATGTTCCAATACCTTGGCTTCATTGTGGTCTGCATGAGTGCTTGGTTTGGAGATGCATCTTCTACTTGAAAGCTCCAGTCAAAGCCTCCTTCTTCAACAACAACTGTAGCTTGCTGCTTTGGCTTCTCATTCTGGGGGGCTTTCTCAGTGTAGTTTGGTCTGGTTTGTGCTTGGCCACCATTTGTCCTTGGTGCTTTACACTCTCTTGCAAAGTATCCCATCTGGTTACAGTTGTACCACTTTACTTTGCTTTTGTCCAGCCCAAACTTTCCACTGGCTGCATTGCTTGAAAACTTTCTCCCTATCCTCTTGTAGAACTTCTTGGCTCTGTGAGTGAGAAGAGCCATCTGCTGGACTATCTCCATGTACTCCAGATCATCTGGATGTATACAGTCCAAATCTTCAAGAGTGAAGAGAAAGTTGCCTGAAGTTTCATCAGCAGAGACAAAGGCATGAGAAGAACTTGTCTCTTGGAAAGGACTTCCTTGAGTATAGCTTTCCCTTGGAGTCTCTGGGAAGGTGATGAAAGGGCCCTTTTGTGAGTTGTCAGGGAAGCATATAAGATGATGTTGTGGTTCAATGCTTTCCCTTTCAACCACATGGAGGGCTGAACTCAGTTGATTACTGGAGTTACCAGATGAGTTTTGCATGTTCATCTCCATCTGGTAGCCACTAAGAATACCATACAACTCTATGAGAGTAAGAGTCTTAAGGTTCTCAGTCCTCTTGATAACATCACAATAATGTGTCCATTTTCTAGGAAGAGAGGACATAAACTTCCTTACAATGTCCCTGTTCTCAAGAGTTACTCCAACATCCATTAGAGTATCCATAATCTCAACATATCTGAAGTATTGTTGAGTCATGGTTTGCTTTGAAGGTGAAGTTTTCAAACTGCTGCTTCAGGAGATCCTTCTTGTTCTCCTTTGCTTCAGTAGACCCCTCATAAATTAGCTTCAGTGCCTCCCATAATTGCTTGGCAGTTTTGCACTTCTTGAAGCCTCTGTAGATGGAGTTTGGAAGAGCAGTTTGAAGGGCTGTCATGGCTTTTTGATCAAACTCTATTCTCTTTCAATCTGCTTCAGATCAGCCACAGTAGCAGAAGTGGTGCTTGGTATGTAAGGTCCTTCAACAACAGAGTCCCACATCCTGGAGTCTTGAGACTTGATGAAGCCTTCCATTCTTTGACACCAAGTATCAAAGTCTTCAGGAGTGATCAGTGGAGACTTTGTCATAGTTCCAGTTTCCATATCAGCTTTGGTTATAGCTGCCATTTGAGTTGTTAAGTATTTTGTGTGTGTGAGGGATCTTAAGATGGTGAGATCTTATATCAAGAGCCTGAAAAGCTCTGATACCAATTGCAGGACCGGTGAAGGGTATGCACTTACAACACAACAACATAATGAGGAGAGTTGCTTAGAACACTTAACAGATCAAATAGGAAACTGGTTAACTTGTTAATGAAAGATGCTAAGAACACAAGTAGAAGTGAGACAGAACAAGATTGCAAACAACACAAGTATTTGGTTTTCAAGAATGTTGTATATTGCTTCTCAAGTTCTATTACAAGTTACAAAGCATCGATAGAATGTTACAAGTACTTGAGATACTTTATACTACATCCTACAGCCGGCCATACGTTGAAGGCCAGCTGGATACAATTGACTAGACAACTACAAAATCAAATGTAGAGTCAAAAGGCGTATCTGCCTTTTGACTTGTGACTATGACATGCCATAGCTCACATCCTAATATATTACAAAAAGTATAAAAGTACATAAATTAGAAAGCATGGACTCAAGACCTCAATGTACAGTTACCAAAAGCATGGACCTTTCACCAACTCATGTAAGTTGGTGACTTTACAGAGTTGCAACAGAACGGTGGTCCAGCTTTATGGTAAAGTACATCAGATAAAGGCATATCTTTAAAAGTCTTCAGAAGAAATCTGTCTTCACTCTTTGGCTTCGGAAGACTTTGTCTTTAAAGCTTCGAAAGACTTCACTTTTGGCTTCGGAAGATATTGGTCTTGGCTTCGGAAGATTTTACACTTAGAATATTTCTAGTGCATGGTGTAAAACTTTCGAAGCATTTCTACTTCAGTTCTTTAGTGCATGCTTGCAGAGAGACTTTGGACGTTTTGGCTGCATCAGACTTATAGGAATCCTTACAAGACCTATTACAAGCAAATATAAACATTCTAATCTAAGGTGAGTCCAACCTATGCATGATCTTCACTTGCTTATGCTGCATCCAAGAATTTTACTGTCTACCAACTTGATGTCAAGTGTGGCTTTTTATATAGGGATATAGATAGAGAAGTCTATGTATGCCCGCCTCCAGTATTTGAAGACCCACAGTACCCCAACTACGTGTGCAAATTGGATAAAGCTCTCTATGGGTTGCACCAAGCACCTAGGTTGTGGTATGAGACTTTGTCTTAGTTTCTCCTGAAGAATGGATACACCAGAGGTACCATTGACAAGACTTTATTCATAAGAAAGTATAGGAAAGACATCTTGCTTGTACAAGTCTATGTTGATGACATCATATTTGGTTTCTCAAATGACCAAATGTGCAAAGACTTTGAAAGCATCATGAAGAAGAAATTTGAGATGAGTTCCATGGGAAAAATTAACTTTTCCTCGGAATTCAGGTAGACATATGAAGGAAGGGTTCTTTATCAATTAATCTAAATATGTCAACGACATTTTAGAAAGATTTGATATGAAATATAGTAAGCCAGCCAAGACACCTATACCCAGAAATCACAATCTTTGTCCTGACTCTGAGGGGGAGGATACTGATCAACATTAGTATAGGGAAATCATTGGTTCTCTGATATATCTCACAGCAAGTAGACCTAATATTATGTTTGCAACATGCATCTGTGCAAGATATCAGGCTGCTCCAAAGGTGTCTCACCTAGTTGCTGCCAAGAGAATCCTCAGATACCTCAAAGGAGCGCCTAAACTGGGTCTTTGGTATCCAAGGAACAACAATTTTAATCTCTATGGCTATTCTAATAGTGACTATGGTGGCTGCAATATTAACAATAAATCAACATCAGGAGGATGTTAATTTCTTGGTGGAAGGATCATCTCATGGGAATGCAAGAAGCAATCATGTGTTTCAACATCTACTACTGAAGCTGAATACATTGCTGCTGCTAGTTGCTGTGCTCAGCTGTTGTGGATTCAAATCCAGATGATAGACTATGGATTTAACTTCATGAGTACTCCTATCCACATCGACAATAATAGTGCTATAAGAAAATCCAGTGAAGCACTCCAAGACAAAGCACATTGATATCGGGTATCATTTCATTAGAGATATTCATAAGAAAAATCTGATTCAACTAATCAAAGTTGATTTAAATGAACAATATGCTGATATTTTTACCAAAGCATTTGATGAACAAAGATTCAAGTTACAGCTATTGGGATGATAAACATTGATTAGTCCATCTCATTTAAAAACCTTTACAAAATGTGTCTTGTCTTTGTCAAAAACAATCTAAGCCCTATTACAAAAGGTTTTTCTTCAAAACTTTACTAACTATAAATTCTTCCGAATATAAATTAACTCTCGGAAGATGTCATATATAACTTCCGAAGAGAAATTTCTCCTTGGAAATCTTATCTTTCGAAGAGTTTTTAGTCTCGGAAGAAGCATTTGATGAAATATCATATCTACTTCCGAAACTTATAAACTTCTTCACTCGGAAGACCTTTTTACTTAGTAAAATTTACCTTCGGAAGTAAGATTGGCTTCGGAAGAAGATTGCCTTCGAAAATGTATTATACTCGGAAGAAAACTTTACTGTGTAACGGAAATCTTTTGGGCCCCATACTATAAAAGGTAAAGATTTTCTTAATGATGTCAGAATTTTTAAATGGATTTAACCTTACCGCCCTTGTCACATCATACCCCAAACCATCACCTCACCTTATCCATCCGCCATTTTCACCCATTTAAATACTTACGACTCAACCACTTTAATCTTTTTACCGATTTCACTACCCAAAGCTTCTTTCGTCTTTAATTTACCCAAATTCAAACTCATTTCCTCTGAAACTTTTCCCAAAAATGGCACTAAAGCCTCAGCACAATCAAGTCGCACTCCTTGACTCTTCCAAGGATGCAGACTTCTTTGAAATCATCTCCTTCCTAACCCAATCCACCTACTTCAATGCCTTAACTTTCAATCCCACTGTTTATTCAAACCACATGGCCAAATTTTAGGAAAATGCTCAGATTGTCACCCTGAACGAAGTTAGGGTTCTCATTAGGGTTCTCAGGTTGAGCATCTGTGGACAGCAATTGATCATATCTGAACAGATCATCGGGAAGCATCTAGAGCTTCATGATGAAGGCTCTTCTACAGAGTTCCCCAAAGCAGGCCTGGATGACACATATACGCAAATGGGATATGGTGTTGATGTGAGCAGGTCATTGTGTACAAGTTTAACTTCTCCTACAACTGGAAGTTCCTGCTTAACATAGTCCTTCACTGCTTGTCAAACAAGTCTGGGGGATGGGATCAAATCCCATATGAACTAGGATGCCTAGTTAATGGGTTGGTAAAAGGCTTCCAATTCAATTTTTCAAAGTTTATGCTGACCAATCTGATAGGGAACCTTCAAAAGAAACATTTTACATATATCCCCGGTTCATTTAGCACATCATTAACTGTGAGTTGGACCAGAGCAAGCTTGTCTGTGCAGCTGCTCTACCTGTCCCTCACATGAGGTCGGCCGTCTTCAAAGTGGTGAAGTGGATGTCCACAACTTCATCGGAAGACACACTGAGCTTCTTTCATGTATGATTGAGCACATAGCTCCTGGTGATATCCCTGTTAACCCCACAGGTGATGAACCCACACCAGTAATAACCCTCACAATTCCAAATCTACCTTTCCACCCCATCAAAATCACATATCAGAGACAATCCAAACAAACCCTTGTTCAATCTCCTCAGATTGAACAAGTTTTCCCTGTTCAATCCAAAAAGGCTAAAGTGGAAACATGGGCTCCCACTCAGTCTAAGATCACACTTTCCTTCACAATCGACCTCAATATGGGTATTGAGTCTCCTCAGTCTCAATCCCATGAGCCTGAAACCCAAGCTAAAACTCCTCAGGATGAGTCACTATACTCTCCTGAGCAGCCAAAAAGGGACAACCCTCTCAGAGGCTCAATGCCATTAGACATTGATCAAAGTCCCGGGTCATTAGGCATAACTTCCATATCCTTTACCTAATAGGAACTGATAAGGAGATTATGTCTCTTCAAGGCAATGAAGTTGATCCACAACACCCTCTTAAGGATCAACTGAGCCTAGAGAGATCTCTTATCTCTAGCCCCAGTCAGCAAGCCCAAACTGAGGTGAGTCCCACTGATGTGGAGGGGACTCATGTAGATTCAACTGCCGCTACTGAAGGAGCCTCATTGGACCTTCTAACAGTGGTAACATCTCTGAGACTGAATCTACAACAACCATGCCCTTTGATGACTCTGTAAGAGACATCATTAGGCAAGGGAAACCAGGGTGCCAAGAAACCACATTTGGTGGTAAGGATGAACATACTAGGTATGTTACCTCATCTCCCCATGATTCTTTAAAAGAAGATGAGGGAAGTCTGCAACTCACCATAAGAGACCTACTTTCTAAAGTCTCTAACCTTGAATCCGAGATTAAGACTTTAGAGGACAGGGCTGCCACTCAGCAACTTGAGATTGAAAGTCTCAAGGCCAAACTAGTAGAGAAACATACTGAGAGATCTGTTAGGCATGTACCAATTCAGGTCTCCTTGACCTCTTCCTCTAGCTCATCAAGCTCTCAAGATGATGCTACCAAAAAGGAGGAGAGTGATCAAAGACAAACACATGAGGAACCACAAAGTAGCTCTTTCAACATTGACTTCAAGATATCCTGCTCAGCAAGCAATAGTTTTCCCTGAGCCTCCTCCAATCATTCTCCAAGTGGACCCAAGGATGCTCAAAGATCTAAACAGGTTCTTTTTTAAGTTCCTGATGGGATCTTCTATTGATCAGCCAAGTCCATATGTTGTTGTGGTATACTTTAGAGCTGAAGAGCTTCAAAGGTTGAATGCACCTTCTACCACTGTCCAAGAAGTTGGTCAACCTAAGGTCCAAATTGAACCTAAGATTGAATTCGAAGGGGAAATAAGGACTGATGGCCAGCAACTAAAACAGTTGGGATAGAAAGTGCAATCCCACAAACTTTCGAATATGAAGTCAAGGCCTCGGAAGAATTTATTCAAACTTCCGAAGCTAAGATAGAAGCTGCGGAAGGGTTATTTTCTCTATCCGATGATCTAATTGTCACATATGCAATTCTTGAACTAGCATCTAAGGTAAATAGTGAGGACTTTCTCAACCTACCCCTTACTCAAACACCATCATTACCACATGCTCCAATCTCCACCTCTAAACCTGAAACCTCTACACAAGAACCTCCCAAGTCTCAAACTTCCGAAGACACCAAAGGGAAGAGGAAGATGACCGCGGAAGAACTGCTAGAGGAAGAAAGGTTGGAAAAGCTTAAAAGAAAAGGTAGAATTCCCACTGGGAAACTACTAGTTGCAAGTAGCAAAGCAGCTATAGCCAACCAGGAGGCTATCAACAATAAAAGGAAGGTGGAGATCATTGACAGACTTGTCAATATCGGAGCTGCTAGTGAAGATGTGCTCCTGCTACCACTAGAGGAACTGATTGAGTTAGTAAAGGCAACCTTGTTACGGATTAAGCAAGAACAAGAAGCAGCAAGGTTGGCCTTAGAGGAAGAAAGGAAGAGAAAGAAAGAAGAAGCTGACCAGCAGCTCAGGAGTGAAAGGATAGCTTTCCTAAGTTCTAGGGATTCTCTCTTGAGGAATTAACTCTTGATACGATCTTATGGCTTTTCAAGAAAGAAGAAGATCAAATGGAGAAAGAGAGAAGGAAGGCTGCTAAGGAAAAACTGAGAGAAAGGAAGAAGAAGGATGAAGAAACTGAACTTGCATCTGTCAAGAAGCTGGGTGACAAAGCCTGAATGAAAGATTATCTAAGTGCCCATGGCTTCTCTAGCAGGCAAGTGGGTCCTATGTCTGAGAAGACCCTGTAGCGACATGTCAGTGACATCAAAGCTGACATTCGCGCAGGAAGAAGGAAAGAGATGTATAGAAGAGTAAAGGGGATGACTTCCAAACCAACACGTCAACCTCAACCTCAACCTCAACCTCAACCTAAACCAATCCCTTTCCCTTTTCTCATCAAAACCGAGCCAATCACTTAGTCATACACTCCTGAACCCACACCATCAACCATACCTTCCTCATCACACATTCAATCACAACAACCACCTCAATTACCCATCCTTAAAACTAAAACACTCCCTAGAACCCAAACATCATTACCTACCCAACAACCACCCAAGTCATCCTCTCAGCCTTCCAAACCTCTCTCCTTAGAGGAATTCAACGAGATCAAGACGAAGCTCATCAAATTTACTACTTTGAGCGATATCTCTTGTGAGGAGGGGTTAGTTAAGCTAACCTATGTTGATGGCTCCGCATCTTCCCTCACTAGAAAACAATTCATTGATCTGCCAAGAGGAACATTGGACCAGGCTGCTAAACTTTTTGGCCTAAACTCTGACTCATTAAACGAAGAAGAGAAGAAGCTAAGAAGAAGGCTGGTGACTTTATTGGATTCAAAGAAAGGGGACAGAGTACCAAGTCAGCCCCTTGTGCCTAGAAAGAAAATAATCCAATGGAGGTTTGAAGACTCTTCTCACAACTTTGTTGTTGAGAAAGAGAATGGTGAAACCAATAGGCTCAATGCCCCCTCTATGCTACACTTGAGCAGATTTGATATTAGCAGAGAAACCATTTTCCAACCCCTTTAACTCTAAGATTGAAGAAGAGTTGAAGATGAGAGAGAAAGATGACAAGGAATGATCAACAACCAAAGGTAAAGCCTTTCTTCAAATGATTGAAGGTCCTTAACTGGAGTCTATAGTTAGATGGGAGTATGAATACAACTCCCGTCAACTAACTCTCTTTAGAGGGACACAACAGAGGGCACATATCATTCAAAGTGATAGACTGGATCTCCTGTCCACGAATGATTTGTACAAACTTCTCAGCACCATATCTAGGAAGAACAAAGAGACAGATATCTTCTCTCCCTGGTGTTGAAATTAGCCTAGGGGAGTTTGTTCGATCAAGTAAAGCTGGTGCAACCAAAACAAACACTTAGACAATTTTGGTGCAACTGATGAAGAACTTTTGAAGGCAAATGCTGAGCTTCCGAAGGTCAAGTCTGAAAGAGATTCCAAAGAGAAACTCTAACTTCCGAAGAAAAAGTCTGCCTTCTTCCGAAGTTCAACACTTAGAAGAAATCAAGACAATGACTTTAGAAGTATGAAGACCTGAAGAATGTCTCAAGCCTCAGAAGCAGTAGCCTCTTCCGAAGTATAAGTGGCTTCGGAAGAACTTCTTCTGAAGCCAATTAACCTTCGGAAGAATCTACTAAGAACTAGTGGACATAAGTACGGTCCTTCTGACACCCCGCTGCAAACCTCTGAGATACTGTATGGTGCTTTCCCACGCCCATGTAGTTGACCATACTTTATTCCACTATTCATTCCTTATCAGTTAGTATAGTTACCAACTTTAGTTGGTGACAAAAGGTAAGTCATGGACATGTCATGACTATCATATCTTAGATAATATTTTATCTAAGATACCTTATCTTTAGCAATGTAGTATTTGCTTTAGTCATAGGTTTTCAGCTGGTATCAATGTATATCCCGCTGTAGGTAGTAGTATATATAGTTTCTCATTGTGACTCATGTAATATGCTTGTAAAAGTCTTGTAATACTTTGAGTTGAGAAGTAATATATACAAGTACCTTGAAAACTATCTTCTTGTGTTTTGATTACTTAGTATATTATTATCAACTCTTAGAGGGACTCTGCATCATCTAATCGAATGTGATTCGGTGAGTTTGAGAGACAACATAAGTGTTGAGTGACCAAAACCGATCCCGCAGGTTACAAATCCAAGATTAAAAGTAATAGATGGTACTCAAACGTCTAAACCAATCCTGAGATGGTTTTATGATTCAGAAGCATTTCAGCTAATGCTTGTCAGAAATGAAGATGATTGGAATAAGGATATGATATTTTTTTGGAGTGTTTGAATTGAAACTTTTACATCTAAGTTACATCTCATTTCTATCCAATCAGAAGTTTGATCAAGTGTCATCCAAAGTGGCAGAAAATGATAGGAAATATTTTATTACTATAATCAAGGTGATGAATGCTGCCATGGAGCGAATTTCTTTAAGGAAAGCTCTGGCATATGCAAACATAGTCAGAAAGACATACAGAATATAGAGTTTGTGAGGATATCGAGTAAAGGAGTATTGGAGATTCACTCGAAATATTATTCAAGTCCAGTAGAATTCTATGCCAACATCGACATAGTTGGTCTTTCAAAGAAAACCTTGCTTGTGATGGATGCTATGGAGATAAAGACAAACGAATCAAAGCCTGAACAAGGTATTTTGGCAGGAAAGTGCAAGTCTGCGATCAAGAAAGCATTAAGAGAGCTGGAAATGTACAAAGAGAAGCCTATGTTCAAGATAAAGGAAGAACCTGAAGACTTTTTTTACTAAAGACGACATGCAAATCTTAGGGGGAGTATTGTTTAAGCTCTTGAAGATTAGCATTTAGTCTTTATATTTTGTTTTTGTCATAGTATAGAGACTTATTTGTAAATATATGTTCCTTAGTTTTCATTGTTTAGTATAAATAGGATATTATGTATTTTTGTGCAGGTAGACTTTTGGAGAATATTATTAGAACTCTTTCAATTGTACACTGTATCCGTTTGCAATACTATCAATGAAACTTCTATGAATTTTTGATATATTTGCATTTGTTGATTACATTGTTCATATAATTGATAATGCATCATAACATCAACACAGATCGATCCATTTGAACCTATCACTTGTTGTTCTTAGTCATTGTGTTTTACCACTAGAAGTACACAATGATATTATTTAATCAATGTATTTTTCAAAACTCATAGTATTCAAGATAACACAATGATGATCAAAAGACACAATTAGACATTGTGTTATTTTGTTATTGTTTTTAATGTATTAGATCAATTAGTTTCTAATTGATTATTAGATTTTACATATTAGAGATATACAACAATGTTATATAATCAATATATTAGATTTTACATATTAGAGATACATAATAATATTCAGATTAACACAACAAGTAACATAAATACACAATGAACTGCACTAAAGACACAATGACGAGATATGAGCCTAAAAACATAAAAAATATCTTTTTATATAGCAATATTATGCTAATTTTAAAGAAAAAACGCTCGTTTTTATGGTGTGATTTTTAAATGATGTCGTACATAAAAGTTATGAACGTTTAAAAAAATGAAGGAAATTGTAAAAATTCAACAAAAGTGGCTATTTCTAAAATACCCTTCTAACAAACTTGTTTATTTTATATTTCTTTATTTTTTATAAAAGCTCACCATTTTTACTTAAAAAGAATTAATAAAAAAATCTCATCCCTTTACAAAAATATTTGAGTTTAAAATATAATAAATTCATTTACACAAAAATATCAAAAAACTAATAAAAATCATAAACTGTAAGTAACATAAATTTTAGACAATTTAAAATACTACGGCAATAAATTTAAAAAACATTTCCGATAATAAATAAAAAAAGTTCAAATATTATAAGTAACAAAAAAGTTATTAAATTAAAACTCTCTACAATTTAAAATGTTTGAAAACCCGACAAAAGTTAAAACTATTCTTTTTAATTTATATATAGTTTCTTGTTTTTATAATTATTTATTTTGTTTTTATAAATTTGTTTCAAAAACATTTTTTCTATTAGAAAATAAGATGGGGCTAGATATTTAAAATGCGAAATTTAGGGAATCTTATTTTGATCAATGTCTAACTTAGTATAAAAACCAAGTTTGTTTTACTAATCTATATGATCAAAATTGGGCGGGAAAATAGAGAGAAAGCACCAAAGAATGATTGTCTTGGGTATAATAACACTATAACTCTCAGTTTATTGTAGCATGAAATCAGTATTATCATAAAATCCTTTTAGTCAGAGATGATCTAATTCAACAAATCACAATCCATGTTTTTTCAGTCTTGACAACCGAGCTTATTAACATATCTAATAAAATTCAAGTCAGTTTCTTTTTAAGCCTTAGTGATTGAACTGTTTGCTTAGGAAAAGCACGACTTTGTTTGGCAAGATAGGCTTGATGCCTATTTTTTATGATTGAGTTGGAGAGTAATGTGCTTGAGTAGATGATAAAAATTGAGGAACCTGAGGTTCTTAGACTTCTTGCATAATTGGAAAATATATTTGTTGCTGTTAACAAATCTATGTATAACTCATGTAGTAACTAGGGTTGCTTGCCATCTTAGCATACGGTGTAGTTGCTTCAGGACCCACCGAGTTAAGATGCTTAGCAGCTCATTGTTTGTCATTCATGTCATAAGATTTAATTGTAGAAATCAAATCGCTAATAGAAAAAGTAAACAAGTCTTTAGTTCTTTTGATGGATGCATAGTTGGTCCAATTGTAAGGCAATGAATTTAGCAGCTTCTTCTTCATAGCTATGTTCTCTAATATTATTCCAACACTCTTCATCGTTATCACAAACTTCACAAACGTAGCAATTTGAGGTTCAAGGATTTCTCTAATGATAAGATTAAATAGTTATTATGAAACCTCCTCACCCGCAACTTAGGGTTTTGAAAACCCTTTTGTTTTTAGTCTCTAAGCTCTAACACCCTAAATCAAAGATCTTCACCAAAGAACTAGAGATCGATGATAGTGATGACAATAGTCAAATTGTCGAAAATGAGCGAGTGCTCCCTCTTCACTAGTCGAAGATGGTGATGACGATTGTCAAATCATTATTCTCTCCCTTCAATTTAGGGTCTCTGGTCATCAACAATCATCAAATAAACAAAAAAAAAGATCAGAGATAGATTCAGTAGACAAATTAGAGAGTAAAAATAGATCTAAAAGGCCGCACCCACCAAATCTTCATCACCTCTTATTTCATTACTCTATAATTTTGCTTCACCTATCTTCTTCGATGGAGTCAGTATGGTGAAATGGGGGGAAGATGCGACGAGGAAGGGTTACGATGACGATGGTTTAGTGGTGTTTAATTGTAGGTAGAGGGTTGTGGGAGGCGGTGAGTAATGGTGGTGGTAGTGGAGAAGGAGAAAGTGAAGGGCGTCGATGGTTGTGGTACACAGTGGTTGAGAGAGACAATTTAGGAGGGATGGTTTTACAAAAAAAAAATTTGATTCAATTTTGAAAGATGTGATAACAATGTTGTGGAAATGATTAAAATGTTGTTAGGGTAAACAAAGGCGATCTAAAAATGTTGGTGGTGTGGGTGAAATTGAAACCAATGCCATAACTATTGGACTGTCAATATAATAAATAAACTATTTGAGTGAAACCGTAATTTTCGTCAAAACACGCGGACTAAAAGCGTAATTAACTCAAAAAATTTATCAACGAATACATAGTTAAAAGTTAAAATACAATGCATGTTGATCGTTCATTCATTACTTACAATCAAAAAATCTCATTAATCAGTAATTTAAAGGATAGGGTAATGCATCACAAATATAAAACAAATACTTCTTGTTGCAGAGTTACTGTTCAAGTGGCATCCACTCTATTCGCAGGTCAATTTCACCGGTCTCAACATTTTGGAGTTTGAGTGTAACCTCTTGTGTCACCTTCCCATCAATGATGTTCACAATGCTATCTTCTAATAATGCATTGTCTTCAGATTTCAGCCATTTTCCTATCTGCATATCACCTAGTATCCCAGCATCCCCAAACGCCATTGCAGACGTTATCAGCGGTTGTATATCAATTTCTGCTTCCCCCATTATGTCATCAGCAGAGAACGTGTCATGATCAAAAACTTGCTGCACCAAAAAAAAACATAATTAAGAACTTTTTAATTAATCAATTTTAACAGGTTATAGCATTAGCCTTTTGACGCATTAAACATGTTTTGTTTGGGTTTTGTGTTCAACTGCTATATATGCGTGGCAAAACAGTTAAGCATGGTTGTGCAACTGGTCAAAACATGTTCGGGCTAATATGGGCAGTTTTAAGAAACATGTCAATTGGGTTTTGTGTTCAAACGCTACATTTGTCCTTATGATGGGGACAATGATGGTGGTGTTGGCCTATTGGTCCCATTCTCAGTCAACAAGTTTCATAAGAGTGACCCATTTATAATTCAAGAAGGCCCAAAAGAACCCACCAACCAAGCATATATCACCAAATCAACCCATTTCTTAAAGGTATAAAACTTTTTAAAGTTACTCGTTTGACCCGGATGTAATCATCCTTAAGAAAATGGAAAAGATTGCAGTGTCTAGTTTGAATAATCCAAATCTGTAGAGCATGCAGAAAAAATATTATTTAGGCATTTACTAATATCAACCTGATTAATATTAATATGAGAACTGCTGACTGCACTATGGAAACTCTTGTCAATATTCAACAAATATCAGTTACAGTTTGTAAATGATAATGAATATTAGGCTTCCCAGTAACTATGAATTGTATTCATCAAAAACTTAGTACAACAGTTCAAAAGGTCAAAATTACTTGCTTCATCAATTTCTCTACTTGTCCACGTTCTGATTATCCAGTCAAAAATATTATTGGTGTTCCTTAAGGATTAAAGATCATCCAAAATTCTCAATTTCTTGCCTGGAAGTAGGAAACAGTGGACAAACTCATTGGAACATTAGTGCAGAAAAGAGGTGGCTCTCTCAGCCCATTACTAGTGATTTGATCAACTTGGGTTACGTATTATCTCAAATGGGTCAAATACATGAAAATAGCTAAAAGGGAATGGATCAAACAGGTAGTGTCTCCAAAGTGTAATCTACAAGAATACAACCTCGTACATTGTTATATTATAAAATTTGGATTATCATTGTCATACCCCATTTTAGCAATCATAAATTAACACATTACTTATTTTTATAAAGGGTATTGCCAACCCAAGTACCCAACTCAACCCACATGAGAGCAAAGAACATTCTAAACCAGAACATGCTGTCACCTCTGGAGCACAAGAGGCTACAGTGGTCACTGGTCAGTATTTTTTTTAGCAGAGCACGCACCAAATCGGTAAGTTGAAAGAACAGAATCAAGCGGCAGTTGATAAATGAAAGCATTTAGACGTACCAGTTTAATAGGCTTGTAATTCTGAGGAACAGAAAGCATGAGCTCTTCGTTCCAAACCGGATTCAAGTTGCTATTTCTCACACTTGTTTGCGCCTTCTAATGCCATTACAGAAGCCCATAAAAGAAAAAGAGAAATCAACAAATTTCAAAAACACGACATAATTGTAGGGGATCATAACTCGCAACATATACCATTAGGACTAAAATAAAAGTAGCTAATTACCCATTCTTTAAATAACTTAAGAAACTTTGACTCCCACAAGTGTATCTCCTTTTTTAACAAGAATGTCCTTTTTTATCATTTTATTAATTAGTTTATAGAATACTCAAAAATTTGTTAAACACTAACTACTTACCTTTAAAATTAACAAAAAAAACACATCCAAACACTATCGCGTGCAACCTATTTTATTATCACTAGGTATCTAATTCTGATTATTTAATATCACATATTCACAAATACAATTAGCCACTTCAAAACACACATCCAAACACCTCACTCCCTTAAGGTTAATTGAATTCTATAAAAATAAGTCATGATACGTATTAACATTTCAATAAATTCACCAACAGGTTTTTTCTTCTTCTTTTAATTCTGTTGGTGGGTTGTGGTTAATGAATTACAAAGTGACTGACCTGTTGTCCTAACGTAAGAACAACATAAGGATCACTTGAAAGCATGTCACGAACAGCAAGATTTGTGCCTTTAACCACTGTGATCTTCAACACTCCAATAAATTCCACCATGCCTTTCTGTCATTAGTTTCCACATCAGCGGGTCAAAATAGATATTCTGAAAGCACCAAAATTATGACATTCATTTCTCTGATAGATAAACTTACAGTACTCGGAATACTGTTCATAGTCTTTCTGGACAAACTTGATTTCAGAGAGCTGGAATTACTTGACAAGATCCTCAAACTAGGCTTCAAGAAGTCTTGAAGCTCATACTTTGACCTATAAGAAAAATGACAATGATTTAGTAGGGGAAACAGCAACCACTAAATCCATCAGGCACATTTGTTAAGTTCTCACATACAAAATGCTTTTTAGGTGACTGAATTGAGTTCAGCATGAAGATGTAACTGAAACCAAATTATGTAAATTGTTTGTCGTAATCAAGATTTCAGCTGGCAGATCATGTTGCATGGGTATGAAGATAATCATGCAAAAAAGTGAACAAATGAATATTTAAATCAACCTAATAAAATTATAACGGTGGTCTTGAGTAGCATCTGGTCCAGGCTTAGAGATTCCTTGAGGAATATAAGCCTCATAGATTGAATTTGCAGATGCATTTCCTCCAACTTCAATCATTGCATCAATTTCAGCATCACTCCATGCATCCAATGTCACCGATAAAACCTGCCCAATTCAGCTGTCAAAAGTGGACTAAAAAATTATGTATGCATAGATTACAGGCTGTAATTTCAACCTATTTACTTACTAATTGGTCAATTTTAGTAATGTGTAGATTCAAATGGGTCATGTCAAAATAATTAGCTAAAAGTGGAATTCGGTGCTATGATTGTGGAGTTTTTGGACACTTTAGTTATGAGTGCACAAAGTGGAAGAGCAAATATAACGAAGCTAACTTGATCTAAGAGAAATTAAGGAGGTGAATTTTGGGCTTAATCTTGACGGATCAGTTACGGGTCGGTTTTTATTAAGTAGTATTTTAGTTTGTTTTTAATTAGGAATCAAATAAATGGTAGAAAGTCAAGGTTTGACCGAGTGTGTGGTAAACGTTGGAGAATGGCTTTTATTTAGGAACATGCGGGTCAAGTTTGTTTGTTAAGTGAAGTTTTCCTTTAGTTCTTGATGACGTATACCTATTTAAAGGCTTATTTTGTTGATGAATGATATAGATCATTGCACTCTTAATTTCATTCCTTTGCAAAGAACCATACTCACATATAAAGATACATACTTATTATCGTAAAAGCAAGTTAATAAAGCAAAAAGTGTCCGATCCAACACATCTTTGATATCTCTAGTATGGAGAGTTGTTGCAAGTGTATGATTAGATGTTTAGGATGTTATTGTACTATTGTAAAACCCTCTTGGAGATTTTCATTAATAAATCAAATATATATAACTAATTAGGAGACTAATAAGCAAAAGATTTACACATTTAATACAACACAAATAAATCATAACAAGCTAGCTAATAGGCCCCCGAAGTTGGAGCTATAGATGGACGAATGCTCAAACTAGACTTAAGGCATTGAAAGAGATAGCGGAAGACCTTTGGTGAAAATGACAGCATACTGATAATCTGCATGTGTATGAAGTCCTCCAACCACACCTATACAAACTTTCTCTTATACAAAATGTATATCTATTTCAACATGCTTCGTTCATTGGTGATGGACTGGATTATCGGTTAAGTATAAAGGCTAATTTGTTGTCTCAATGTACTACAGATGTGTTAGGTTTAAGAAAATGCAACTCTACAAACAACTTTCAAAGCCATCTAGTTTCACCAATCGTATTTACCACCCCTTCGTACTTTCCATACCCCCTCCCCCCCTTATCAACATTAGAATAAGCCATTAGTGTAGCTGATTTAGAGGGGGTCTTACGTAAGCCATGGTTCAACGTACCTTTTAGATAACAGGATGCGCTTCAGGAATATGAAGTGGACAAACTCGCTGAATGACTCATGCAATATCTAGCCAAGAAATGTCAAGTATTGTAGGGCCCTAGCCAAACTTCGATATATTGAGCCATTCGTACACGCACTTAGTTTTGAGTTTGTGTCGGTAGGTGTAAAACATGGTTTACAATCAAACATATTTGCTCGAGCAAGGATATCACTAGCATAAGATTCCTAGGATAAAAATAAGCCACCATTTTTTGATTCCACATTAATGCCAAGCAAATGATGTAATATACCCAAATTGGTCATTGCAAATTCCCGAGATAAAGATGAGATAATCTGCTATAGTGACATGTCATCAGATGTTAATATGATGTCATCGACATATTTTAAAGATAAGCCATACGCGATCCTTGCTTGAGCAAAAAAATAGATCAATCAAGGCATTTCGAAACCTAGAATGATTTACATAAGCGGCAAATCATTGATATCATGTGCATGGTGTCTGTTGGAGCCCATATAATGATGTTTAAAGCGACACACATGTTTGGGCTTAGTAGAGTTACCGTGTCAGAAAGCATTCTTAATATCCAGTTGGTGAATCGGCTAAGACTTTGACACCACGAGTGTAAGAACATTGCGAATGGTTGTGGGTTTAGTCGCGGGGCGGAAAGCAGCATCACAATTGACACCTAACTTGTTTACTTTTGCCATTAACAACCAATCGAGCTTTTTATCTCTGTAAAGAGCCATCGACATTAAACTTATGCCGAAAGGCACATGCACCTATTAATATGACTGTCAGTAGGTCTAGAAACCAAATCCACATGTCATTACCTATTAATGATCTATATTCATCATTCATGGCCGCATGCCAGGTTGGGTCCGATAATGCAAAAAGGTGCGAATTTGGTAGAGGTGCGGGTGGTGAGGTTGTGGTATTTAGGTTGACAGAGAAATGTGTTTTAAGAGTGCCTTCTCATGATCTGGTCGATGATTAGAGGTGGGTATAAGTGGCAAGTCCGGGTGAGCAATGGGTATAGGGGGCTCGAAGGAGGTTTGAACAAATGAGGTTTGGGGGCTGGAAGATGGTGGGGAAGGGGTGTGGTATGGGTGGGATTGGTGAAGTTTGTACGACAGTGGCTCGTGGAGGTGATGAGGCGAGAACCATAGGGCTACGAGTGATGAGGTGGGGTCTAAAGTGAAAGATGGTGGCGGTATAGGGGCTATAGTGGCAGTTTTAGGAGGTTAACGATTTCTTCTAGAGTAAGTATGGGTGAGGGGAGGTGGCTTGTGTTGGTGGGAGGAGGTGTTGTTGGTTTGGTTGAGGGAGAAGGCGGGGTGGAAGGTGGTGGCTGAAATTTAATAAGAGAAGGGTCCGACTCAAATTAAGTGTAGTCATGAGGAGAGTTAGATGTTTTGGAGGCGAGAGGAAAGGTTTGTTCGTCAAAAGTGACATGACAAGATAAAATAACCTTGCCGGTGGACATTTCAAGGCACCAATACCCTCAAAAATCAGTTAGATAAACAAGAAAAATACATAGTGTAGATTGAGAGGCAAGTTTATTTTGTCTAGTGACTAATAGATTCAGATAGCAGGTACATCCAAAGACTCGGAGATGAGAATATGTGGGTTGTTTGTGGTAAAGGATGGAGGTAGGTGTGTCAAAGTTTATGAGTTTTGATAGGAGAATGTTATGAAGATAGACCGAAACATGCAGAGCCTCAATCTAAACGTAGGTGGTAGAAAGGTATAAGAAATAAAGGAGAGCATGATCCCGTTTATGCAACGAATCATGTGTTCCACTTTTCATTTTGCTAGGAAGTATATAGACATGAAAAACATAATTGGGGGCCGTGGGTGGTGGTGAAAGAGGTAAAATGACAGTTGTTGAATTGGCCACCTTTATTGCATTGGAAACTTTTAATTGGCAAAGTTTATTGGATGGTGAATAAAATTTTGTTAATGTTTGAATTTCACAAACAATTTGTAGTTATTGTGAAAGGATATATCCACATGTAGTGAGTAAATTCATCAATAAGAATCATATCATATTTGTATCCTTTTTTAATAGAGATTGGAGAAGTCCATAAATCACAATGCACATTAAATGGTAAAATAAGAAATGATGTAGATAAATCAAAAGTTTATGTTTAGCAATTTTACATGAAAGACAAAAAGATGAAATAGGCTTCTTATTGCAAGAAATCAAATTACAAAAAGATAAAATATGCATGGCGGGTTGGCTCAGGTGATCGAGACGTGCCATAAGTTTGGTGATGACATGGAAGAAGCCACAAAAGCGGTTGCTTTATTGAGATTAGTGAGAGGGTGGAGTTGACTCGTGCAGTTATGACTGCTCAGGATCCTCCGAAGTCCCATCCTGAACATCCTTTATAGAAAAACCATGAGAATCAAATTCAACCAATGCATTATTATCAATGGTATACTGCCATGCGGGAACTTCATTATTGACAAAGTTTGGAGCGTATAAAATATTATTTAGATGAATAGGTTTGGTCGGGTGAGGTAAAATAGTATTACCTGATTCGAGAATCAGCATGCAATTCCCATTCCCAACAAAAAATAAAATTAATAGAAAGAAACTAAGTCGGAACCAAGAACTTACCTTGGTCAGACGTCGAGACACTAGTGCCCATACACCATTGCTTATCAAATTAGTGGTCTTCATAGACATAGCCTGAAAGGCATCTGAATATCCGTCGGCTGAAGAGGATCATAAATTGCCAAGTGGGCTTAGGCCGGCCGTTATAAGTCTGTGAGGCCCATGAGACTTAAGACGGCCAAGGTGACCATGGTGCAGCCCAACCAGCCTAGGTTAGGTATGGACAAAGGGGAACAAACCAGTACTTATAATAAAGACGAGGCCATTGTGGTTGGGCAGCCCAATGTGCAGGAGGTGAAGGCCTCCGTGGCTAAAGTGTTGTCATTGGTAAATGTTGTTAGGAGGACCCTTTTGGATGCGGTTTTAAGGCTGCCGCCGTAGAGCCCTTATTTATTTAGAAAAAATTTCTGAATTTGGGTCCATGCCTTAACTTTGTGTTGAATACTCGTGACCGTATAGATGGGGTGAAGGGCGGATGGGGCGGATGGGGCGGCTGATTTGTCGCAAGCATGGTGGTAAAGTGAATCGGGAAATAAGAGAATGTTTGTGTGGTGGCCTAAGCCGGCCAAAGCCAAGAAAGAAGAGAGATCGGAAGAGAGCCTTTGGGATGCTTTAATATCATGTAATTCTGTAATACTCTCTTGGAGATTTTCATTAATCAAATCATATATATATATATATATATATATATATATATATATATATATATATATATATATATATATATATATATATATATATATATATATATACAACATAGATACTCAACTAATTAGGAGACTAATAAGAAAAAGATATACACATTGAATAGAGTAACAAATAAATCATAACAAACTAATATTTATTTTAAATAACCAATCAGTCAACTATGGTCGACCGGAGCATATTCGGTAGCTAATAGTTATATGTCAATCATCATGAACAAATGCCATGTCATAATACATGCATCCAACATTACTTTGTTCTAACAAGTACCAACAATGATCATTAATTGTGGGAACTACAAATATAGTAATGAATCTCACATATCAAATCAAATAACAATACATAAAATGGAACCAAGGATTTATCCAAGATCAGTAAGAACCACAACAAAGATAATGTATGCAAGATTTATTTTTATTTTATTTTATTTTTATTTTTTGCATGAACATTGATTAAGAGGAAGGAGTACCTACCTTTGAAATATGAACACCAAGACTGCGATGCACACCGCAGCATTTTAAGCATATAAAAACTCCAATGTTGGCTGACCTGAAAATCAAGTGAAATTTTTTAAATATAATCATACAGGAACAAATGCTGCAAACAATCTACCTACAGATGAAAAAATTTAAAATTATAAGGCAAGTCCTTTGGCACAATTTTGTCAAACAACATACTTCATTTTCTTTGGATTTTACATATATATATATCCCTCATGGCTGAGCAAGGCTACTCAAGATAACTGTTTAACAGAAAAGCAGAATAAAAGGTTAACTTCCCAATGTGGATCGGATACGATTCGGAAAATTTAACAGCCTGCATTATGTGTTTCAGTTTAAGTATGGCACTTAACTAAAGAAGATTCACCAAACAGAAATGTGCATGGATACACACTAACATATATACATATGTTAAATTAATAATTTAATATAGATATAATTGTTTGGATGTAAACAATCTAGAAGCATTGTTCTCATCCACTTAGGTTCAAGTGTACAACAACATTCTGCCTGGCTGGTTTCATATTTTTAGTGCGGTAATATCCGTCAACAATGCTCAAATCACTCATATATGATATAATAGGACACTAAACTTTCTGATTTGAAATACTAAATATGGAAGCATTATAGGTTTTTTTAAGTGCTGCAAACTGCTCATAAAAGGTAAAGTCATCAAGGTACAAATAGACGCTTCTTTTGCTATCTCCTTTACAATTATACTATTAATGGTTTACTTAAAAGGAAGTCATCATGTTTCAAATCTAAGCTTCTGTTTACAGTCTTCTTCAATCTGCATAGCTGCATCTGGCATAAGCCTTCACCAATTTTGTAGAACAGAAATGTCAAAAAAAATAACAATGTATTTTAGGAATATATATAACAAGTGCAATAATTAATAGACGGAAAAAAACCAATCGAAATACAGGTGAACCTATATCTCCATCCATAAGCGTAATTTGAAGAAATGAACACTTCGGATAACTGTTATCAACATATTCATATAGATTTAACTTACGCCCACTTAGGGTCAGGTGCCCCACAATCAGCACAAGTTCTATTATCACGTTGCTGCAGTAATTCTTTTAACCGTCTGTTACCTACATTATTAGAACATGTTCTTCAATATTCGACAACTATAAAGTTAAAACTCAAAATCTAACTAATATATGATGTATACATACATACATAAATACATACATACATACATGCATACATGCATACATACATACATACATACATACATACATACATACATACATACATACATACATACATACACACATACATACATACATACATACATAGACACATAGACACACATATACACAATTGTTTTATATGGGTGTGTCTTCTTGATTCACTACCAAAATTTTGTTGAAACAAAAGCAAGTAATAAATAAAAATCACAAAAAGTGCAGAAAACAAAGAATAAACTTATATTAGTAACCATATCTCTTTCAAAACTTCTAGTACATATCCAACAAAGGTGATTGATGAGTTATAATCAATCCATTTTCAGACGAATAAGTAGGACTGCGTGAAAATCACTAATAATTATATTATTTTCCTTTTGAGGTGGGTAGTGGCCCAAATATTCCTTAATTTAGATGTTCTACTGTAATTTTTAAACAATTGTATTAAATTCGAGAATAGGGCACGTAGAGTTCTATTAAGCATTTGAATCATACCAGAAGATGTTTTCCCAATTGCTACTGGCTGTTGACTCATTCTTCTGTTTACAGACAAACAATCACCGAACACAACTTTCACTTGTTTAAATAAACAGCTCTAAGCTAACACAGAAGTTGAACAAAACCAAAAGATCCCGAAAGTTGACTACAGATCGAATCGCAACCTTGTTTTATCAAATCACGACTTGATCGCCTTCCCAAAATTTGAAATTAATCAGCTTATAGTTGCAACTAGAAGGATCAAACTGACAGATGAAAGGAACTTCAAAATCTGATAGCTGCAATTACGAAAATGGGAGCAGTTAATTGAGATGGAGGAACTGCAATCAACTAATGTCAACGAAATAGAACAAAATCTTGATGATCTTGAAAGGTGGAATATTATTACCCGGTGGGGATGCGAATTAGAACGTCGCTTGCGGTGGATATGATGAGAACGTGAGCAGTTGGTTCACGTTGTTTAAAGGAGGCGGCGGCCTCATAATTAATGCACCCTTTACACCCCCACCCCGCCAATACAATTCATTAATCCAACGAAGTCAAATCTGTTGCTTTCTAGTCGACCTTTTTGGAACGATATTATGGAACATCAAATTTTTATCAAGCAGTTGAAAGGCATGTTTTCCAACCCTCCAAAGGA
This sequence comes from Flaveria ramosissima, assembly GCA_025215565.1. Classification (NCBI taxonomy): domain Eukaryota; kingdom Viridiplantae; phylum Streptophyta; class Magnoliopsida; order Asterales; family Asteraceae; genus Flaveria; species Flaveria ramosissima. The sequence continues at coordinate 7,355,480 of CM046046.1, read as the reverse complement.
AACAAGCATAAACATTAATGGGGGACTTGTGTAGGGGTGAAAAAACATTAAATTTAATGACTTTGTTTTTGGAGTTTGCTATGATTTTTGAGTAAAATCTGAATTGTCTTTCATTTTTTGGTGTTTCCTAAATTGGATTTTCGGAATCATCCTTTGTGGCATCACCCACTTGCACGTCAATGATTGAGTTGTCAGATTTTGTTAGTTTCGCAATTGTCAATTATAGATACGGAGAGCTCAACTCACACCCTCAATTGACTATTTGTTAACCCGGTTTTTTTAATGATCCCGTAAATGATGATTACAAAGCCATCTCTAACTTTAAAAATTACCCAACTAACTTTTATATATCTTGCCTTCTCCAACAACAGTTAAAATTGTAATAAAACTATATTTGCTAAATACCATATCAAAAGCTTCCTTTGTAGCTGCGCACAAATTAATCAAAAAGTACTTACAAAAATGAGTAGCGAATGATATTTCAGTTTTTAAATCTCAAGCAGAAGAAGGTACTAACGAATTCTAATTCATCTATGTATAGTTGTTCAATAAACAGATGTACGAATTTAAATGCATTAATCTATGAACATGTCAAGTGGGTAAATCCAAACACACTAAAAATGTTACAAGTCAAATGGGTTTCACAAGTGGCTTAAATATTTAAAACAGAAACATAAAAAATATGAAAAATTATCACTGCATAAATCACTATAAGTAATTTGGTTTCTTTAAAAGAAGAAATCTCTCCAAACAGACACATACATATTTTGTATAAAAATTTAACATACATTAGCTTTAGCTTCAATTAGCTTTTCAACATAAATCACTATAAGTAATTTGGTTTCTTCAAAAGAAGAAATCTCTCCAAACAATAAAAAACTAACATACATTAGATTTTAAGGCACCTTAAACGCATCATTTCACGCGTGTTTACACAATCTGGTTGGTGAAGAACAAATATCATATAGTAAAAAAAGAATAAGGAATATTTTAAATTGAGTAGATTTTAAGGCACGTTAAATGCATCATTTCACGCGTGTTTACACAAAAAAATATATATAAAGAAGGATCCATAGGCAAATATGATAAGGTACGATCTAGCTTAAAGAAATTGACCCATATTATAAAAGTAGACCTAGAAAAACACAAACAAAGGTGAAATGATATTGCTAAAGGTACCTTGATCTTTACCAGTTTGAGGAAGATTTCTAGTGTTATGATGACAAATGCAACCCCACGAAACACGCTTGCATTAGCTCCTAATTTACATTCTATAAGAAAAGACACAAACACATTCACAACCCGGTATATATCGGTAGAAACAAAAAAAATCACAAAGCATCAAAACCAATGGTAGCGGGCACTTAATGGAAAAAATCTTCGATTAAACGATCTTAATTCGAGTTAGAGCATGAATAAAAGGCTTGTTAAAGATGTGTTGAACTGCAAGTGAGCCATTTAGGTGACAAAGGCGATTATGCGCTATATCTCTTCTCTTCTTTAGAATCACGGTAAGTTTGTGGGACAGTTGATGTTATGTATCTTAATTTTTTATAACTGACATGACTTTTATAACAATTGATAGGTTCAAATCATTAATTAATATATACAATTTTGCTAAAAGTTTTTGAAACAACAGTTGCATAATAATTTGGAAATTTAATTTAGATTTTGAAAGAACATTTATTTCCTACGTAATTGATTTAGAATAATCCGTTTGATTTTAAGGTGCATTTAGAATGATCATAACTTAAAAGGATTGATATTCAACCATACGCGCATACTGGTGAAACAAAAACTTTACTGAAGGATTTGTACCAGCTTTCTTTCTTTCATTTTTGGTTCTGCAGCTCAAGTGAAAAATGAGATCATATACTTTAGCATCTACAAAATATAAATTAAGTATCAAAACACTTGTTTTTCTAGTTCATAATAAAGATTATAGAAAAAACATAAGACACCATTTTAGTTCTTCCATAAAAGTGATAAGAATACTCACGTAATAGCAAAACTGTTAGTCGCTAAACAATAATCGGTTATCTTTCAATGTGCCCAAAACAATAAATTCTCACAACAATTCAAAAACCCACTTGCAATAACAATATATCATCATGGGTTGCAAGAATATTGTATATATTAATCAACCTGTATATCGAGGAGATGAAAGAAACAATGGCTGCTTTGTTGTAGGTAAGATCTCAATAAACAAAATTATAGAAGCCGAAGGAGAACCCAGTAATATACTCCCATCAAGCGAGAACCCAGTAATATACTCCCATCAAGCGAGAAGAAGTTGAAAAGCAAAGATTTTTAGGGCGTTAATTCTCTTTATGGTTACAAGAGAATTTATTATTAACATCCATTACAAAAACCATACCCCATTCATGTACCCTTACAAACATGAAAGATAAAAATACCCATCAGATAACACCTTGGAGAGAACCATGATGACCGTTCCACAAAATCAAGAACTTTATTATCCCTAAATCATGGTCAATAGTCCCGTATTAGTCAAAGATTATGTTATTATACACATGTGATCAAGCACAAAGTACCTAAAGCAATGTAAATGTCCCAAACAAACCACAGTCACTTGGGCATTTCATCGAACACGTGATAGACAGAAATGATAAAACACATAAACAATAAACATACTGATTTGGACCCAAAAAGATATTAATTTGTTGTAGATATCAAAAACCCTAAGCATCGGTTAACAATGAAAAACCACGATCATAGTCAGTTATGATCACAATCAGTTCCAGAACCACAATCAACACATGGCATGAAGAAGAGTCAAAACAAAAGAAATTAAATCAGTAAAAAGAAAGTTGGGTGAAATCATAATATCACCTTATTTGGGTTGCATTGGGATGTACCTGTCATCATCTACATCGATGGCTATAGACATATGTGTGCGTATTGATATCATTGAATCGCTTTAATTGAAGGTGTAACGGATATCATTCATTCCATTTAATCAGTGAATGAGAAGAGGGGATCGAAAGGAAGCAAAGGGTTAGGGAGTAACAACGATCGTTCAGCTGAAGGTGTGACTTTGAACAGTTCAATTGAAGGTGGAGGGCACCGATCGATTGAATGTAGGTGAAGGAGGAAGAGGCAAGATGGATGGGCAAAGGGCGCGTCTTACAAAAATGTGTAAAATTACTCTTTTAACCCAAGTTCATGTATTATAAGGTAGTAGAGATAAATTTTACAAAATTGTATTAAGTGACCCTTATAAATAACTCAACCTACTTTATGACATGTTTAATAACCCTACAAAATTTTTATTTATAAGTCCTTTTATAAATTTGGCAATTTATAATATATATTAATACTTTATGTCGGTAACTATAGTTTAGTTTTAGATTCTTATATATTAGTCACCAAAGTTCTACAGTTTATAATATAAACACTCAGAAGATTGGACACGTGTAATCATAGTCTTTTAACTCGTCTATTTTGGTGGCACGTTTTGTCTACCATTTTATTTCTTTTGCCACCACGATTAACCCATCGTCGATATCTTCATCTACATCATTGCATGACCAGTTAAGGGATGATAAATACAATCAGTCTCACAATAAATAGAGTGTTGGAACACTTAACAGATCAAATAAGGAACCAGGTTTATATGAGTGATACTAAGAACACAAGCAAACAAGGTGACAGAACTAAGAAAAACAACAGATGAATATAGTTTTCAAACTCCCCCTAGGCTGATGCTACCAAAAATAGAGAAGGCTATTCAGATATAGACAATTCTTATTAGGATCAAGACCATACCCTTCTTCATTGATTGGTCATGATCCCTCAGACCCTTATAATACCTTCTCATGTCATAAAGATCATGTAGAGGAAGGTCAACCATGTCTTGCCTAAAATAGACATCTTGAGCTCTTTGATCTCTTATGACAGGCCATATGTCTGGATTTACAGCAAAGGTCCAAGACAGAATGGGTCTTCCAGATGCAAGAGGTTGTGCTTGAGTTGGATTTAGTTAATCAGCCTCTTCTTGCACTTCCTCATGATGCTCTGACTCATCCTGAGGTATGGAGGTGGATGCTTTTAACTTCTTTTTCTTAGTTACACTTTTCATGGCCATTATTTTTCTCCTCTTTGAGGTCTTTAACTAAGAGGACTGGTCTTCAGCACCAGGTTGTTTTGTTCTATCTCTCTCAGTTGGGTCTTCTTCCCTCACAGGTTTAGAAGGAGAGGGAGCTAGACCCTGCTGTGGATTAGAAGATGAAGTTGGCTGAGATGCAGCTCTAGGTTCAGGTTGTGTTGTCTCAATGGGTTCAACCTTGACCTCAACTTCAGGAGGAGCTTGACTTGGTGGAGAATGAAGTTCAACAAGCTCTCCATTTTTAATCTTCTGCTTGATCACTCTAATGTGCTCATCCATAATGGATAGAGACATTTGACCAAGCCTCCTTCTGTGGAATCCATACAGCTTCAAGAAACTCATCATCCTCTGCCTATCACCAGACTTCTTTTAACTCTTTTGGATGATGGCTCTTGATTTTGCAGCCTCTTCTCTCATATTTCTCTTAGCAGGCTTTTGTTCTTTGATAACTTGTTGCTCCAGCTACTTAAGATACTCAAATTCTACATACTCATATGATAAGGGAAAAAGTGCAGATCCTGATAGAGGCATGTGGCACTCAGATAGTTGATCATATTTTGTCTATCAACTTCCTTGTCTATCTAAGGTTGTTTAGTTGTCACAACCTCTGTCTTATGACTTTCTTGAACTGGGAAGAGGGTAGGAGCATGCTTATAAAGCCTTTTCTGCCTCCTTTCTTCTTTGATCTTGAGCAACAACTCTGCATCCTTTATCTCCTTCCTCTGCTTAGACAGCTTCATCTTTGCCAGTTCATTTAGTTCTTCTAAGGGAAGAGAGATAATTTTATCAACTTCATAGTTCCTGATCCCCTAGTAGTTTATACTAGTTGCCCTCAACTCATCATTTTGAGTATTTGGCCTGGGGGCAGCCCTGATAGCAGCTTCCATGAAGCCTGGGGACCCGCTTGAACTTTCTCCTCTTAGTTTCATCTTCCTCTCTCTTTGCACCCAAAACAACCCAAGTGCTTCCTGCATGCATACACTTGGTACTTAGTGGAAGTTGCTTCAGAAGTTTTACACTCTACACAAGAAAATATTCTAACTGTAAAATCTTCCGAAGCCAAGACCAAATCTTCCCAAGTCAAATATGAAGTGTTTCAAAGCTTCAAAGGCGGTCTTCCGAAGCCAATGAAGTGAAGACAGATTTTTTCCGAAGACTAAGAAGAACATGCTTTCTCTAATGTACTTTTGCATAAAGCTGAACCACTTTTCGATGCAACTTTGAAGACTCACCAACTTATACATATTGGTGAAAAGGTTCATGCTTTTGCAACTGTATATTGAGGTCTTGAGTCTGTAACTTTCTACTTTATGTACCTTTATCCTTTTTGTAATATATTAGGATGTGAGCTATGGCATGTCATAGTCACTAGTCAAAAGGCAAATCTACCTTTTGACTTTACATTGGTCTTGTTGTCTACATTAGTGTTTCCAGCTGGCCTTCAAAGTATGGCCGGTTGTAAGATGTAATATAAAGTATCTCAGTTCTTGTATCTTTTCCTTATGCTTTCTAACACTTGTAAAAGAATTTGAGAAGCAATATACAACATCCTTGAAAACCGTACTTGTGTGTTGTTCTTAAGTTTCTGTTTCTTGTTTTGCTTGTGTTCTTAGTATCATAATATTGTCCAGGATCCCTATTTGATCTGTTAAGTGCTCTAACACTCTCCTCATTGTGAGACTGATTGTATTGACCATCTCCTCATTGGTATCAGAGCATTCCAGGCTCTTGATTATAAGATCTCACCATCTTAGATCCAGCAGTTTCACAAAATACTTAACATCTCAAATGACAGCTCTCACAAAGACTGATATGGAAACCGGAACCATGACAAAGTCCCCACTGATCACTCCTGAAGACTTTGATACTTGGTGCCAAAGAATATAAGGATTCATCAAGTCTCAAGACTCTAGGATGTGGGAGTCTGTTGTCTCTAGACCTTACATACCAAGCACCTCTTTAGCTGCTGGAGGTGGTATGATTCCAAAGGGGGTAGCTGACTTTTTTGAAGAAGACATGAAGAAGATTGACATAGATTAGAAAGTCATGACTGCCCTCCAAACTGCTCTTCCAAACTCCATATACATAGGCTTCAAGAAGTGCAAAACTGCCAAACAACTATGGGATGCACTGAAGCTCATGTATGAAGGGTCTACTGAAGCAAAAGAGAACAAGAAGGACCTCTTGAAGCAGTAGTTTGAGAACTTCACCTACAAGACAGGTGAAACCATGACTCAACAATACTTCAGCTATGTTGAGATTGTGTATACTCTAATGGATGTTGGAGTAACTCTTGAAAATAGGGACATTGTAAGGAAGTTCATGCCCTCTGTTCCTAGACAATTGACACACTATTGTGTTGTTATCAAGAGAACTGAGAAACTTAAGACTCTCACTCTTATAGAGTTGTATGGTATCCTCAATGGGTACCAAATAAAGATGAATATGCAAAATCCATCTGGTAACTCCAGCAATCAAGAGAGTTCAACCCTTCATGTGGTTGAAAGGGACTATAGAGAACTACAACATCATCTTATCTGCTACCCTAATAACTCACAAAAAGGTACTTTCATCACCTTCCCAGAGACATCAAGGGAGAGCTACACTCAAGGAAGCCCATTCCAAGAGACAAGCTCTTCACTAGCCTTTGTGTCTGCTGATGAAAGTACAAGCAACTTTCTCTTCACCCTTGAAGACCTGTAGTGTATCCATCCAGATGATTTGGAGTACATGGAAATAGTTTAGCAAATGGCTCTTCTCACTCACAGAGCCAAAAAGTATTACAAGAGGACAGGGAGGAAGTTTCCTAGCAATGCAGCTAGTGGGAAGTTTGGGCTGGACAAAAGCAAAATGAAGTGTTACAACTGTAACCAAATGGGAAACTTTGCTAGAGAGTGCAAGGCACCAAGAACAAATGGTGGCCAAGCACAAACCAGACCAAACTACATTGGCAAAGTCACCCAGAATGAGAAGCCAAAACAATAAGCTATAGTTGTTGTTGAAGAAGGACGCTTTGACTGGAGCTTTCAGGTAGAGGATTCATCTCCAAACCAAGCACTGATAGCTCACCATAATAAGGCCAAGATATTGAAACATCTTTGTGCATCTGAATGCATTGCTAAAGTTAATAGATATAGGTCCTATAACCTAGAGATGAGATCTGATCTTGAGTCTTTAAACATCTTAAAAACTGACTTCAAAAGAGCTGAAAATGATTACAAACTTAAAATAAAAGATTTAAAAATGACCATTTCCACTCTTAAACATGAACACACCAACTATAGGACTTAGATCAAAGATCTCATCACTAAGTTAACTAAATGTCAGGCTGAGCTTATGATCAGCAAAGCCAAGACAAAAAAATATGTTCTTAAAGAAGAGACCTTCAAGAACATAATATTATCATCCTTGCATGCAAAAAATTGTTATTAGAATAAGCAAGGACTGGGATCCACTGAGATAGCTCTTCACACACAATATTGTCTGTAAGATCTCCAAGGTGTGGAACTTGTGAAGATGAGCTTCCCCTCATAGACCCCATAAATGAAGAGGATGAAAAGAAGATAGTGAAGGATGACTCTAGGAAGAGTGAAGAAGAGCATCCTAAGAAGGGTCACTATTCTCCTGAGGAGAGCAAAGGTGTTGGGATGACCAAGTCTAGAAGGAAGAACTTGATCAGAAAAGCCGAGAGGAAGTTCAAGAAGGATCAAGAGATCAAGGCCACTTTTAACTCTATGCAGAAACAAGTGTTTATCTCTGCAGGATTTGAAGTGGTTAAGGTAGAAGACTCATACATTGAACTCTAGTACCAAGAGTTCTAGTTCTTGTCCAAATCATCCCAGCAACATAAAGAAGACTGATCAGTTGTGTACCACTGCTACACAACCTGAACCATCCAGCTCCAAAGGCAGTTCTCACCCTAAAAGAATTGCTACATCATCTGCAAAGATGAAGATGGAGAAGGAAAGTGATCAAGATCAGCCTTCTTCTCAAAGGAAGATTCTCAGAAGGAAGGAGATGGACTGTGTCATGTGTGGCAGTACTTCTCATTTAGCCAAGGATTCCTTTACAATCCAAAAAGTACTGTCCATATGAACAAGAAATAAACTTCTGAGAAGATTAAGAAGAAGCTAGGTTTGGAAGGAAAATCTTTTCCTTTCGGAAGCTCCAAAATGAAGAAGAAGACAAGTGAAAACTTGCTTTCGGAAGAAATATTGGTCTCGGAAGAAAGGAATACTTCCGAAGCACTAAAGCTTGTGCAGTGTTAGCAAGATCTTCCAAAGGTCCGGTCTCCAAAACTTCCAAATTTGTCAAAACTTCCGAAGTGTTGAAGGTCAAGTCTAAGCTTCCAAAGGTGGTATGGAAGACAAAGAAAGACCATGTGACTAGTTCTTCATCAACATCATCAAATGATCCTCAAAACTTGATAATAGGATCAATTACTATTGCATTATCTTCAACTTCTTTTGACAACTACAAGACCAACAAGGCTTGGGTTTCCAAATGTAACTAACCATCTTTTTCTGTCCAGGAACAGCTCAAGGCCAATAGGAATGTATGGATCATTGACATTGGCTGTTCCAGGCACATGACAGGCAATGGCTCTTTACTTCAAAATTTTAAAAAGATTGATGGAGAGCCAGTTGTTTTTGAAGGAGATGCTGGAGGTTACATTACTGGAAGGGGCAGTGTCCTAAATGGTAAGCTCAGTATTGAGAAGGTTGTTAGGTCAAGTAAGGCTGGTGCAACCAAAACAAACACCCAGACAATTTTGGTGCAACTGATGAAGAACTTCCAAAGGCAAAAGTAGAACTTCCGAAGGCAATTGCTGAACTTCTGAAGGTCAAGTCTGAAAGAGCTTCCGAAGAGGAACTCTAACTTCCGAAGACAAAGTCTTCCTTTTTCCAAAGTTCAACACTTAGAATAATTCAAGACAATGACTTTCGAAGCATGAAGGCTTGAAGAATAACTCAAGCTTCGGAAGAAGTAGCCTCTTTTGAGGGATAAGTGGCTTCAGAAGAACTTGTTCTTCCGAAGCCAATTAACCATCGGAAGAACCTACTATGAACCAGTGGACATAAGTATGGTTCCTCTGAAACTCCGCTACAATCTTTTAGATACTCCATGGTGCTTTTCCCACGCCCATGTATTTGACCATACTTTATTCCACTGTTCATTTCTTATCAGTTAGTACAGTTACCAACTTTAGTTGGTGACAATAGGTGTCATGGACATGTCATGACAACCAAATCTTAGATAGTATTTATCTAAGACACCTTACTTCTAGTAATGTAGTATTTGTCTAGTTGTAAGTTCCAGCTGGTATTAAAGTATATCTGGCTGTAGATAGTAGTAAATATAGTTTCTCGTTGTAACTCATGTATCATGCTTGTAAGAGTCTTGTAAAACTTTGAGTTGAGAAGTAATATATACAAGTATCTTGAAAAACCATTCTCTTGTGTTTTGTTTATTTATACTTAGTATATTATTATCAACTCTTAGAAGGATTCTGCATCATCTATACGAGTGAGACTTAGTGAGTTTGAGAGACCATAATCGTGTTGAGTGAACAAACCCAGTCCTGCAATTGGTATCAGAGCTTCTTAGGCTCTTGATTGTGTGATCTCACCATCCAAATCAACCTTTTTATCACTCATATACTCACTTCACTCAACATGGCCCTAAACCAAAAATCTGAATGTGAGATGGGGACGATGACAAAGCACCTATCATCACCCCTGATAACTTCAGATCATTGAGCATTGTAAGTCAGCCAAAGAATTGTCTGATACCTTGACTCAGATGTACTCTAGCTCAAATGACTCCAAGAAAGATTCACTAAAGCAACAATTTGAAAATTTCACTTATATTGTTAGAGAGACCCTTAGCCAGCAATACTTCAGGTATTTGGCTCTTATTTCCTCCCTTCAGCCTGTGGGAATAACTCCTGAGTTGAGAGATATCTCAAGAATATTCATGAGTGCACTCCCAAATCAGTGGACGGTTCTGCTATGTCTCTACCAAGAGGATAGAAAACTTAAACTCCCTTACCATGACTGAACTATATGGCATCCTTTATGGATACCATGTAGAGATGGAGAACAAGAGAGGCCACCAGGTGAGCAAATCCTCAAGCCTTCCTGCTAGCAACGCTTAAATGGTTGTTGAAGGCTCAAGAACCCCTCAACCTCAACAGTACCAGACTTACATCCAACAGCCATCTTGTTATTTTGGGCCATACATCACATTCCATGAGACTCCAAGGTCTCAACAGGCTCAGCCAAGTCCCTTCCAAGACAGTTGTGCTTTTGTCTATTAGATAACCAAGATGTGGGACTCAAGATGTGGGACTCAAGAGCAAGAGGTTTCAACTACTGAACCACATTATTATGAATCTATTAGATAACCAAGATGTGGGACTCAAGAGCAAGAGGTTTCAACTACTAACCCACCACCTCATGAATTGAAAGATGATACAGCCATGGAGACCATCATAGGGAAGAACCAAGTAAATCAACCCACATATACCAGTGACGATCAACCCCTAACTACCAAAGCCAGAAGAAACAGTGCTAAGGTAGCCAAAAAAACTGCCAAGAAAGTGGGTGAATCCAAGCTGAAGATAGACCCAAAACAAAAGGGTGTGTTCATTTCAGTCGGATTCCAGGTGGTTGGAAATTCTGATCCTGGAAAGGAGTGTAGTACCAGCACTCCTGTCCTACTGAAAGATTAGAAGTTAAAGGGGAAGACTGTTGATGAGGACAAGAAGAGCAAGAAACAACAGTCCTCAAATTCCCCAAAGATTAACATTGCATGCATAATGTGTGGTTTGCAAAACCATATGGCTAAAGATTGTTACTGCAATCCTGCAAGCACACATTATTCAAATAATGTTAAGAAAGAAAGATTCAAGGAGAGTTTCACATGTGGACCTTATCACATGGTTCAAGTGATGAGGAAAGGACAACTTGTTTCCGAAGTAAAACTGCTTTAAGAAGAAACTCATTCTTCTGAAGGGAAAATAGCTTTGGAAGTTAAGCCAAAGAAAATTCAAAAGAACAGGAGAGTTCCTTTGAAACCTTCCGAGAAGAAGACAACTTTGGAAGAAAAGGTGGGGAAGGCTTCTTTCGAAGAGAGAAACTTCAAAAGAATGCCATGCTGCTCAAGCTTCAACAAGCTCATCTACACTGATCAACCAAGGGATGGAATGGAAGATCAGACAAGATGCTACAGCCCAGACCTCTTCACAAACATCTATTGAACCCTCTCTCCTACACTTTGGTTCAATTATGTCATCCTCATTGGAAGAGCCCAAGACCAACAAGGCTTGGATTTCCAATCATAACTAACTTTTTACCTTATGTGCAAGGACATCCACATGACAAGAATAATAATGTGTAGATTATAAACAGTGGATGCTCCAGGCACATGACTGGGAACATATCTCTTCTTCAACAATTTCAACATTTTGATAGAGGTCCTGTTCAATTTGGAGGTGAGACCGAAGGATACATTTCAGGCAGAGGAAGTGTATCCAATGGCAAGTTAACGGTCGACAAAGTAAACTTTGTCAAACAGCTTGAACACAATCTTTTAAGTGATTCTCAATTCGGTGATCAAAAGCACCAAATGCTTTTCACAGAACATGAGTGCATTATCCTAAAACCTAGGATGACAATATCTTAGGAATTGGTGCTTCTTAGATCTCCCAGGAAAGGGGATATGTACAAGCTGGATATGAACAATGCTTCCCCATTGGGTGAAGTATCATGCTTTCTTTCCAAAGCTGATGGTGATGAGTCAACTCTATGGCAGAAACGTATGTGTCATGTCAATTTTAAAACCATGAATAAATTGGTTAAAATAACTTGGTACATGGTGTGCCAAAAATGTAATTTTTCTGTAGAGACAATTGTGTTGCATGTTTGAAAGGAAAGCAACATAGAGCATCTCACAAATTCAAAGTAGTTAACTCTATTACCACTCCATTACACTTATTGCACATGGATCTATTTGGTCCCACAAGTATAATAAGCATTAGAAGGAAGTCATACTGCCTTGTGATTGTTGATGACTTTACTAATTTTACATGGGTATTCTTTTTAAGAACTAAAGATGAAACTGCTGAAACTTTAAAATTTTTTATTCTTAAAACAAAAAATCAAATTGATCATAAGGTTAAGATAATTAGGAGTGATCAAGGGACTGAGTTTAAGAATCAAGTTCTTGACTCATTTTGTAACTCAAAAGGGATATCTAGACAATATAGTGCTCCTAGAACTCCTCAACAAAATGGTGTTGCTGAGAGGAGAAACATGACACTTATTGAGGTCTGCTCGAACTATGTTAGCTGATTCAAAGCTACCTCTAACATTCTGGGCAGAGGCAGTCAGCACTGCATGCTATGTTCAGAACATAGTTCTTGTAGTTAAGCCACATGGAAAAACCCCTTATGAGTTATGTAACAAGAGGCCACCGTTCATTGGCTTTCTTAGGTCCTTTGACAATAGGTGTACCATACTTAACACAAAGGATAATTTGGAAAAATTTGTTGAAAAGTCGGATGATGCTATCTTTGTTGGATATTCCTTTACCTCTATTGCCTATAGAGTGTATGACATTAAACATCAACAACTTAAGGAATCATCTAACATTGTTGTTAATGAGCACACTCCTTGTGTTAGGGGGAATGGCCCTGATAACATTTTTGACTTAGAATTGTTTTCAAACTATTCTAAACCCTCTAGTGAGAATGTTTCAGCTGGAACGGGACTCAAAGTGATTCTGATGATGAACAACTATTTGAGTTACCTAGACCTCTTCCAAGTTCTCCAAGAGTTGCTGAAAATCAAGCTCCCACAATTGGAAGATCTAATAGCATAACTATCTCAAGAACCAATGGAGCTTCAACAAGTTGTCAACCAAGTGAGCCTCAAAACTCATCTGGTGACAATGCACAACAACAAGTTGATGGAAGTAGCATTTTGAAGGAACAAACAACTGTTAATACTAATACTGATACTGATGTTATTTCTCTTTCATTCAATCAGTCCTCATTGAATGAGTGTGAAACATCAGCTGGACCAAGTGTTCAACCCTTGAGCCAAACTTTTCCAATCTGGATCTATCCATGCAACTAGATGTGATCCCTAGGCTCAGGATGCACAACACTTATCCAGCTGAGAACATCATTGGAGATGTCTCTGAAAGCGTGAGAACAAGGGGACAAACTCACAATTGGAATGTCTGCCTGTACTTATGCTTCCTATCTCAGATTGAACCTAAGAAGGTAGAAGAAGCCTTGAAAGATAGTAGTTGGATTGAATCAATGCAAGAGGGATTGCTTCAATTTAAGAGACAAAAGGTTTAGAACCTATGTCCACTACCATCCGATCAAGTAACAATAGGCACAAAATGGATATTCAGGAACAAGAGAGATGATAGAGGCTTAATCATCAAGAACAAGGCAAGACTGGTAGTTCAAGGATACACTCAAGAGGAAGGAATTGATTACACTGATGTCTTTGTACCTGTTGCAAGACTTGAGGCAGTGAGAATCTTTCTTGCTTATGCTACATCCAAGAATTTTACTGTCTACCAGCTAGATGTTAAGTGTGCATTTCTATATGGGGATATAGATAAGGAAGTCTATGTGTGCCAAACTCCAGAATTTGAAGACCCATAACACCCCAACTATGTGTGCAAACTGGATATAGCTCTCTATGGGCTACACCAGGCACTTAGGCTGTGGTACGAGACATTGTCTCAGTTTCTCCTGAAGAACGGATACGCAAGAGGTACCGTTGACAAGACTTTATTCATAAGAAAGTCTGGGAAAGACATTTTGCTCGTACAAGTTTATGTTGATGACATCATATTTGGCTCCTCAAATGACCAAATGTGCAAAGACTTTGAGAGCATTATGAAGAAGAAGTTTGAGATGAGTTCCATGGGAAAAATGGACTTTTTCCTTGGAATTCAGATAAAGCAGATGAAAGATGGGTTCTTTATCAATCAATCTAAGTATGTCAATGACATCTTAGAGAGATTTGATATGAAAGATTGCAAGCCAACAAAGACTCCTATACCCAGAAATCACAATCTTTGTCCTGACTCTGAGGGGGAGGATACTGATCAACCCCATCAGCGTATTTTTTTACGCGCCCTAGTATAGGGCAATCATTGGATCTCTGATGTATCTCACAGCAAGTAGACCTGATATCATGTTTGCAACTTGCATCTGTGCAAGATATCAGGCTGCTCCAAAGGTGTCTCACCTAGTTGCTGCCAAGAGAATTCTTAGATACCTCAAAGGAGCACCTAAACTGGGTATCTGGTATCCAAGGAACACCAATTTTATTCTTTATAGCTGCACTGATAGTCACTATCGTGGCTGCAACATCAACAAGAAATCAACATCAGGAGGATGTCAATTTCTTGGTGGAAGGCTAATCTCATGGCAATACAAAAAGCAATCCTGTGTCTCAACATCTACTGCTGAAGCTGAATACATTGTTGCCGCTAGTTGCTGTGCCTAGCTGTTGTGGATTCAAAACTAGATGATAGACTATGGATTCAACTTCATGAGCCTCCTATTCACATTGACAACAAGAGTGCTATTTTCATCACAGAAAATCCTGTCAAGCACTCCAAGACAAAGCATATTGACATCATGTACCATTTCATTAGAGATATTCATGAGAAAAATCTGATTAAACTAGTCAAAGTTGACTCAAATGAACAATATGCTCATTTTTTCACCAAAGCATTTGATGAACAAAGATTTAAGTATCTTATTACGGCTATTAGGATGATAAACATTGATTAGCTTATCTCATTTTGAAAAACCTTCTCAAAATGTGTATTGTTTTGTCAATATAATCTAAGCCCTGTTACAAAAAAGTATTTCTTCAAAATTTGTTACGTGTAACTTCTTCCGAATAGAAATTAACCCTCATAAGGTATGCTATTTATCTTCCGAAGGAAAGCTCCTCCAAGTTAGTTTTCTCTTCCAAAGAGTTTTTTGTCTCAGAAGTCTGAAGCTTGAAAACCTCTTTCACTCGGAAGACCTTCTTACTATCGGAAGTAAATATCTCCTAGGATAAATTTACCTTTGGAAGTAAGATTGGCTTCGGAAGAAAAATACCTTCGGAAGTGCCCTTACTCTCGGAAGAAAGCTTTACTGTGTAACGGAAATCTTTTGGGCCCCACTATGTAAAAAGGTAAAGATTTTATTAATGATGTCAGAATATTTTAAATAGATTTAACCTTACCGCCCTTGTCACATCATACCCCAAACCATCACTTCATCTTATCCATCCGCCACTTTCACCCATTTTAATACTTCCAACTCATTTCCTTAATCCTTTTACCAATTTAACTGCCCTAAGTTTCCTTCGTCTGTAACTTTCTTGAACAATGGCACTAAACCCTCAACATAACCTAGTCGCACTCCTTAACTCTTCCAAGGATGCTGACTTCTCTGAAATCAACTCCTTCCTTACCCAATCCACCTACTACACTACCCTAACTGTCAACCCCATTGTTTACTCAAACTACATGGCAGAATTTTGGGGAACAGACACATGATTGAAACCTTGAACAAAGTTAAGGTTATTAGGTTGAGCATTTGTGATCAAGAACTGATCATTTCTAAACAAATAATCAGGGAGCATCTAGAGCTTCATGATGAGGGCGCTCCTACTGAATTCCCCAAATCAGACCTAGATGAAACATATATCCAGATGGGATATGGTGGTGATGTGAGCAGGTCAATAGTGTAAAAGTTCAAATATTTTTACAACTACAAGTTCTTGCTTCACATAGTCCTTCACTGCTTGTCAAACAAGTCTGGGGATGGGATCAAATTCCCTATGAACTTGGATGCCTAGTTCGGGGGTTGGTAAAAGGCCTCAGATTCAACTACTCAAGGTTTATGCTGACCAATCTCATGGGAAACCTTCAAAGGGAAACATTTCATATGTATCCCCAGTTCATTTAGCACATAATCAACTGTAAGCTGGATCAGAGTAAGCTTGTCTGTGTAGCTGCTCTACCTCTCCCTCACATGAGGCCGGCCATCTTCAAGGTACTGAAAAGGGTGTCCACCAACTTTGCTGGAAGACACACTAAGCTTCTTCAAGGATTGAGCCAATGGCTCTAGGTGACATCCCTATTAACCCTACAAGTGATGAACCCACACCAACAATATCCTCCATAATGCCAAATCTACCTTCCCACCCCATCAAAATCACTTATCAGAGACGTTCCAAACGAACCCTTGTTCAATCTGCTCTGATTAAACAAGTCCCCATGTTCAATCCAAAAAGCCTAGAGTGGAAACATGGGCTCCCACTCAGTCGGAGGTCCCACCTTTCCCTTACAATAGACCTCAATATGGGTATTGAGTCTCCTCAATCTCAATCTCATAAGCCCTAAACCCAAGCTGAAAACCCTCAGGATGAGTCTCTATGCTCTCCTGAGCAGCCAAAAATGGACAACCCCATCATAGGCTCAATGCCATTAGACATTGATCAAGGTCCCGGGTTATTAGGCATAACTTCCATATCCCTTACTGACCTTTTAATAGGAACTAATGAGGAAATCATGTCTCTTAAAGGCCATGAGGTTGATCCACAACACCTACCTAAGGATCAACTGAGCCCAGAGAGATCTCTGATTTCTAGCCCCCATCAGCAAACCCCAACTGAGGTGAGTCCCACTGGTGTGGAGGGGACTCATGTAGATTCAGCTACCACTGAAGGTGTCTCAATGGACCCTCAAGACAGTGGTAACATCTCTGAGACTGAATCTACGGCAACCATGCCCTTTGATGACTCTAAAAGAGACATGATTAGGCAAGGGAAACCAGGTCGCCAAGAAATCACACATGGTGGTGAGGATGAACACACTAGGTATGTTACCTCATCTCTCCATGATTCTTCTAAAGATGATGAGGGAAGTATGCAACTCATTCTTAGAGACCTACTATTTAAAGTCTCAAATCTTGAATTCAAGGTTAGGACTTTAAAGGAAAGGTCTGCCACTCAGAAGATTGAGAGATATGTTAGACACATACCAATTCAAGTCTCTTTGACCTCTTCGTCTAGCTCATAAATCTCTCCATATGATGCTACCAAAAAGGGAGAGAATGTTCAAAGACAAGCACATAAGGAACCATAAAGCTTAGCTTTTTCTACACTGACTTCTAAATATCCTGCTCTGCAATCAACTGTTTTCCTTAAGCCTCCTCCAACCATTCTTCAAGTGGACCTAAGGATGCTCAAAGCTCTAAACAGGTTCTTAACCAAGTTCCTGATTGGATCTTTTATTGAACAGCCAAGTCTAGATGTTGCTATGGCATACTTTGGAGCTGAAGAGTTTCAAAGGCTGAATGCACCTTCTACCACTAGTTGGTCAACCTAAGGTCGACATTGAACCCGAGATTGAATTCGAAGGGGAAATGGGGACTGATGGCCCAACAACTGAAACAGTTGAGACAGACAGTGCAATCCCACAAACTTCCGAAGCTAAAGTCAAAACTACGAAAGAACTAGTTCAAACTTACGAAGCTGAGATACAAGCTGCGGAAGGGTTATATTCTTTGTTTGAGGATCTAATTATCACAGATGCAATCCTTGAACTAGTATCAGAGGTAAATAGTGAAGACTTTCTCAATTTCTCCCTCACTCAAACACCATCATCACCTCATGCTCCAATCACCACCCTCCAACCTGAAACCTCTACATAAGAACCTCCCAAGTCTTAAACTTCCGAAGACATTAAAGGGAAGAGGAAGTTGACTGCGGACAAACTTCTACAGGAACAAAGGTTGGAAAATCTAAAAAGGAAAGGTAGACTCCCCACTGGGAAGCTACTAGCTGGAAGTAGCAAAGCAGCTGTAGCCAACCAGGAGGCTATCAACAATCAAAGAAGGGTGGAGATCATTGACAGACTTGTCAATCTGGGAGCTGCTAGTGAAGATGTTCGCCTATTACTACTTGAGGAGCTGGTTGAGTTGAAAAAGGCAACCCCGCTGCAGAAAAAACAAGAAGAAGCAACAAGGTTGGCCTTAGAGGAAGAAAGAATGAGAAAGAAAGAAGAAGTTGACCAACAACTTAGGCGTGAAAGGATAGCTTTTCTAAGCTCTAGGGGATTCTCTCTTGAGGAATTAACTCCTCACAATGACACGATCTTGTGGCTTGTCAAGAAAGAACAAGATCAAATGGAGAAAGAGAGAAAAAGAGCTTCCAAGGAAAAGCTAAAGGAGAAGAAGAAGAACGAAGAAGAAGCTAAACTTGTAGCTGTCAAGAAGATGGGTGATAAAGCCTGGATGAAAGATTATCTCAGGGCCCATGGCTTCTCTGGCAGGCAAGTTGGTCCCATGTCTGAGAAGACCCTGCAACGATATGTTCGTGACATCAAAGCTGACATTCGCTTAGGAAGAAGGAAAAAGATGTATAGAAGAGTACAGGGGATCGCCCTTTCTCATTTCTCCCTCACTCACACCACCCTCCTCACCTCCTCTCCAATCACCCCCTCCCAACCTGAAACCTCTACATAAGCAACCTCCCCAAGTCTTAAACTTCCGAAGACATTAAAGGGAAGAGGAAGTTGATTGCGGACAAACTTCTACAGGAACAAAGGTTGGAAAATCTAAAAAGGAAAGGTAGACTCCCCACTGGGAAGCTACTAGCTGGAAGTAGCAAAGCAGCTGTAGCCCAACCAGGAGGCTATCAACATCAAAGAAGGGTGGAGATCATTGACAGACTTGTCAATCTGGGAGCTGCTAGTGAAGATGTTCGCCTATTACTACTTGAGGAGCTGGTTGAGTTGAAAAAGGCAACCCCCTGCAGAAAAAAAACAAGAAGAAGCAACCAGGTTGGGCTTAGAGGAAGAAAGAATGAGAAAGAAAGAAGAAGTTGACCACAAACTTAGGCGTGAAAAGATAGCTTTTCTAAGCTCTAGGGGATTCTCTCTTGAGGAATTAACTCCTCACAATGACACGATCTTGTGGCTTGTCAGAGAAAGAACAAGATCAAATGAGAAAAAGAGAAAAAGAAAAAGAGCTTCCAAGGAAAAGCTAAAGGAGAAGAAGAAGAACGAAGAAGAAGCTAAACTTGTAGCTGTCAAGAAGATGGGTGATAAAGCCTGGATGAAAGATTATCTCAGGGCCCATGGCTTCTCTGGCAGGCAAGTTGGTCCCATGTCTGAGAAGACCCTGCAACGATATGTTCGTGACATCAAAGCTGACATTCGCTTAGGAAGAAGGAAAAAGATGTATAGAAGAGTACAGGGGATGACTTCTAGGCCAAAACCACAACAACAACCTCAACCTGAACCAATCCCTTTCCTTTTCCCCATCAAAACCGAGCCAACCACTGAGCCATACACCCCTTAACCCACACCAACAACCATACCCTCTTCCTCATCCACTCAATCACAACAACCACCACAACTACCCATCCTCAAACCCAAAACACTACCCAGAACCTAAACATCATCTACCCAACAACCACCTAAGTCATCCTCTCAACCATCCAAGCCTCTTTCCTTAGAGTAATTCAAGGAGATCAAGACGAAGCTCATCAAATGTACTACTTTGAGCGATATCTCTTGTGAGGAGGGGTCCATCAAACTTACCTTCATTAAGTGTCACACCCCAACCTTGACGGCAGAAACGTCGAGATGTGAGGGTTAAGATTATTCACAGCCACATAACGCTATTTTTAAATGAAAATATTATTATCATATGTTTCAAATGCAAATACAACCATAAGTCTCAACATGAAATAAATCAAAACATAAAACAAAATAATCCAAAGCTCTTTATTCTTTAATCTAGGTCCAAATCCTAGATTTATGCACACTTCAAAAGATGAGTTCAAACTTTGGCATTTCCTGAAACATGTTAAAAATAAAGGGTAAACTATGAAGTTGGTGAGTTTCCAAGGGTTTAATATACATAATATAACAAAAGGTTACAAGTAGCAATTCATGGTCAAAGGTTATGAGTTATGCAAGTTTATAGAACACATATAGCTACAATCAAACCTCAACTAAGATAAGATTACAAGTTTATAACGATTGGCTAAGTGTACTTGGTTCCCATGATGAACAAGTCATACGTCATTAGGAGCCGACAATACATCGGCTTTAGCACCAAATAGGCTCGTCAGGCCCATAGATCTATGACGTCGCCAGGCTAGCAATAGTTAATGATTGTCAACATAATATGTATCTCATATAAGACTTACAATAACACAATAATCATGACAAAATATAAGTACGAATTGCAAGTGCATTACAAGAATAAAACGTTTACAAGTGTAAGTTAAATGATGTAACATGTTTCACCCCAAAACGGTGTGAAATAATATAAAATGGGGCATGGAAACTCACATTGCAAATAAGTATAAAGTAGAAAGCATGGACTCAAGACTTCAATGTACAGTTACTAAAAGCATGGACCTTTCACCAACTCATGTAAGTTGGTGACTTTACAGAGTTGCAGCGGAAAGGTGGTCCAGCTTTATGGTAAAGTACATCAGATAAATGCATATCTCTAAAAGTCTTCAGAAGAAATATGTCTTCACTATTTGGCTTCGGAAGACTTTGTCTTTGAAGCTTCGGAAGACATCACTTTTGGCTTCGGAAGATGTTGGTCTTGGCTTCGAAAGATTTTACACTTAGAATATTTCTAGTGCATAGTGTAAAACTTCCAAAGCATTTCTACTTCTGTTCTTTAGTGCATGCTTGCAGAGAGACTTAGGATGTTTTGGCTGCATCAGACTTATAGGAATCCTTACAAAAAGCTTTCGAAGGCAAATTGGCTTCGGAAGAGATTTCAAAGGTTTTTGTGAATTTTGCTTCGGAAGAGAATTTTACACTCAAAGATTTTTATTCCAAGAAGAATAAATACTTTCGAAGGTAAATTGCTTTCGGAAGAAACTTGTTCTTTGAAAACATACAAAGTACTTAAGTTGATTTTAAGATTCGGAAGATATTTCAGAAATTTCTTCCGAAGGTAAAATCACTGAAGCATTTATTTGTTTACTAAGACATAAACTTCTTCCGAATGTAACTTTAAATCTTTCAAAGAGATCAAGATTTTCAAAAATCTAAAAAAGTCTTTTGAATTTTTAAAGATTTCTTCCAAGAAAACAAGGGCTTATGAAGGTGATATAGTAGACAACTTAGGACACACATGTTTTAGAAATAATATGATTAAGTTTTAAGAAAAGCTATTCAAAGTTAATCATCCCAAGCTGATACAAGATATTTAAATCTCTGCTCATCAAACTTTGATGAATAGATCAGCATATTGTTCATTTGTGTTAACTTTGACTAGTTTGATTAATCCCTTTCAAAGTTATCTCTAATCAAATGATACCTGATATTAATATGCTTTGTCCTTGAGTGCTGCACAGGATTCTCTGTGATGGAGATAGCACTATTGTTGTCTATGTGGATGGGAGTCTCTTTAAAGTTAAATCCATAGTCCAGCATCTGATTTTGAATCCAAAGCACTTGAGCACAGCAACTTGCAGCAACAATGTATTCAGCCTCAACAGTTGATGCAGACACACAGGATTGTTTCTTGCATTGCCAAGAGACTACTCTTCCACAAAGAAATTGACATCCCCATGATGTAGACTTTGCAGTCATGTTGCAACCACCATAGTTACTATCTATATAAGCATACAGATTAAAGTCAGAATTCTTTGGATACCAAAGGCCAAGTGATGGAGCACCTTTGAGATATCTTAAAATTCTTTTGACAGTGACCAGGTGTGACATCTTGGGTTGGCTTGATATCTTGCACAAATGCATGTAGCAAACATGATATCTGGCCTGCTAGCTGTGAGGTACATAAGAGACCCAATCACTGCCCTATAGAGATGTTCATCAACACACTCCCCCTCAAGATCAGGTCCAAGGGAGTGATTTCTGGCTATGGGTGTCTTAGCAACCTTACAATCAGTCATGTTAAACCATTTAAGTATGTCATGTACATACTTTGACTGACTTATAAAGATGCCATTGTCAACTTGCTTCACTTGAATTCCTAGAAAGAAATTGAGTTCCCCCATGGCACTCATTTCAAACCTGCCCTTCATCAGCTTCTCAAAGTCTTTGCAGAGCTTTGGATTAGTTGACCCAAAGATAAGGTCATCTACATATACTTGAACTAGCATTATGTCATTTCCTGTTCCTTTGATGAAGAGAGTTCCATCTATAGTACCTCTTTTGCAGCCATGTTGACAGAGATACTGAGATAGAGTCTCATACCATTTTCTTGGTGCTAAGTGCAGCCCATAGAGAGCTTTATCAAGTCTGCAGACATAATCAGGATGATCAGGATCTGCAAACCCAGGTGGTTGTATGACGTACACCTCTTCATCAATCACCCCATAAAGAAAAGCACACTTGATATCAAGTTGGTAGACCTTGAAATTCTTGGATGCAACAAAAGCTAGGAATATTCTAACAGCTTTAAGTCTTGCCACAGGAGCAAAAACATCTGTATAGTCAATTCCTTCTTCTTGAGTATATCCTTGAACAACTAGTCTTGCTTTGTTTTTGATGACAAGTCCTTTATCATCCTTCTTGTTCCTAAAAATCCTTTTGGTTCCTATGGTAGTCTTCCCTTGAGGAAGAGGACATAGGTTCTAAACCTTTTGCCTTTTGAATTGAAGCAGCTCCTCTTGCATAGCATCAACCCAACTTCCATCCTTTAGAGCCTCATCAGTTTTCTTTGGCTCTATCTGGGACAAGAAACAAGAGTGAAGACAAACATTTGCTTCATGGGTTTGTCCTCTTGTTCTCACCCCTGAATCAACATCTCCAATGATGCTTGTGGTAGGATGAGTCTTGTGGATCCTTAGCTGAGGGATCACAACAAGTTGCTTAGACAGATCTAGATTTGAAAACTTTTGATCTGGCAAAAAAGATTCACCCTCCACATCACCACACTTATCAAGATTGACTTGATCCAATGAGTGTGTGACATCATTGATGTTGTCTTCAATGTAGTGGTTCTCAGCATCAAGAAATTCTTGATCACTTTCACCACCACCATTTTCTCCAACATTTGAAGCTCCTTCTTTTGAGTTTGTGCCTCTAAGCTGGAATTTGATGGCACCCCAGAAGCATCAACAGGATTTGTCATTGATGTGCTGGTAGAAGCTTCATTTGCAGGAATAGTTACCACTGGAGCTGAAGATGTGTAACCTGAAGGTCTTCTGAGCTCAAATCTTGGGTCAGGATCACCTGTTGGTAATATATCTGTAGATCCTGAAACATTCTCACAAGATTTGTTAAAACAGTTGGTAACTAAATCAAGATCAAATAGCCAATCCGGACCAGCACCTTTCACATTGGGAGTGTCTCATTGAAAGTCACATTGGCTGACTCCTCAACTACTCTAGTTCTGAGATTGTATACTCTATAAGCTTTAGCTTGAGAAGAGTATCCAATAAAGTGTCCATCATCTGATTTCTTAGCAAACTTGGCAATTTGATCCTTGGTATTCAAGATGGTGGAAGGACATCCAAATGACCTGAGAAAACCAATGAAGGGTTTTCTCTTGTGCCAAAGTTCATAAGGAGTCTTACCATGTGTCTTAACCACTAAAACTCTGTTTTGCACATAGCAAGTAGTGTTCACTGCCTCTGCCCAGAAGGTGATAGGCAGTTTAGAGTCAGACAACATAGTTCTTGCAGCTTCAATTAGTGTCCTGTTTCTCCTCTCAGCAACACCATTTTGCTGAGGAGTCCTGGGAGCACTATATTGTCTTGTAATACCTTTTTCATCATAAAATGTATCAAGGATTTGATTCTTGAATTCAGTTCCTTGATCACATCTTATGGTTTTGACCTTGTGATCACATTGGTTCTCAATCTTTAAGATGAAATTCTTTAGAATCTTAGGAGTCTCATCCTTAGTTCTAAGAAAAAAGACCCAAATGAATCTTGTAAAATCATCTGTGATCACCAAACAATAAGAGGTCCTAGACTCATTACACTGGTGGGGCCAAAAAGATCCATATGTAATAAGTGTAGGGGATTAATGATGGAGTTTCTTTCCTTTGGCTTGTGAGATACCTTGTGTTGCTTCCCTTTTAGGCATGCAACACAGTGGTCATCACTTGTAAACTCTTTCTTTGGTATTCCAGTTACCAAATCATTCTTAATTAATTTATTCATGTTTTTAAAGTTTACATGGCACATTTTTTATGCCAGAGGAAAGATTCATCATTATTTGCTTTAGATAGAAAGCATGAAACTTCTCCTGAGGTAGATGTCTTTTGCAAGTCCATCTTGTACATGTTCCCTTTCTTGGGGGCTCTAAGCAAGATGTGCTCATGAGGAATGACCACCCCGGGCCTGAGAACAATGCACTCATGCTCAGTAAAGAGCATGTTATGATTCTGATCACAAAATTGGAATACACTCAGAAGATTGTACCCAAGCTCCTTGACAAAGTTTACCTTCTCAATGCTGAGCTTACCATTTGTGACCTTGCCCCTTCCAGTAATGTAACCTCCTGCATCTCCTCCAAAGCAACTGGTCCTCCATCAATTCTTTCAAACTTTTGGAGTAGTGACCTATTGCCTGTCATGTGCCTGGAACAACCACTATCAATGATCCATACATTTCTGTTTGTCTTGAGCTGTCCCTGCACCAAAGAGATAATTAGTTACATTTGGAAACCCAAGCCTCATTGGTCTTGGGCTCATCAAAAGAAGTTGAAGACAATGGAACAGTAATTGATCCTATAGTCATGCTAGAGGGATCATTTGCTGATGTAGATGAATAACTTTCAGCCACTTGGTCTTTCTTTGACTTCCATACCACCTTTGGAAGCTTAGACTTGACCTTCAATACTTCAAAAGTTTTGATGACTTCGGTAGTTTTGATGACTGGCCCTTCGGAAGATCTTGCTTTCACTGCAACATGCTTCAGTGCTTCGGAAGTATTCCTTTCTTCCGAGACCAAATTTTCTTCTGAAGGCAAGTTTCCACTTGTCTTCTTCTTCATTTTGGAGCTTTCGAAGGAAACAGATTTTCCTTTCGAAGCTTGCTTCTTCTTCTCCAAACTCTTAGAAGTTTCTTTCTTGGTCATGTGGAGAGTATTCCTTGGATTGTAGACACAATCCTTAGCAAGATGAGAGGTACTCCCACACATAACACAGTCCATTTTCTTCCTTCTAAGAGTTCTTCTTTGGGAACAAGGCTGAACTTGATCACTTTCCTTCTCCATCTTCCTCTTTGCAGATGTCGTGGCAATTCTTGTGGGGTTAGAACTACCTTTGGAGCCGGATGGTTCAGGTTGTGTAGCAGCAATGCACAACTGATCAGCCTTCTTCTTGATGATGGGATGATTTGGACATGAACTAGAACTCTTGTTGATGGAGTTCAAGTTTGTGTCTTCAGCCTTTACCACTTCAAATCTTGCAGAGATGAAGACTTGTTTCTGTGCAGAATTGAAGGTAGCCTTGATCTCTTGAGCCTTTTTGGACTTTCTTTTGGCCTTCCTGATCAAGTTCTTTCTTCTTAACTTGGTCATCCCAACAGCTTTGCTCTCCTCAGAGGGATGGTGACCCTTCTTAGAATGCTCTTCTTCACTCTTCTCAGAGTCATTCTCCACCATCTCCTCTTCATCCTATTCAGTCACAGGATCTATGAGGGGAAGCTCATCTTCACAAGTTCCACACCTAGGAGATCTTACAGACAAGATTGTGTGTGGAGGAGCTATCTCATAAGATCCTAGTCCTGCTTATTTTGATAACAAACTTTTGCATGCAAAGATGAGGATATTAGGTTCTTGAAGGTCTCTTCTTCAAGAACACATTTTTCTTCCTTGGCTTTGCTGATCACAAGCTCAGCCTGGCATTCAGTTAATTTAGTAATAAGATCTTTGATCTGAGTCCTGTAGTTTGTATGCTTATGTTTAAGAGTTGAAATGGTTTTCTCTAAGTCTTCTATCTTTAGTTTATAATCATTTTCAGATCTTTTAACGTCAGCTTTTTAAAATATTTAAGGACTCAAGGTCAGATCTCATTTCTAAATTATAGGACCTGTATCTTTTAACTTTAGCAATGCATTCAGGAGTACAAAGATGTTCCAATACCTTGGCTTCATCGTGATCAGCCATGAGTGCTTGGTTTGGAGATGCATCTTCTACTTGAAAGCTCCAGTCAAAGACTCCTTCTTCAACAGCAACTGCAGCTTGCTGCTTTGGCTTCTCATTCTGGGGGGCTTTCTTAGTGTAGTTTGGTCTGGTTTGTGCATGGCCACCATTTGTCCTAGGTGCCTTACACTCTCTTGCAAAGTGTCCCATCTGGTTACAGTTGTAACACTTTACTTTGCTTTTGTCCAGCCCAAACTTTCCACTGGCTGCATTGCTTGGAAACTTTCTCCCTGTCCTCTTGTAGAACTTCTTGGCTCTGTGAGTAAGAAGAGCCATCTGCTGGACTATCTCCATGTACTCCAGATCATCTGGATGGATACAGTCCAAATCTTCAAGAGTGAAGAGAAAGTTGCCTGAAGTTTCATCAGCAGAGACAAAGGCATGAGAAGAACTTGTCTCTTGGAAAGGACTTCCTTGAGTGTAGCTTTCCCTTGGAGTCTTTGGGAAGGTGATGAAAGGGCCCTTTTGTGAGTTGTCAGGGAAGCATATAAGATGATGCTGTGGTTCAATTGTTTCCCTTTCAACCACATGGAGGGCTGAACTTAATTGATTGCTGGAGTTACCAGATGAGTTTTGCATGTTCATCTCCATCTGGTAGCCACTAAGAAAACCATACAACTCTGTGAGAGTAAGAGTCTTAAGGTTCTCAGTCCTCTTGATAACAACACAATAATGTATCCATTGTCTAGGAAGAGAGGACATAAACTTCCTTACAATGTCCTTGTTCTTAAGAGTTACTCCAACATCCATTAGAGTATCCACAATCTCAACATACCTGAAGTATTTTTGAGTCATGGTTTCACCTGTCTTGAAGGTGAAGTTTTCAAACTGCTGCTTCAGGAGATCCTTCTTGTTCTCCTTAGCTTCAGTAGACCCCTCATACATCAGCTTCAGTGCTTCCCATAGTTGCTTGGCAGTTTTGCACTTCTTGAAGCCTCTGTAGATAGAGTTTGGAAGAGCAGTTTGAAGGGATGCCATGGCTTTTTGATCAATCTCTATTCTCTTTCTATCTGCTTCAGAGTAATCAGCCACAGCCTTGGAAATCATACCACCACCAGTAGCAGAAGTGGTGCTTGGTATGTAAGGTCCTTCAACAACAGAGTCTCACATCCTGGAGTCTTGAGACTTGATGAAGCCTTCCATTCTTTGACACCAAGTATCAAAGTCTTCAGGAGTGATCAGTGGTGACTTTGTCATAGTTCCAGTTTCCATATCAGCTTTGGTTATAGCTGCCATTTGAGTTGTTAAGTATTTTATGTGTGTGAGGGATCTTAAGATGGTGAGATCTTATATCAAGAGCCTGAAATGCTCTGATACCAAATGCAGGACCGGTGAAGGGTATGCACTTACAACACAACAACACAATGAGGAGAGCTTCTTAGAACACTTAACAGATCAAATAGGGAATTGGTTAACTTGTTAATGAAAGATGCTAAGAACACAAGTAAATGTGAGACAGAACAAAATTGCAAACAACACAAGTATTTGGTTTTCAAGAATGTTGTATATTGCTTCTCAAGTTCTATTACAAGTTACAAGCAACGATAGAAGGTTACAAGTACTTGAGATACTTTATACTACATCCTACATCCGGCCATACTTTGAAGGCCAGCTGGATATTACAAAAAGGATATCTGCCTTTTGACTAGACAACTACAAAATCAAATGTAGAGTCAAAAGGCATATCTGCCTTTTGACTTGTGACTATAACATGCCATAGCTCACATCCTAATATATTACAAAAAGGATAAAAGTACATAAAGTAGAAAGCATGTACTCAAGACCTCAATGTATAGTTACAAAAAGCATGGACCTTTCACCAACTCATGTTAGTTGGTGACTTTACAGAGTTGTAGCGGAAAGGTCGTCCAACTTTATGGTAAAGTACATCAGATAAAGGCATATATCTAAAAGTCTTCGGAAGAAATCTGTCTTCACTCTTTGGCTTCGGAAGACTTTTCTTTGAAGCTTTGGAAGACTTCACTTTTGGCTTCGGAAGATGTTGGTCTTGGCTTTGGAAGATTTTACACTTAGAATATTTCTAGTGCATGGTGTAAAACTTTCGAATCATTTCTACTTCTGTTCTTTAGTGCATGCTTTCAGAGAGACTTTGGATGTTTTGGCTGCATCAGACTTATAGGAATCCTTACATTCCCCACAATTGTAGCAAACACGATTCGTGACCATCGCGGCGTTATTAGGTGCACGGTGACAAGTCGCCACCAGGTGTCCATATTTACCGCATAAGGTACAGATGCGGCACGGGGCGTTCCCCGGATGATGGTACCTACAGATGTTGCACATAGGTTGAGGACCAGCATAGGCCCTAGCCACAGGCACTTGAGCCAAAGGTGCAGCTACAGGTACAAGTTGTCTTTGCGGTGGTTTGGGTGCAACCACAGCATAGTTGCGTGCCGGTGTGAACTTTCGCTTCTTGTTGTTGTTATTGTTGTAGGACGGTTCAGCTTTGGTCTCTTTAACACCTTCAATAGCCGTTTTTTCCAACTTCTTTGCACCCTTCATAGACATGGTGCTCGCTCGTATATGATTCTCGGTGAGTTGAGCGATGATAGTGATGGCTCTTCCAAAGTTGTGGGTCGACTACTTACCACAACATCTTGAATTTGGGGTTATACCCCCTTGATAAACTTCTCAATGTTGTGGGAGACGGTGTCGACCATATAAGGCAACAGTATGCTCAACTCATGATGCGTAGTTGAGTAGGCCAAATGGTCACCACCATCTTGTTTCAAGTTCCAAAATTCCTCCTCCAGTTTTTGTAATTCACTCCTCGGGTAGAACTTCGCGATGGCTATGTTCTTGAACTCGTCCAAGTGAGTGCTAACACAGCTTCAGCACCACGGTTCATTTACTCGCTATTCCACCAAGTAAGTGCCCTTTGTTGGAGTATACTAGTGGCATAACGAACCTTGAGTGCCTTGGGACACTCACAGTTGATGAACGTATTCTCCATACTTTCGAACCACTCAAGAAGAGTAGTGGCCCCTTCCTTGCCACTATAACTAGTGGGCTTGCATGAACTAAAGTGCTTGAAAGTGCAGGTTTGATTGTTACGCCCTTGATTCGCACTATTTTCCCCTTGACCATTGCCATTGTTGTTGTTGCTAGCGTTGGTCATCATGGTGCTATTTGAGTTCAGCAACCATGGTCGGGATGACGACAACCATTTGAAGTGCAATGATGGCGGCTAGCTTACGGTTAGAACTTCCACGCTTTCCATGTTGATGAGACATGTTGGATACAAAATGAGTTAGTCACGGGAATGTGGATATAAAAGGATAGTAATTTAAACAAGGATAAATCAAGAGTTGTAAGGCACATGGAATGATTCCATTTGGTAACGCATTACCATTTGGAAATGTTGACACATCAAGGTAAATTGACCCATTTGCCTTAGAAACTTGTGTATGTTGACCATAGTTTATCACTCATCCCAGAAATCCCCAGGTACGCATAACAAGTCCCGTAGGATTTATGCGAAATGCTTACCTTAGCCCGAAGGCTTTTGCCAGGAAATCCAGAATACATGTGTCTATGTGTCACACAATATTCTTTGGTTCATTGAATCAAAACCTTGATGAGATTTGTATAGATTAGACATAAAGTCTAAAGATTTAAACTATAGATATAAGGCGTACGAACCCATGTGTCGTCAAGAATAAGTTTAAGAAGTTTCATTCGCGTGGGAGAATTAAAGATTCAAAGATAAGTTTAGTGGAGACAAGCATCAAAGTTTAATCAATTACAAGGCAAACTTATACTAAGGCATCAAATTACACATAAGAAGGCATAGCATCATGTACCATGTAAATAATATATATTTACAAGGATATAAATATTATTCTATGAAGATCATGCATAGGTTGGACTCACCTTAGTTTAGATTGTTTACTTTTACTTGTAATAGGTCTTTTGTTAGTTTCCTTTTGTATGTACTTAGATTTATGTATTTTAGCAGTCTAGCGAAACTGTGAGCGAAACTATAAGTTCGCTCACAGTTTGCTGTTTTGTTTACCTGGTGAATTTAATGTTTTGCCGGGCGAATCTATAGTTTCGGCAGGACAGTTTCGCTGACAGCGAAACTGTCTGCGAAACTAAGACTGCTATATATACTCATGTTAATTTTCATTGTTGGGTAAGCTTGCAAAACCCTAATCGATTATCATTGTTGCAAGTTACCATTTCAAAGCAGTTAATACACATAATTATCCTTGTGCTTTTTGTTATTGATTGTCATTGATCATTGTCTTATCATGAAAGAGTTATTATTGTGTTCAATCCTCTCTATTTTTGTTGTTTAGCATATTTGTTGGATATTGAACGATTCTTCACATCATTTGCACTGTAATTCGATCACATGGACCAACGATATGGTATCAGAGCCATAGTGCTCTTGATTTGTTGAGTTTTTAGTGGTTTGGGTTCAATATCTAGTTTCAATCAATTTTCAGTGCATTATCAGGAGTTTTTGATATGGAAATTGATTGAATTCTGCTAGTTTTTGATTGTGGAAGATCTTCTAATCATCAAATCTCAAATTCATTGAGTATTTGATGATTTCAGATTGATTTTGGGTTGAAAAAGGGTTTTGGGATCGATCAGCGAAACTACAGTTCTTACAGCGAAACTGTCAATCTTCTTCCAACGAAACTATGGGTTATATTGCGATAGAAATCGCTCTCTAGTGGTTCTGCGAAACTAGTCTTTTTGAACGAAAGTTCATCAGTGATTGTGAAGGGTTAACAAGCGAAATTGCTGCCGAAATTGTTTCTGAACGAAAGTTCAAGCTTGTTTCGTGCGAATTTACCAGCGAAACTAAGCCTGTTGTGACATTTGGCTAGTGAAAGTGCTGCCAAAATTGTCAGCGAAATTAGCTTCCACTGCGAAAGTATCAGCGAAAGTAGTTTTTCAGCGAAATTGTCTGCGAAGTTACCTTTTTCTGCGAAAGTATCAGCGAAATTATCTTTTCTCTTGCCGAAACTACATCAATATCTGCGAAACTACCATGTCTAAGTTAACATCACTCACACTTGCTGATCTTGAAAGTGTTGCT
Organism: Flaveria ramosissima; assembly: GCA_025215565.1. Lineage (NCBI taxonomy): Eukaryota > Viridiplantae > Streptophyta > Magnoliopsida > Asterales > Asteraceae > Flaveria > Flaveria ramosissima. The sequence goes on along the minus strand of CM046046.1, from coordinate 7,324,084 downwards.
CCCAATAGGCCTCCGAGACTCATTAATGGAGACAATTTTGAAGATTGGAAGAGATGTCTAAAAGCCTTCTTCTTCTACACTGATCACAACCAATGGGAATCGATTACTTCTGGTCCTCACATACCAACGGTTACCGTTGGTGATGTCGTCTCTCAAAATAAGGACCCATCTTCCTATGCTGAAAAGGATCTGAAATTGATCGACCGTGACCAAAAGGCTTTTGGTGCTTTAACTCTCTGTCTGGCACCAGACATTTACAACCGTTTTGCAGAGCATAAAAATTCTAAATCTCTTTACGATGCCCTATGTGAGTTTTATGATGGTAATGCAGATCTGGTTAAGGATAAGAGCATTCAGGCTGAGAAGGAATTCAATTATTTTGTTGGATACAAGAACGAGAGTCTGACAGATCTCACAAATCGTTTCTTAACTGTTTCAAGCACCTTAAAGAAATATGATGAAAGGCTTTCCAACAATGAACAAGTTAACAGGCTTCTAGATTCTCTTCCACCTCAGTGGAGTCTTCAGGTTAGGATGCTTAAACAAGAAAGAGGGTTCACAGACTACAAGCTGATGGATATAATCAAAAAGCTAAAATCCTTTAAGTTGGACATGAAGAGACGGGAATTTAACCAGATTATGATACCCACATCTGGTTTTTCACAAAATGCTGCTTTATTGTCATCCGCTGCAAATTCTCAAATACAGAATTCAATTCAAGGAGGGATTAATACAAGTACTTTCTCAGGTGGAAACAGTAGTGTTGGAAGAGATCTGGGTAATTCTAAGGCAAATGTTGAAACTTCAATCCCATTAGAAACAATGGCTCTTTTTGGAATGTTCGTTCAAAGCTATGAAGCACTTGTAGCTGGAGAGTTGAAAGGGAAGGGAATGACTATGGAAGACATGTATCAGGTGGATCCTGATGATCTTGAAGAAACTGATATTCAATGGCAGATGGCTATGTTGACCCTTAGAGCTCGAAGATTTATGGAAAGAACTGGACGAAAGAACTTTGGTGGTCAAACATCTAATTCAAAACTAGGATTTGATAAGTCCAAATTGAGATGCTTTAACTATAAACAATTGGGACACTTCAAACGTGAATGTCCATTACCAATTGTCACCGATCCTAGTACTTCTGGAGTTCCAAGACTGACAGCTGAGAAAGAGAAGGAAGATGTGAATCACAAAAAGGAGACTGCATTGATTTCTAACTTTGATTGGAGTGCTGAGGTTGAGGAAACAAGAACTGAGATAAATCATGCTTTAGTTGCTGAGCTTGTTAAAAGGAATGAGAAGGAAGATGGTAAAGATGGATTTGATCTTTTCAAGGAATTCAAAAGAGAAGATGTGTCATCTGTGAATGAGAAAGAAGAAAAAGATGCTGGAATTGGGGAAGATAAAACTGCAGGTTTAAGTGAGGAAGGAAGTTCATGCCCTGGGCAAAGAAAGGATAATGATGATGATGCTGCTACTGTTGAGGAAAAGAAGTCAAGTACTCCGGTACGCCAATGTGAAAAAGCCTTAGCTGCTGAAAGGATGGTGATGGGACTTCCATATGAGGTAATTCAGGATATGTGCTCATCTGCTTGTAAAATTAGATTATTTGGGATTTATAAAGCTAATCGTCTATTAATTGATAATGAAAAGAATTTAAAGCGAATTAATGATGAACTTAAAATCAATGAATCAAAATATTTTGTTAAATTAAATGAGGCTTTAAAAGAAAATGATCATTTAAAACGAATCGTTTTGGAAAGAAATGTTGAGATTAACACTTTGACTGAAAGAGTTGCCCTTGCTGAATTTGAAGCAAGCAAACTTCAGTCAAAGTTAGACAAATGGACCATATCAGGAATGAAACATGATGATCTATGTAAATCTCAACGGGGAGCTAGGATTAAAACGGGATTGGGTTATGAAAACGTAAAGGTTTATCCTCCGCCTAGTACATACTGTTATTATCCTATGCTTGTTCCTTATCCTTCTAATGATTTAATCAAAACAGATACTGACAGTATGTTTGCAGGTTTAGAGGGTGTTAACTCTAAGCACGTTCGTGAAGACTACGACTATGGACCAACTAGTGGGCTTGGATGCACTAGTACTAGTACACCTGATTGTCAGCAGTCTGTTTTAGATCACAAGTCTAGTTTAAATTCTGTTTTTATTTCTAGTTCTCCTGTAACAGACTCTGTTGTCTCATGTTCTCATGACGGTTCTATTTCATCTTTTAATTCAGTTCATTATGGTGATGTCTTTTGTTCTGGTAATGATTATGATGCAACTGATCTTTCTACAAAATCAACTGAGCAAATTAAAACAAATTGTTTTGAAAAGTTCTTTTCTCGTCCCATTCCATCTTTCACTCCATCAAATATGTCTTTATCTGATGAAAGAATTACCTCTTCATCTGAAACCAGTACCAGTGGAACTAGTTCTACTGGTACATCGGACGAACATTCATCTATTTTTGTAAATAATAATTCTTGTTCAAATAAACTTCAACCTCATGGCATGTATGAGACATTTAGGGACATTGATTCTAGTATATCTGAATGTGATGAGGAAATTATCATTGATCATATTCTTACCCCATCACATCACAGACCTAGACACAAACCTCATTGTTTCAGGTGTGGTCAAGAGGACCATCTTGTCAAGAATTGTCCTACATTGCTTCATGGTCATCTTAATAGGAACTGCTTTGGAAATAATAACAAAATTGGTTAATAATTTCTTTTGTAAAAACTCTATTTCATCTAAAGATAAAGTTGTTCAATCTTGGATTCCTATTACACCTGGTTGACTGGTTCATTAATTCATTTCAGGAGTCATCCACTAAGATTGTAAACAGCTTGTGGCATGTAGATAGTGGTTGCTCCAAACATATGACGGGGCTGAAAGACTTGCTGACCAATTATCGGATTATTGATGGAGGATATGTTGCTTTTGCTGGTGACAAAAAGGGTGGAAAGATGATTGGGCAAGGAGAAGTTACCAATGGTTCTTTCACCTTGGAAAAAGTCAACTATGTTCCTGAGCTGGCATTTAATCTTCTGAGTGTTTCTCAAATCTGCGATAAAGACATTCCGTCCTTTTTAAATCTGATGAATGTCTATTTTTAAAATCAGAGATTGATTATTCCAGATGATTTGATTCTTATGCGTGCTCCAAGAAAACATGACACATATATTCTTGATATGAACTCCAGCGAGTCAAAGTCTACTACAACTTGTCTTCTTTCTAAAGCTTCAACCTTTGAGTCTCTTTTATGGCATCGTCGATTAGGCCATGTTAATTTTAAAATAATTAACAAATTAGTAAAAAACAATCTCGTTAGAGGACTCCGTTCAAAAGATTTTTCTGTTAACGAAAAATGTATGGCTTGTGCCAAGGGCAAACAACACAAGAAACCACATAAGCCCAAACTTCTAAATAGCATATCTAGTCCTCTCGAGTTGTTACATACTGATTTGTTTGGCCCAATTAGCGTTAAATCTATTGCTAAAAAATCATTTTGTCTTGTTGTTACAGATGATTTCTCCAGATATTCATGGGTGAGGTTTCTTGCACACAAAGGAGAGGTTGCTGAAGAATTGCAGAAATTAATTCTTTCTATCGAAACAATCGGCAAGAGAAAGGTTATGTGTCTGAGAAGTGACAACGGCACTGAATTCAAAAATCAGATTCTTGATTCATTTTGTGCTCAAAAGGGGATTGTGAGACAATTTAGTGCTGCAAGGACACCTTAACAGAATGGTATAGCGGAACGAAAGAATCGCACTCTCATTGAATCTGCTCGTACAATGCTGATAGAATCTTCGTTACCCATCATCTTTTGGGCTGAAGCTGTAAACTGTGCTTCATATGTTCTAAACCGAGTGTTGATTGTGAAGGACAAAATGAAGACTCCTTATGAACTTTTTCATAAGAGGAAACCTCTAATTGATTTCTTTTGACCATTTGGTTGCTCTTGCACTCTTCTGAATACTCAATCTCAAAAGACAAAGTTCGGTGCTGTATCTGATTAGTGTTACTTTGTTGGTTACTCTTCTTCTCAAAAGGCATATCGGGTTTATAACAAGAGAACACGTATTGTTCAAGAGTCGTTCTATGTTGATTGGCAGGAGTCTAACTCTTCTGATGTTCGATCTGAACCAGCATGGTTCTTTGACTCCAATATGGTGTTTAATTCTTTCAATCTTCTAGTTTTCGACCTCCTCCACTCCATCACATGTCCATTCCAACTCGTCAGCAAATGAAGCCATTTCAGCTGATGTTAGTTCATCTTATCCATTGCTTGATCCAGCACCAATACCTGATTCTTCATCACCTACATCTATCGATCCTTCACACCCTCTTCCATTTATCTCTCCCTCATCTAATCTTTCACCATCTGTGAGTGAAACTTTTCCAAACATCTTTCCTTCAGCCACCGACTACAAAACTTTGAAAGATCATCCTCTTGATAATGTTATTGGATCTATCACTGATGGTGTTCGGACGCGGAGTCAATCTGGTTTGATTAATATCTGCCTCTTCTCTTGCTTCATCTCTCAAACTGTCCCGAAAAATGTGCTTGCTGCTCTACTAGATCCATGCTGGGTGGAGTCAATGCAATTGGAGCTTCAACAGTTCAGAAAGCTTAAAGTTTGGACGTTGGTTGACTTGCCTCCTAACAAATGCCCAATTGGTACAAACTGGGTGTTTAAGAACAAACCAGATGATCGTGGTGTGGTGGCGCGTAACAAGTCTATACTAGTTGTGCAAGGTTTTGCTCAAGAAGGGATTGACTATACTAAAGTCTTTGCTCTAGTCGCCCGTCTTGAAGCAATCAGAATTTTTCTCGCTCATGCTGCTCATAAACATTTCAAGGTCTATCAGATGGATAGGAAGTGTGCTTTTCTCTACGGAGATATTGATGAGGAGATATATGTGTGTCAACCACCAGGTTTTGAGGATCCTGACTTTCCCGATAAAGTCTTTAAGCTTGACAAGTCTCTGTATCGTCTTCATCAAGCACCTAGGATCTGGTATGAGACCCTAACACAGTATCTTTTAAGCAATGGTTTCTCTCGCGGTACCATCGATATGACTCTCTTCAAAAAGGAAGTGAATGGTGAAATGCTTTTTGTCCAAGTTTATGTTGACGATATTATTTTTGGATCTACCAATTCTCTATTATGTCGGGAGTTCGAAGAAGTGATGCGTCAACGGTTTGAGATGAGTATGATGGGAGAAATGTGCTTCTTTCTTGGTTTACAAGTTGAACAAAAGCAAGAAGGAATTCTTACTCATCAGGAGAAGTATATTAAAGATATCTTGAAGAAATTCAAGATGGACGACGCCTCTCTTGATATGACTCCCTTTACTGCTCAGACTTGTCTCACTCCTAATGAGAACGGGAAACCAGTTGATCCTCATCTCTATAGATCTATGATCGGTTCCCTCATGTATCTTATAGCAAGTCGTCCTGATATCACTTTTGCTGTTGGATACTGTGCTAGATATCAGTCCGCCCCAAAAGAGTCCCATGAGAAAGCTGTCAAGAGAATATTTCGTTATCTCAAAGGCTCATCCCGTTTAGGTCTATGGTATCCATATGGAGGGAATTTTGATTTACATGATTATTCTGATAGTAATTCTAATGGTTGCAGGTTAAACAGAAAATCGGTGTCCGGAGGGTGTCAATACCTGGGAAATTGTCTGGTGTCCTGGCAGAGCAAGAAACAGACCATTGTCTCTCTTTCTACAGGAGAAGCAGAATACATTGCTGCCTCTAGCTGTTGTTCTCAACTTCTCTGGATACAACACCAAATGATTGACTACGGAATTAACTTCCTCCACACGCCATTATTTTGCGACAACGAAGCAACCATTGGGATTGCAAAAAATCCTATTCATCATTCCCGAACCAAGCATATCGAAACACAGATTCATGCAATTTGTGATGCTCAAGAAAAGGGTTTTATCGATATTATACCCATTGACACAAAAAATCAAAAGGCTGATCTTTTCACAAAAACTTTTGATAAACCCTGTTTTTATGAATTGATCTCTATGCTCGGGTTAATATCCTTTTAAACCTTCTTTAAAAAAATAAAAAAAAAAAAAAAAATAATTGATAAAAAAAATAAAAAATTAAATTTTATATCCTTTTAAAATAAAATTTTGGGGGAGTAACTAAATAACCTGAGTGCTGAATTTGAAATGACGAGAAAAGATTTTATATCTTCTGGATATGTTCCTTTATGCATGACTGGTACTAAAATGAGAAATGATAGTAACTGATGCTGGTCTCTGTTTCACATCTTATTTTTTATTATTGAATACTAAAGTCAAGAGAAACAAACAGATTCTTTAACGATATGCTTGGTAGGCTCTGCCTGAAGAATAAAGTATACAACAACAATATGATTTAAATTAAAATCCCTACGTAAGGATGTCTGGTTTTACGCGATCATTTTGGCCTGCACAAAAACTGAGTCCCAGCAAAAAGTGGATTGAGAATTGATCTTTGGCTCTTGTCCTGTACATTTGTGTCTGGTACTTGTGCTAATCTCCTCTGCTGTACGGAAGTACTGACCTGGAGTGATGATCTCCTTTGCTGTACGATAATACTGACCTGGAGCTCTCATCGGCACTTGATTAAATGGTCATCTCCTTTGTTATACGTGAGTATAGACCTGGAGCTCTCACCATTTTGGTTTAAGTTGTGTCAAATCATCTAAATGATGAATTCATCACAGAAGGCAATTCTCTGTTGATAATCACTTGCACACTAATACACAAGCCTCGCTCAATAAAGATCGTTACAAAATTCAAGAAATCCTGAGGTTGGGTGAGGGTTTTTGCCAAATTATTGTGGGGTCCTAACATTCTAAAAGCATCTAATCGAACCTTAACAAATCATTTGCTGCTTGTTGAAAAAGGATAAGGCATGGGTTTAAGTGGATAACTATATCAGCAATCGTTATTGATCTGTTTCTGAATTTCAAACAGTTCCTTTGCAGATTGTGATCAGATTTAGCTATCAGTATGATCTCATTGCCGGTCGATGATTAAAGTCATCTTTGTGTTAATGCATATCTCGAGGATGTGATCTCTGATTGATTTAGATCTCAGTGTTTGAAGTTAATTAAAAAAAAAGGCGAAACTACATTTTCGCTCCTTGTTTCGCTAGACGAAATTGCAATTTCGCTCGGCTCGCTCATCATTTTTTTATCTGTATATCACTTGGCGAAATTCCAGCTTCGCTTGGCGAAACTGTAATTTCGTCCGGCGAATCTATAGTTTCGCAATCTGCGAAACTATATGCTATATAAGTCTTTTTGCGAAATTATTCTCTCATTTTCGCCAAACGACCTGTGTTGTCTCTTAGGGTTTGCTCGTGACCTTTTTAGGCGATTTTGCATTTTGTGTTGGTTCTTGCTGATTGTTTGTTGTTTCAAGTTCGCCAGTGAGTTTCGAACCTAGGACCATCCTTTAATCCTGTTTATTTCATCTCATTGTGGGTATTATTGATCGAGACTCTTCGGTAGCCTCGCTGTTCTTTCAGCGAAACTACCGATAATTCAGCGAAACTGAACGAAAGTTCTTATATCCTTAGCGAAACTGTAAGCTTATGCTGTCCAAGCGAACTTAACAGTTTCGCTGGCTATTTTTCAGTTTCGCTGTGCCAAAACTGTAGTTTCGGCTTGTCGAATCTGCTTCTCTATTTGAGCGAAACTAATGTGATTTTGCTGGCGAAACTATACTTTCGGCCGCCGAAACTATATATTATTTTGCGAAACTATAGTTTCGGCTAGCGAAATTATTTTAGTTATTGTTTATTCTTTATTCTTTTCTTATTTTTTTAAAATTATTTTAGCACTTAATTCTTTGTTCTAATGTATTCCATTTGAATTTCAGATATAAATGGCAAACATAAAGTTCAATGAGCGGAATAATATCACTGCTATTCTGGATGATACACATCCTAAAGCTGCTGGGTTTAGAGACTGTATTAGATGGCTGCAAAGATCACCCATAGCTTATGCCATATCTCATTCGACCACCTTTTATGATATTCATCAGAGACTTCTGGAGATCTGCAGAGTACGATACACGAGGAAATTTACAAAGAATTACTGCTAAAGTCTTAGATCACGAAGTGACCATTACTGCTGAGATTGTTTCAAGGATTTTGAGGCTAGAAGAGGATTCAGGAGACGAGGTCTCTATGTCTGATTCAGAGGTGTTCGAGGCATTTAGAAGCATGGGATATGAGGGGCCTTCTTTTGGTTCCCGCAAGGAGATCAAGAAGTCATTTCTGTCCAAGGAGTGGAGGTTTATTGCTCATGTTTTTATTATGTGTCTTGATCACCGTAAAGGTGGATCAGACGGACTAAACATTGATTGGGCAAAGGCAATGGTGTTATGTTGCAAAGGAAAGAAGGCCAACATTGCCAAACTGATATTTGCATGCATGGCGGAGAACGTGATGGCCTTGAAGAAGGACAAATGGCTGTTATATCCTCGTTTTCTTTAGATAATTTTTGATGATCTTATACCAGATGTACCAAAACATGGAGAGGTAAAGAGGCTAGTACAAATGAACCCTCGCATTTTTGCTGACTGCTGTGCAATTCGCCACGATTTCAGTGGAAAGATCACCCATCTTTGGGAAAATATGTATCCTCCAGAGAGATGGAGTTATATTAAACGAGTGGATGAATCTGAAAACAAAAGAGCTGAAGAATCCAGGGCACAGCGATCTGAAGCAACAAAGAAAAGAAAAAGATATGCTAAGGAAAAAGATTATGATTTTGAGGAAGATATACATGTTCAAGCTGAAGAGATAAGAGTAGAGAAGGAAAGAAGATCGAAGAAGAAAGCCGATACTTCAGAAACTGAGAGGCGTACAAAACAGAGACATGAAGGATTCACTGAAAGAAGGGAGGAAAGAGGAAACCTTGATGAAGACATGATTCGCAATATGAATACTCTTTGGCAAATGAACTGAGCATGATCAAGACTAAACTTACAAACCAAGAGATTCGAGAAAAGCAAAAAGATGAGGTGATAGAGGGAATGAAGAAGATGCTTGTTGATCAACACTGCCTCCTGAAGAAGTTATTTGAGGAGATTGCACATCTGAAAGCTGCAGCCGGCCTGCCTGATCAACTAACTCAATCTGAGTTAGATGATCTGACTGACACTTCAAAGTATCCACTCCTGAATGTGGGTACTTCATCCATGGCAGGAGAGGGCACATCTGGTGCAATAACCACTGATGCTGGAGATTGTGAAGCTAGAGCTGAGGATGTTGGAATAGAAAATGAGGAGGAGATTATTGAAGCTGGGTTTGTAAATATGCAATTTGACTTTGAGAAGGATTTAGTTGGTGAAGAAGTGATAATAACGAAAACTGCTGAAGAAGTTGTTGAGAAAGGAAAGGGATTAGTTGATGAAGAAGAGGATGATGAACAACTTGTAGACTATGATTCCGAACCTGAGTTCTATGAAGTTGATGAGCGACCATTGATCTATGTAGCAAAGAAGGGAGAGGATGCTGCAGATGTGTTTGAGATGGATAGAGCTGATTAGTTTGTAAAAGAGAAGGAGCCGGAAGAAATCACTCCCTTTTCAACATATGGAAGAGTTGAGTAAGAAGGAGGCTGACAAGAAGATTATAAGCTGGTGCTATAACCTCGGCCTAAAGATGTTCATGATAAAGAGAAGGGGAGGTAGTATTAGCTACATGCTTAAGAGGAAGGCTTTTAAGACCTTGCCTAAATGGGATCTAAGGCGGTTGGCAGCTCTACCACTTCTGAATGCACATCTGAGTGAAAGAGCCACTCTTCTAGAGAAAGATATAAAGAACGGGATTAATGACAACTTTGAGTCGTTTGGTTACATGAATGCAAAAAGGAGGAGGTCAAAGAAAGACAAAGATTGGGAAACGGGAAAGGGAAGAATTGTTCTGAGGGTTAAACCACCAAAGATAGTGATCAGAGTGAGATTGGCTGATCCCCTTCCCCGACAATTACACGATTTCGAGAAATGGTTTTATGATAATAACACTGGGGAAGCTGTGATTAGGGTGAAGAATGGCAAAGAATTTAAAGTTTTTTCATCCTATGCAGTTGTTCAATTTTCGTGACGAAGATTTATTAGCGTTGTGTGAGAATCACATAAAGGCTGGAGCTGGAGAAGAGACTCGGAAAGAAGCTAATCTCTTTATGAATGTAGCAAACAAGATCAGAGGAGTGAGGGATGAGGTGAAGAAATTAGCTGAGAAGGTAAGGGCCCAAGATGACCTTAACATGGATATTCAAGATTTGGCCAAGCAGTTTGAGAGGGCTAGTGGTCATCCCGAAGGAGCTCGTGAAGCAGGAAGAGACCATGGAGAATTATGTGTTGAAGCTTCTGAGGAAGTTGTTGCAGGAGGTAACGAATACAAATCAAATGCAGTAGAGGAAACTGGAGCTGACAAGATAAATCAAGATGAGTGAAGACGGTGAGTTCCAACCTAGGGGGAGTATTGAAGATCATGCATAGGTTGGACTCACCTTAGTTTAGATTGTTTACATTTACTTGTAATAGGTCTTTTGTTAGTTTCCTTTTGTATGTACTTAGATTTATGTATTTTAGCAGTCTAGCGAAACTGTGAGCGAAACTATAAGTTCGCTCACAGTTTGCTGTTTTGTTTACCTGGCGAATTTACTGTTTTGCCGGGCGAAACTATAGTTTCGGCAGGACAGTTCCGCTGATAGCGAAACTGTCTGCGAAACTAAGACTGCTATATATACTCATGTTAATTTTCATTGTTGGGTAAGCTTGCAAAACCCTAATCGATTATCATTGTTGCAAGTTACCATTTCAAAGTAGTTAATACATAGAATTATCCTTGTGCTTTTTGTTATTGATTGTCATTGATCATTGTCTTATCATGAAAAAGTTATTATTGTGTTCAATCCTCTCTATTATTGTTGTTTAGCATATTTGTTGGATATTGAACGATTTTTCACATCATTTGCACTGTAATTCGATCACATGGACCAACATTCTATAAGGTTCATGCATAACCTAAATCCCTATAGTTATGGACTCTGATACCAATCTGTCACACCCCAACCTTGACGGCGGAAACATCGAGATGTGAGGGTTAAGATTGTTCACAGCCACATAATGCTATTTTTAAATGAAAATATTATTATCATATGTTTCAAATGCAAATACAACCATAAGCCTTAACATCAAATAAATCAAAACATAAAACAAAATAATCCAAAGCTCTTTATTCTTTAATCTAGGTCCAAATCCTAGATTTATGCAAACTTCAAAAGATGACTTCAAACTTGGGTATTTCTTGAAAAATGTTAAAAATAAAGGGTCAACTATGAAGTTGGTGAGTTTCCAAGGATTTAATATACATAATATATCAAATGGTTACAAGTAGCAATTCATGGTCAAAGGTTATGAGTTATGCAAGTTTATAGAACACATATAGCTACAATCAAACATCGACTAAGATAAGATTACAAGTTTATAACGATTGGCTAAGTGTACTTGGTTCCCATGATGAACAAGTCATACGTCATCAGGAGCCGGCAATACATTGGCTTTAGCACCAATTAGGCTCGTCAGGCCCATAGATCTATGACGTCGTCAGGCTAGCAATAGTTAATGATTGTTAACATAATATGTATCTCATATAAAACTTACAATAACACAAATAACCATGACAAAATATAAGTATAAATTGCAAGTGCATTACAAGAATAAAACGTTTACAAGTGTAAGTTTAAAAAATGTAACATGTTTCATCCCAAAACGGCGTGAAATAATATAAAATGGGGCAAGAAAACTCACATTGTAAATAAGTATAAGAATGATGATTATTAAAAAATAATACTAAACGTTCCAACACAATCCTTCACAAGGTACCTAAGAATATATATATTTACAAGATTTAAGTTTAATAATAATAAGTTTAACGAATTAACGAGGACTAGGGTGTTAAGTGGATTTTGGGCTTGTCAAATAATTATATTTAACAAATGGAAATCATTCATATTTACTTGGAAAAGTATATATTTATATTTTATACAAAGATGTGAAAAGAAACATTTATAATAATTTGAAAGGTTTATATATAAAGTTTGAATAAAGTTTTATAACTAAAAGAAATAAGTACGATTTACACAATATTATTTGAAAAGAAACGTTTGAACCAATAATAATTTATTAATTATTATTTACAATCCATTTATTAGAAATTATTCACAAACAATCTTTGTCAAAATGTTTTACAAACAAAATAAATTTATTTAAACTTAGAAAAATTATAGAAAATATTTGGTGGCTTTTAAAAATATTTGAAGTTTATAAAAATAATTTTTATATATATTAAAAATTTTCTATAATTTAATTAAGGCTGAAAAGGCCTTAAAAAATGTTGGAGGGTGCCCGGGTTCGAACCCGGGACCTCCAAATATGGATGTGAGTGAGTAACTAGTGAACCAGGGTCGTGGCCGTGGTATATCCTGGTTCTAAATTCTTTTAAACCAAGTTAATAAAGTTCCCAAACCCCAAGAACCCTAGAATGAAATCGGATCAAATTTGTAAGGCCTCGTTCCCGGGACGCCTACAGTTGGTCATTCATCGCACAAAGAACATATAATTCCATTTGCCTCATGAAAATATTGTAGCGGAAACATTCAAAAATGACATCTCATTTCATTATAAACACTTTTGCCAAATAAAACATCATTATCCGATTACAAAATACATGTTTGCATTATATCACAAATGCATTATAAATGGATGCCATCCCAAAAGAGCCGAGTAGCCTTGCAGTGCCATCCTCAGCAATCATTACCTGCCAACTGGAAAACATATATATAGGTCAGCGTTGCTGAGTGAGTTCTAGTTTTATAATAAAACATACTTTACTTTCATTAAAAACTATCCCTTTTCTCATGCGATCATTCATCATACATATACACAGATAATAACATATTATCTTTCATTACATTCGTTAACTTTCATTCATTTCATACGTTCGTTCTTCCGAGTCTGTTGCGACGACAGAGTCGCTTACCTCAATAGCAATCTCAACGATTGCACGCTATCCGAGTCTGTTACAACCATAGGGTCACTCACCTCATTGCCAATCTCAACAATAGCTCGCTATCTGAGTCTCTTGCAACAACACGGTTGCTCACCTCATGGCAACATCAACGATAGCACACTATTCGAGTCTCTTGCAACAACACGGTTATTCACCTCATGGAAATCTCAACGATTGCACGCTACCCGAGTCTCTTGCAACACAGAGTTGCTCACCTCATATATGTGCTTGCAAGCCTTTCCTTTGTTCATTTATCATTCATTAATGCATGCATTCTTACTTCATGTTCCTCTTTCATTATCTTTCACTTTACGTTACATAATACTTCATTCATTCATTATCATGACACGTAAAGCCACAAGAAAGATAAACATACATCATAATAAGGAACATATCATACACAGTCATCATCATTATATAGGGCAACATCATACATACATAACATGCATAAACATGCAACATCATCATCATCGTCATGCCTAACATACTCTCTAAGGTCATAACAGGCATCTTACATGCTCTTACGGGGACCTTTACGTCAAAACTTACATCTGCACTTTCCCCCAAAAGTCAGAGGTCGAACTACACTTTCCTTCGAGTGCAACAACCCTATTCGGTCGTATGGACACCCTTCAGTCGCATGGCCTCCATGCGACTGAACATCATGCGATTGGACTCATGCAGATGAACATCTATGCGAATGAACATCCAGTCGTGCGTATGGACCTTATGCGGATGGAACTAATGCGAATGAGCACCTATGCGACTGACCTCATGTGAATGGACTCATGCGACTACGCACCTATGCGACTGGACCCTCAGTCGCATGACTCCCCATGCGACTGGACTCCCAATCGTGCGAATGAAACCTTAGTCGTGCGAATGAACCCTCAATCGTGCGAATGAATCCCAATCGTGCGAATGAACCTCAATCGCCTCTCAATCGGCCGTATGGCCTCCATTCGGTCGCATAGCCCTAGCTGATGCAGAATGAAGTTCATCCCGATCCCAATCTGCCATTTTCGGCCTCCAAACTCATCCAAACCCATTCTAAGCCTAAATCAACCATCTTAGACCTTAGGAATGCATACCACAACACCATACAAGCACACACAAGCCCGGAAACATACTCTAAACGCATCACACACAACACACCCAAATGGGTCAAACACATACACATACAAAAACGGGTTTTTGATGCTTTCCAGCCCCAAAATCGGTTGAAAACAAGTAAAAGAGGGGTCCTAGAACTCACACAAACGACACAACAACAAGGGATTCTATTTGGCTTGCTACACGATGATTTTGGCCACTCGAACCAACCCGAACCGACACTTTCTTCCTCTTTTCTTCCTTTCTCTCTTCTCCTCTGTTTGGTGGCTGATTTGTGAGTGTAGGGGAGAGGGTAAGGGCTGCTCTCTCCCTTATAAACTCCCACTCACCCGTCTTTCTTTCATTGGCGGGTTTGGTCCCTCGACTTTGGACTTTATTTCTTTTTCTTCCTTCGTCAGCTTCAAAATAATAAATACCCGGGTGTTACAAAATTGAACATCAAAACCATAATGATAATGAAATCAACATTGGGGCTTTCGATCCCCATATGATTTTGAGTCTAAGGACCCACTTGATTACCCGTATTGATGCTAGACGAGTGAGAACAAACACCGGTGAAACGCAACCGAGTCTTTGATGTGTTTGCTATGAAATTGTTGATGTTAATAAAATTAAACGCGTCAGAGGCTTCAAAGAACAGCCACGAATCTAAACCCTCGATCAATTTACAGTTAGACAAACCGGAGTAGGGTCTTTGATTGTGTTGCAGGTTCGATGTAAAAATGAAGGTTGTTCGAAAGGGTTAAGCGGGTTTCAGGTGAAATTTGGATCGATAATAGCTTAAGACTAGTTAAACGTTCGATTATGGTTCATTTAATTTGGTTATTATTAAGTGTCACCACCGTGTACGTACGGAATACCAACTGATAATGGGTGAAACCAGATCAAATAGTGCAGAATCCTATTTGATTGGCGATCTAATAAGTGAGAACGCAATCCCGATCAATCTAACGATTAATGAAACACTAAGAACGAGTAGAGAACGATCATATGCGATCTATGAACTTGGAACAGGCTTTCTGGATGCTCTGGACGGCTAGGTTGTGAATATGTGTCAAAGTTACGTTTTTCCACGAATTAAGTGGTATTTATAGGTTTGCAGTCTTCATTCGTGCGACTGAACCATTAGCATGGTTTAGTCGTGCGACTGACTCATGCGACTGATTCATAATCGTGCGACTGAGTCAATCTCATGTCTCATTCGTACGACTGATCCAGTCGTCTGGTTCAGTCGTGCGACTGGTTCATTAGCATGAAGTATTCATGCGTATGGTCCATTAGCATGGTCCATTCGCATGAAGACTTGATACGATCAAGTTTGAACACGTTTCTTAATCATTATTGACTAAGAACTATGCACAATAACCTCAAACCTATATAGTTAGTTCAATATACTTTATCACACAATAAACAATGAAACATTAAACATTATAAGCATCAATCACATATTGTATTTCATTCACCTCATTCATTACATATGTAAGACATGACAGACGTTTACATTAAGCTCCTAAACTAGGTACATATGTATCAACAAACTCCCCCTTGGACCTAGTTTACATTAACGTCTGACATTCTTCATTAGCTCCTCAAATCTCTTGTACTTCTCCTCTTTAGTAACTCCTGCATGTATTTCAAATGCAAAACAGAGTCGTATAAAGTTCTAGAACTGGAGGGCTTGTACAATATCTTGTGCATCATAGAACAGTGGCCACTTGTACAATGTGTAGACATCTTTTGCAGACAAGTTTGTAAGCCATATCGGGTCGAATACCCAGATAGTTTCCATTTTTCCTTCCCTATTTAGAACTATGACCGCTTCGCCTGTTCTCCAATCATAATATCACCATTTGAAGTGTGGAGTGAAGTCCTGTGGCATTTCCCGTAAGGGAATCTTGGACATTATGTGCGGGGGACTCCACTTCAGCACCACTTTAGGCTTTCCGGATATGGGATCCACTTTAGACCTACGAATGTACCTCTTAGGTTGTTGAGGTCTGAAGTTTACCCATCTGGTGTGGTATTCCTTCTTTAGGGCAGCCTCAAACCATCCTGACATTTTTCTGGGATCCGCATACAGCAGATTCAAACGTGCCAGCTGGTTGAGCTCAAAACCTGGGAGAGTCTTCAGATCATGTGGATATCTGAAGTACTTTATTCCCTTCTCCCTCTTTACAGCATAAACATTAAGATCCTCAAAATACGGCCACGCAATAATCTTGCCAGACACCTTTAGATGTTTCTTGACCTTGTAGAGCTTGGTGTAGGCATTTTGCTTTTGAGCTGTGCGTTGGGCTCGTATCTCAGCAAAACAAGCTGCCCATTCAGCCTTCTTTATTTCAATATCAGCGTCCGAGGCTTGGGCTTGGCTTTCATTCTCTTCTGTTTCTTTTTCCATCTCATCCAGTTTGCCAAATGTAGCACTTCCGAGAGTCTCACCTCAGTTGGGAATCACATTTCCCTCTCGGTCAGTGTATTCTGGATAGTGTTCAGCTGTCATATCTTCAATCTCTATTTCATCGACATCTTGTAGCTCCTCATCACTTAGAACATTTACTTCGGAGCATCTTTGATCTGTTTATCTGGATTTAGTCTTAACATGTCTGCAAGTTGCTCATCGGTCAGGTCTGATTTCTCCTTGAGTGTAGCTCACTGACCTTCGCACAATCCCTTTCAAATCAAGAATCATGGTGAATTGAGACTTGATTTGCTGCAAGGGAGCAACATCATATTCATCTTGCTGTGATGTTTTATCTACTTGATTTAAACATTTAACACATCAATCATTAGTAATTAATCAAGATATTTAAACATTTGATAAACATAGACGAACATTAATTACATAAATGTAATACAAGATTCAAGTACAAAAGTTTTAAATACATAAACATTTAATCTTTACTTTTATCCTTATCCGTCAGTTCTTCAACAGCAGGGGCTGAGGATGATGCTCTTCGGTATTGTGCTCTCTTGGTCCTTCTTTCTTGACCTTCAGCAGAGGCTGAGGCAACATCATCACCTTCTTCATCATTATCATCACCTTTCTTCTTTCCCCTCAATCCCTCATCATCACTGTCATCTTCTTCATCAGACTCATCATCATCACCATCATCTTCATCATCATCATCATCATCTTCATCATCATTATTATCTTCTTCACCTTCCCGGATATTCAGAGGATCATCTTTTGATCCTTTAAGTATGAGCATGATCTTCTTGTTCTTGGCCTCCAACTCCTCAATCCTCTTAACTGATTGATCATTCTGCTCCTGAAGTTGGGTAATCCGCTGCGGTTGAGCAACATTAAGCTCCTCAAGCTGACTTAGCTGTGTAGCTCTTTGCTCATTAGCAGCTAACAGCTTTAGCACCATCCGGTTTAGTGCGGCTAGCTGTTCCTCTACCCCAATAGAGGGTAGAGTGGGTCCGGTGGTGAAGGTAGAGTGGGTTGAGGGACCTGCTTGGTGGCTGGTGGTGGCAGTGGTGGATGTGGTGAATATGGGTGGTGGGATAGGAGTGGATGGTGAAGGGGTGGTTGTTGCAGGGGTGGTTGGGAGTGTGGTAGTAATGGTGGTTGGGAGTGTGGTAGTAATGGTAGGGGGTGTGGTAGTGGTGGTGGTAGCTGTGGTGGATGTGGTGGTGATCAAGGTAATCCTCCTTCGCTTGCTCTCATCCCATGGGGCTGAGCCATCCTCTTCTTCCTCGATCCCTTAGAGGAGGATGCTCCGCCTTGGCTGATAGGATGGTCCGGGATATAAGAAGGATCAGTATCGGCAGTGACAGCATCCCCGGACTCACCCTGACGTCCACCAACCGCCCTGAGCCCTCTCTTAGTGGCCACGACCCGACTTCCCACCGTCCGTACCAGAGGCTCCTCGTGTGACTCTTCAATCCTCATCAGGACGGAAGTCTTGGTGGAATCCAGCAGTCTCAGCTCCACCCTGGGTGGATGGTGGAGATGGAATATTTGTGGCAGTGGCCCTAGATTGGGTGGGCCCTGTATCTCCACCATCACCACTGTCATCATCATCGTCGTCAGAGTCATCGTCGGGTATCTCAATAGGCTCTACATCGGAGTCACTATCGTCGTGACACCACTTCTTGTGAGAAGGCGCCATGTAGTCAACATTGGCCAGGTGCCTGATCAATCTCCTCACAGGGGGTTTCACCTGCTTCCCCCTGTACACCTTCATCCTTCCCAGGGTGGTGTCATCCATAACCTCTAACATCATAGCATCGTACTTTTCCTTGGGCAGTAGAGGGAGCTTCTCATCTATGATCATTTGCAAGAACCTTGGATACATGCAGAAGCTCCCCTTACCCTTGGCCTCAAGGTTCTCGATCATGTAGGTGACGATCATGTTGGAGAAGCTGAAAGGGTGATTCAGTACCAGTGCCACGTAGGCATTCTGGATTTGGTCAGAAAGATCATCAAATCCACCCCTCCGTGAAGCAATGCACTTGAGAACGACGTGTGCTAAGTACTTGAACTGGGGACACAGGTTGCTTTTGTTTAGCACACATGAGTTGATGTCCCCAGTGTACTTCATCCTCAGAAAACATCCCTTTACAGTTAGAGGATGTAACCTGGTTGGGTGGGAAGCATCATCACTTAGGTCCAGTAATCGTCTAATGTCTGCTGCCGTCACCTCAATCTCTTCCCCAAAAATGGTACTCCGAATGCAGTAGGGCTCAGTAGATCTGTCAACAGATGCACCCTCCCAGAAAGCCTGCTGTAATGACCGGTAGGGTGTGCATGGAGTAGATATGGCTCTGTAGATCCTAGATCGCCTAAAAAATGCAATAATACCCACAATCTCAGCAGCATTCCTAGTGGTGGCATCCAAGTGAGCACAAATGTTTGCTTAGTGTTGATGATCCACCTATCTACCATGTTTCTATAACACAAGACACATAAACATGAGATTTGTCCATAACAAAAACTGTTAATAATTTAAACTGTTTTGAAATCAGTCTGGTTCAATCGTGCGATTGACCATACAACTGAGTTCAGTCGGGCAATTGAGCATGCGCCTGAGTTCAATCGGGCGACTGAGCATGCGGCTGAGTTCAATCGGGCGACTGAGCATGCGGCTGAGTTCAATCGGGCGACTGAGCATGCGGCTGAGTTCAATCGGGTGACTGAGCATGCGGCTGAGTTCAATTGTGTGATTGAGCTTATACACCTTGTTCATTCGGCCGATTGAGTCATTCGCCCAGCTCAATCGTGCGCTTGAAGTTCATTCGGAGTGTCTAGTCGCATACCTCTCTGTTCAACACTCTAACCCCGAATCTATGTCAAAACTTAATGTTAAATGTTGTGGTTAGAGTCTTTAGATTCGCAGGGACCCTAAGTATCACTGTATGTCCTTCATTTTAACCATTTAGCACATTTACTTGGTCTATTTTAAAGTTTTTACAGTTTTCTTGATTTTAGTCAAATTTGGTCTGTTAGGGTTTGATTACACCGTGCATTTTGCGTGATTTCGATCACTAATTACCTGTAGAAGATGAGAGTACACGTTAGTAACACAATCTTAGTGTGAAATCAACTAAATCAAATTTTGGCAGAGTAAGTTTGCTGTCGGGCGATTTGGGAGCGATTGAAGGGTGGTGAGAATGTGCGACCGTTTCACCCTATTTATACTGATTTTATTTTCAGTCAGGCGACTGGACCTATTCGCACGCTTCATTCGTGCGACTGGGTCTCAGTCGTGCGACTGGCTCAGTCGGTCATATCTATTCGTGCGACTGGGGTTCAGTCGTGCGACTGACTCAGTTGGTTACCTTCATTCGTGTGATTGGTTCATTCTGGTGATCCAATCGCATGGACTACCCATGCTTATGGTCCAATCGTACATCTGATCCATACGTGTGGTTCAGTCGTGCGATTGGGCTCATACGTATGATCCATTCGCGCGACTGGTCCATACTCATGGTCCAATCG
The DNA here is from genome assembly GCA_025215565.1 of Flaveria ramosissima. Lineage (NCBI taxonomy): Eukaryota > Viridiplantae > Streptophyta > Magnoliopsida > Asterales > Asteraceae > Flaveria > Flaveria ramosissima. The sequence continues at coordinate 7,303,904 of CM046046.1, read as the reverse complement.
TGCGACTGGCTCATACTTATGAGTTTGACCTTATGCACTTTCAAACACTTAACATTTTAACTATTGATAAGACGTTATGACCGTTGATCATCTCAGACATGACCTTTTTAATTTTGAAAAACTATTTGATCACCTCAGACGTGATCCTTTTAACTTAACCTCATGTGATCACCTCAGACGTGATCCTTTTAAAATTTAAAACCCGATTGGTCACCTCAGACGTGACCCATTTTAGTGAGTGATTTACAGGTTGAATCCAGAAGTATAGTCCAACTTTTCCCTACCAAATGACTAAAAATTAATAAATAAAAACAACTAGAAATTAAACATAACAAGACATATTTTTGTATTTTTTGATAAGAGATGGATTGAAATCTTTTAGAGTACTTCTAACCGATTTTACTTCCTGGACAGCACAACTTCGAGTGAATTTGATCATAACTGGAACAATTCAGTATGTAATCATACAGGTATATCAAAATCATTTGGGACATGTTACCAAAACCTTTTGATGCTAGATTCTTGTTTTTATCGAGAGTCATTAGCAAGTTTAGGAAATCATACTAGAGTATAAGATGCACACGTTGATTTGGACTTTCAAGAATTGCAGCCACGATGATTGTCAGTATACTTGTCCTCTTAAATCCATACACTGATTTTTGACACACATTGGTGATGAATTAAGGTTTACTTATTTCAACAAGCATTTGTGGATCTCACGTTTATATGGTAATCAACATTCCTCAAGAGATTTGTGAGCGGTCTATGGGTATTTTGACAAGTAGAAACTATTGTAAGAGCTTTCAAAGAGATGCCAAGCCTCAGGTCAGTGCCATCGCACAGCAGAGAGGCGCAAACAACAATGAATTCTAGAATATTTAGGTTATGCTTATCCTCAGGTCAGTGCCATCGCACAGCAAAGAGGTACACAACCTATCTTCTTGTGAGAGCATCTTTCTTTTCTTGTTGCACGTAACGCACCAACAACATTTGTCATTAGCTTGATTGCGCTTAACAATTTTTTCATGTGCTTTGCTCTTTTTATGGTCATCCGCACACATTTGTGGCGTTAATTTGCTCGTCACCCCTTATTGGAACTAGGTTGATTGTGTTAACCAGGGATAAGATGGGTACCCACAGTACGTTGAACAATTTAGTTTGAATTTAAGTCACCAATGAGGTCTACTCATCTATTATGTTGAATCTACCGACACATCATATAATGAACTTGCAACCTCTAGGTCTACTTTCTCTATGTTACCTTAGTAGCATACTAGTTTTACTATCATTTTTCCTTTTATTTTGCTTAGACTTCTCAGATTTCTACTTTGAATTTTTCATCTTAATCATTTAAAACTTTTAAAGTCCCAAACAATTTGTTTCCTGTGTACTATCATTTTCTATAAGCATTAAATCAGAATCACATATTTGATTTCATTACTATTTAGCTAAGCTGCCCTCCTCCTTCGTTTTTTAAGTAATTAAATAACACAACTGATTTAATACTAATCTAACCTATTCTCCCCTTAAAATTCTAAAACCGAAAATATTTTTGTGTTTTTGGATTTTTAATAAACAGGAAAAGAAAAGAAAAGAAAATAAGAAATAAAAATGTCGGACTAGGCACTGTCTTCCTCTAAAATCACATCACTTTTATTTTTCACCCCATTAACCTCTAATAAATATAAAAACCTCGGTTTATCAAATGCTTTTGTGTAGAGGTCGGCGCGTTGAAAATCCGTATTTATTTTAACCACATCGATTAATTGTTTTTCAAAACAGTCACGTATAAAGTGATACTTAATTGCGATGTGTTTAGTTTTAGGAGGTTGGACTGGATTTTTTGTGACAGCAATAGCAGCAGAATTATCAACAAAAATAGGAGTGTTAGAGAACTGCAAACCGTAGTCGCGCATTTGCTGTTGAATCCAAATGATCTGCGAACAGCAACTTGCAGCAGCAACGTATTCAGCTTCACAAGTTGACAGAGCAACCGATGTCTGCTTCTTACACTGCCAGGTGACTACCCTTCTCCCAAAGAATTGACATCCTGCAGAAGTTGACTTGTAATTCATCTTGCAACCACCATAATCCGAGTCACTATACGCTGTAAGCTCAAAATCATCGTCATGAGGATACCATAACCCGAGTGTGGGAGTACCCTTCAGATAGTGAAAAATCCGTTTCACACCAATGAGATGGTTGACTTTCTCTTTCGCCTGATATCTGGAACAAAGACAAGTAGCGTACATGATATCAGGACGAGATGTTGTGAGATACATAAGGGATTCAAGTATTCCTTTATACATTGTTGCATCAACCAGATCACCATTTTCGTCGGGTGCTACATCGTGGTTTGTGGCAAGTGGAGTTCCAACAGCTGAAGCATTCTCCATGTCAAACCTACTGAGGATGTCCCCTACATATTTAGTCTGATGCAGGAAGATTCCTTTTGGTGTCTGATCCACATGTAGTCCTAGGAAGAACTTCATTTCCCCCATTGCACTCATCTAGAATTCTGCTTTCATGACAGATTCAAATTCTTTACATAACTCTTCGTTTTTGGAAACAAAGATTATGTCATCAACATAAATCTGTACTAGCAGTAAGTCGCCATCCTTTTTTTTGATGAATAACGTACAATCAATCACTCCACTGCGAAAGCCGTGTTTCATAAGATGAGTGGAGAGTTTTTCATACCAGGCTCTAGGGGCTTGATGGAGCCCGTAGAGAGCCTTGTCCAGCTTGTAAACTCTGTCCCGATGATAAGGATCCTCAAATCCTTTGGGTTGACTGGCGTATACTGTCTCACGAATTTCCCCATGAAGGAACACATTCTTTACATCTAGTTGATAAACATTGATCTTCATGTAAGATGCATAGGCTAGGAAGATACGGATTGCTTCTATTCTAGCCACAGGTGCAAACACTTCACTGTAATCAATGCCTTCGACTTGTCTAAATCCTTGAACCATAAGTCGAGCCTTGTTTCTGATTATGACCCCTTGGTCATCTTTCTTGCACTTCAAGACCTATTTCGTGGCAATCACCTTAGCACCTTTTGGTCTGTCCACAGGGTCCATACTCCTAGCTTCTTGAACTATAGGAGTTCTTCTTGCATTGCACTTACCCATGCCTCATCGTTTAATGCTTCACTAACATATTTTGGCTCAAATTGAGACACAAAACATCGATATGCGCCGTCGTGAAGATATCCCTTTTCCATTACTGAGGTATATTCAGCTGAGTATAGCTGATTTTTGGTCTGTACTCCTGATCGAACATCTCTAATGACATTGTCCAAAGGATGATAAACATTTGACCGGGATCCAGGAGTGGTGGGAACAGCTACCTCATTTTCCAGATTGTGAACCACAGCTTCAGTATCTGAAGTTGTTGGAGTATGAGGTTTCGAAGAGTCAGAGGCAACAGGGTTTGATGCTTGTGTACTTGCTGTAGCAGGAACCTGTTCCTCCTGGTTCACCCGCTCAGTCTCCACTTCTTCATCGTCAGAGGAGGAGTCACTTACAACAAGTGCTCCCCCTAAAGGACTAGAAGAATCACCGTGTGAAATTGATGTTGTTGAGTCTAGGGACGATGTGTTTAAGACATCATACATCATTCTAATCGCTAACTCATCATCAGGAAGGTAGAGAAGGATGTTGAAGGACTTAAAGAATCCATCATAGTCGAAGAAGAATGAGGGTCCCTTTCCAGCAGGGGGGTGGTGTATCTCTGAACATCAACGTTGCACCACACTTCTACCTGACCCGTTGAGTTGTTATAAACTCTCTTGTCTGGTATATTGTATCCTAGAAAGATCCCTTCTTCTGCCTTCTCACTAAACATCCCACTCTGAGTTTTCTTCAGCAGCATGCACGGTGCGCCAAACGGTTCTAGATACTCCAAGTTGGGTTTACGTCGCTGGAGCAGCTCATAACACGTTTTCCCATGTCGTTTGACCACTAAGGCTCGATTGAGGGTGTAACATGCATTGGCAACTGCCTCGTTCAAAAATTGGATAGGCGGTTTCGAGTCGGCTAGCATCGTTCTTGCTGTCTCTATCAAGCTCCTGTTCTTTCGCTCAACTACTCCATTCATTTGTGGAGTGTAGGCAGATGTGAACTAGTGTACAATTCCTTTCTCTTTGCAGAACGCCTCCATCTGCTGGTTCTTGAACTCCGTGCTGTTGTCTGATCGAATCTATCTCACTTTCAGCTTGTAGAGTGATTCCAATGTAGTTACCAACTGTTTGAAGGATTCAAGCGTCTCTAATTTGGATTTCAGAAACATCACCCAAGAGAATCTTGAGTAATCATCCGTGACTACATAACAGTACAAATCACCAGTGATGCTCTTTATGCTAACAGGACCAAACAGATCCATGTGTAGAAGTTCGAGAGGCAGGTCAATGGAATTTACTTTCTTTGCCTTGTGAGACTTCTTGGTCTGTTTACCTTTCTTACACACTACACAAAAATCCGGAAGTTGGAAATTCTTGACATTTACTCCATTCACTAAATCATTCTGGATAAGATGATTCATCTTCCGTGGATTGATGTGTCCCATTCTCCTATGCCAGGAGATTGAGTCCTTTTCGGTTGCCTTTGACAAGAAGCATTAAACATTATGATCGGTTGTCGAGGCTTTTGATAGATCCAAGACATATAAGTCATTATATCTTGAAGCTGACATTAAGATTTTGTCCTCCGGGATAATGTAATTCTTCTTCAATACATAGCACTTCTTGTTGTCAAAAACAACTTTAAATCCTTTGTCACAGATCTCGGAGACTGAAAGCAAGTTATTATGTAGTTGTTGAACGTAGTTGACTTTATCAAACTTGACTTTCTGGTTTCCCACTTCGCCATGAGCAGTGATGTATCCTCCTTTATTTCCAGCAAATGATACATGTCCCCTTTTAATTTGTTTGACATTGAAAAGGAAAGACAGGTTCCCGGTCATGTGCCTAGACGCCCACTATCAACAATCCAGGTGTTTATGATAGCACTGTAATGGACACCCTGCATATTAAAAGGAAATGATCAGTTTAGGTTTGGGACCCAAGCCTTAACTGGCTTGGGTGACCCGGAGGAATCACATATCCTAAACTCAACCCACTGTTCATATGAGGGTGAGGGCATATCATTCTTCTTATTGTTCTCATTATCAGACAATAGACTTGACTTTTCTTTCCATAAGCCAATTTTGTGTAAGGGCTGTTTGTGATAAACAGACGACTGGCTTACAGTTTGAACTTTAGGTTCATTAATTCTCTTTGGTGGATTAATAGAACTCCTTTTCGAAGAACTTGGTTTAGTGTCATAAAGTTCAATTTTCTGTCTTGGAGTCTGATAATAAGGACAGTTAGAAGCGATATGTCCTCTCTTTCCAACACTGTAGCAAGATGTCCCTTCTACATGTTGAGGAAACTGTTTCTGTGGAGTTGAGTGAGAAACAGGTGTGACTTGAGTCTGATTGGGTTTGGACACTTCTTGTTTAGATGTTTTTGTTTCTTTAACAAAATTCATTGTTTGAACGTTTTTAACTCCTTAGCCTTTTGTTTTTGGGACCTTTGACGTGAAGCACGTGCGCTTGGTTAACTGGTGTGGTCATTTTAGATTCAGAAAGAGAATGTTTGAACCTAATTTTTAACAATAACCTTTTCAAGTGTTCATCCAAGTTTACAATAGGCATCTTACCTTTAGATTTCAAAGTAGCCTCCTTCTGTTTAGTGACAGAATTCACCGGTTACCCGTGGAATCCGGATCACTAACCAGAGGAGTGGACACCACATGATCCTTAATTGGGTTGTTATTTACAGGTCTACATTTTGTATTTAACAGGATCTCATGTGGTGGTGGAACTACTTTGTAACCTACCCAACCCTTCCCCATTGTTCTGTTCTTTCACTAAGTTTTGAACTATGTGAGAGGAACTGGTCCAACTGTGCAGTTTTTGTTTTAATGAGTTGAATTCGACTTCTAAAACTGCTTTTTGTTTCTTTGTTTCTTCCAAAGAGTTTAAATAAAACTTTATATCATTTGCTTGATTAAAAGCAACAACCTCGGTTTCCCTTAATTGTTTATTTAAAAGTACTATTTTATCTTTGTAACTGCACTCGTTTTGTTTTAAAATCTGATTAGCTTATGTGCATAGTTGTAAATCATTTACTAAGCTATCATTGTGGTCTAATAACCTAGCAAACTTAAGATCAATGCTTTCTCTAAATTTGTTACAATCATTACACACATTTTTTCAAAAAGTTGATCTTTTGTACGTGCCTGTGAAGATTCAGATGAATCAGCCATCAATCCAGAATTAGATGCTTCGGATGCTGGAGATTTTGAACATGTCATTCTGAGTTCCTCTTCAACTAGGTGATTTACTACATTCACATCCTCTTCTGAATCTGACACAACTTGCTCAGCTGCAATATCACCTTCACTGGTAGACCCATCATCCAATGCTTCGACACAAACAATATTTCATTTTCCAGGAGAGACAAAACGGAAAGACCAGTTTTGTCCTTCATCATCTTGAGCAGTTAGTGCCTTAGTCTCTTTATTTGAAGACTAGTTCAAACCATGTCTTTTTCTTGACGGTTGAAGGTGGAGAATGGATTTTTGTTACCTGTTTTCTTGGGCTTTACACATTCACGTTTGAAATGCCCTTTTCACCACAATTAAAACAGGTGACCTTGGTTTTGTCAAAACCAAAGGTAGTATCTTTTATGGCTACCAAGTTCTACCAAGTTCTGTCCAGTCTTTTTCACAAACTTTTTTCACAAACAACCCTGACGTTTCTGATCCTGAAGCAGTGGATTGGGAAGGAGCTGCTAAACTAGACACAAAGGCTGTTTGAAGAGGTGCTTCTGAGCGGGTTGGATTGGGAGTTGATTTATAAAGTGAAGGATTCTGGTCGTAGGATCCTTTCTGTGACTTGTATTTCATCATAAGTTCTTCCTCTCTCAACTTCAATATGAAGTCATTTATATCCAACCTTGACAGAATATTGTTCTGTCTCAGATTAGACACAAACGAGTCCTATTTTTCTGGCAAACCATCTGCAAAACTTGACACCTTATCTTTCATAGACGTTGTAACCCCATGAGTGTGCAGTTTACTCATAATATGGTAGAACCTGTCGATAACATCATCCAAGCTTTCTTTTCCCATTGAAGAGAAGTTGTCAAACTCCTTCTTCAAAGCCTTTGCCTTCAAAGCTTTAAACGATGCATTCCCATCATACCTTTTCTCCAACGCTTCCCATAACTTCTTTGCCTGTTTGTTCTCCGAAAATTGATGGAATATATCTTTTGGTATTGACTGGGTCAACAGGGCATACACTTTCTTTTCAGCATTGTACTTCACTTTCTGGCCGTCATCATACCTCCCAAAGTTAATTTAACACCATCAGCACCAACTGGCATACTATACCCCATCACAATAGACTCCCAAAGGTCGGGATCAACTCCATTAAGATAGATCTCGAACCGATGTTTCCATTGAGGATAGTCATCCAACGTTATAAGCTTAGGCAATTTATTGTGATTTCCAACCTCATTCTACAGAAGCAGAAGGTTCTGGATGCGTGAGTCTTTCCCGGCAGTAAACGCTAAAAACTGATCTTCCATTTGCATTAACTTTGAACTTTGAGAACAACTCTGATTCACTCGCACGAATGGTCAAATGCGGATGAGTCAATCGTGCGATTGGACAAATGCGGATGGCCTATGAGACTGGAGTTGTTCAGTCGTGCAGATGGAGGTGCGATTGATGTGTGCGAATGAATTCAATCGTGCGATTGGATTCAGTCGTACGTATGGAGTATGCGATTGGAGACAAGCGAATGGAGATGTTCAGTCATACGAATGGATGAGCGACTGAGTTCAATCGTACGAATGGGTGTGCGATTGAGTTCAGTCGTGCGATTGAGCCAATCGTGCGACTGAAGGCTGCTGTTTTTGAAAATTTGAAGGTTTTTGACAATTTGACACAAAAACGCGATTTTTCAAGAACCCTAATCTGGCGTATGCCGAAAAAAAAACTTTGAGACCTAGAGACGTCGAAAACACTGTTTTACTCAAAAAGATGACTCATTTGAATGAAAAACATGATTTTTACACCGAGACTAATCGAATCACACGCAAAATCAAGAGCCAAAGCTCTGATACCACTTGTCAGGATCGTGTACGTACGGAATACCAACTGATAATGCGTGAAACCACATCAAATAGTGCGGAATCCTATTTGATTGGCGATCCAATCAGTGAGAATGCAATCCCAATCAATCTAACGATTAAAGAAACGTTAAGAACGAGTAGAGAACGATCAGATGCGATCTATGAACTTGGAACAGGCTTTCTGGACGCTCTGGACGGCTAGGTTATGAATATGTGTCAAAGTTACATTTTTCCACGAATTAAGTGGTATTTATAGGTTTGCAGTCTTCATTCGTGCGACTGAACCATTAGCATGGTTCAGTCGTGCGACTGACTCATGCGACTGATTCATACGCACGACTGAAGGTTCAGTCGTGCGACTGAGTCAATCTCATGTCTCATTCGTACGACTGATCCAGTCGTCTGGTTCAGTCGTGCGACTGGTTCATTAGCATGAAGTATTCATGCGTATGGTCCATTAGCATGGTCCATTCGCATGAAAACTTCAAACGATCAAGTTTGAACACGTTTCTTAATCATTATTGACTAAGAACTATGCACAAGAACCTCAAACCTATATAGTTAGTTTAATATACTTAATCACACAATTGACAATGAAACATTAAACATTATAAGCATCAATCACATATTGTATTTCATTCACCTCATTCATTACATATATGTAAGACATGACAGACATTTACATTAAGCTCCTAAACTAGGTACATATATATCAACATTAACTTTTAATTATCTAACGGTTTGGGCTTGATGATCGACGGTTACTCGAGCTCAAACGCTCTGGTAACCGCTGTTAAACCCAATTAACAGATGGAAGATGGTTCGAATAATCTTCACGAGCGGTTGGGAATGGTTTTGGTTTGATTTTTTTAGTGTCTTACTCGCGTTTGGCACTTCACCGGAGTTCGGCCGGTGAGTGGCGGGACTTGGCCGGAAAATCGTGTTCAGAGGGAGAAGATTTGATTTGATTTTATTATTTTACACAAACGGTCCCTGTTGTTTCATTTATTAACATTTTATACCCAAACTTTATTATTAAAGTTTTTAAATTGGCAATAAACTCCTTAAACTTTATTTTCTTTAAGTTTCAAACATTTTTAAGTTTGCTAACCTTATAAATCATTATAATTATCATTATTATTACTAATATTATTATCATTGTTATCATTACTATTAACATTATTATTATTATTCCATTTATTTTTTTATTAATATTACTATTATTATTATTATTGACATTATCATTGTTAATTTTATATTTATGATTATTGTTTATTATCATTATTATTATTATTATTATTACAATTATAATTACTATGTTTATTTTAATAAACTTAATTATTAACTTGGATTAATGACAACTAAGAAATAAACATAAATAATCCATAAGTTTCATACGTGCCAACAATGGTCCTTACAAGAATTTAATAAATTTAACTTTTAGTTAACCAAAAATACAAGATGTTACATTAAGGGGTTCTCATGTTCCTCACAAGAGAACAATCCCTTGATCTGCCTAGAGGAACACTGGACCAAGCACTTAAACTCTTGGCAACCAACTCTAACTCTCTTGGGGATGAAGAGAAATTGCTGAGAAGAATGCTGGTTACTTTATTGGACACTAGGAAGGGAGACAAGCTACCTTCTCAACCTCTCATTCCTAGAAAGAAAATAGTCGGAGGTTCGAAGACTCTTCTCATAACTTTGTTGTGGAAAGAGAGAATGGTGAAATCAATAGGCTCAATGCCTCTTCTCTGTTACACTTAAGCAGATTTGATATTGATGAGTTAGCATAGAAACCATTCTCTAATCCTTCCAACTCTGAGGTAGCTACTCACATCAAGAATCATCTAAGCAGCCTTCCTCTTGCTGAAATGAATACAAGAGTCAAGATTGAAGAAGGATTGAGGATGAGAGAGAAGGAAGAAGGGGAAGGGTCAACCATGAAAGGAAAAACCTTCTTACAAATGGTTGAAGGCCCTAAACTAGAATCCATAGTTAGATGGGAGTATGACTACAACTCCTGTTAACTAACTCTCTTCGAAGGGCCACAACAAAGGGTACATATCATTCAAAGTGACAGACTGGATCTCTTGTCTACGAATAATTTGTACAAACTTCTCAGCACCAAAGAACAAGGAAATAGATAAGTATTTTCTCTTCCTGGTGCTGAAAGTTTAGAGAAGTAGAAACAAGTGAAGTTTTGGTAGCATCAGCCTAGGGGGATTTTGTGGCATCAAGTAAGGCTGGTGCGACCAAAACAAACACTTAAACAATTTTGGTGCAACTGATGAAGAACTTTCGAAGGCAAAAGCAGAACTTCCAAAGGAAAATGCTGAACTTCCGAAGGTCAAGTCTGAAAGAGCTTCCGAAGAGGAACTCTAAATTCCGAAGACAAAGTCTTCCTTCTTCCGAAGTTCAACACTTAGAAGAATTCAAGACAATGACTTCCGAAGCATGAAGGCCCGAAGAATAACTCAAGCCTCGGTAGAAGTAGCCTCTTTCGAAGTATAAGTGGCTTCGGAAGAACTTGTTCTTCCGAAGCCAATTAACCTTCAGAACAACCTACTATGAACCAATGGACATAAGTATGGATCCTCTGACACTTCGCTGCAATCTCTGTGATACTGTATGGTGCTTTTCCCACGCCCATGTATTTGACCATACTTTATTCCACTGTTCATTTCTTATTAGTTAGTACAATTAACAACTTTAGTTGGTGACAATAGGTAAGTCATGGACATGTCATGACTACCAAATCTTAGATAGTATTTTATCTAAGATACCTTACTTCTAGTAATGTAGTATTTGTCTAGTTGTAAGTTCCAGCTGGTATCAAAGTATATCCGGCTGTAGATAGTAGTATATATAGTTTGTCATTGTAACTCATGTATCATACTTGTAAGGGTCTTGTAAAACTTTGAGTTAAGAAGTAATATATACAAGTATCTTGAAAAACCATTCTCTTGTGTTTTGTTTATTTATACTTAGTATATTATTATCAACTCTTAGAGGATTCTGCATCATCTATACGAGTGAGACTTAGTGAGTTTGAGAGACCATAATCATGTTGAGTGAACAAACCCGGTCCTGCAAAGGTAAGCTTTGTGAAGGAGCTTGGATACAATCTCCTGAGTGTATCTCAATTTTTTGACTCGAGACATAACATGCTTTCACTGAGCATGAGTGCATTGTTATCGAGCCCGGGGTGGTCATTCCTCAAGAGCATATCATGCTCAGAGCCCACAAGAAAGGGAATTTGTACAAGATGGACTTGCAAGAAACATCTCCTTCGGGAGAAGTTTCATGCTTTCTATCTAAAACAAACAATGATGAGTCTTTCCTCTGGCATAAAAGAATGTCCCATGTAAACTTGTGAATCCAAGGATCGCAATCAGGAATTATTAGTGTCAATTCAATTCAAGTCAACGTTTGCGGAATCAACGTTAACTTGGTTTAATTGTTTGAATTAATTTCAAAATCAATAATTATTAGTGAACAGGATGAACGCAATGAATGAAACACAAATAATGATCAAACAAATATTCAATTCAAACGTATTTCATTAAAAACATATTAATGATTACAAATGAAAAAAGAATGAATGAATGAATGATATTGATTTTAGTGTTTGATGATGTGACGGTTGCTGGGGTTTTGATTTGTGTGATTTGATGTGATGTTTGGTGATTGTAATGTTTCTTGGATGTTTGCCGTCGAAGACGTCTTATGATGTGAAACCTAGTATCCATATATATAGGCACGTGTGTTTCTGTTAAGGAAACACCGGATTTCTTGGGATTCGCACAGCTGTCTTATTTGACTTGTTGACTTGTAACACTTTGTATTATTAAATACAAGTGTTTGGATTCCGCAGGACTATGGTCTTCTGTAGATGTTTGTTCTTCCGCAGGAGGCTTGTTCTTCCAAAGCTATCTTGTTCTTCCGAAACAATCTTCACTTTCATCCTCAGAGCAGGTTGTTTACTCATCCGCATGAGTCTTCACTTCACCTCTTTGATCACTTGAACTCCAGAGTTGATTGTTCATCCGCAGATGATCTTCAGATGTTTGTTATGTTAGGACCTGGTATTTGAACGAAATACCGAGTGATTAGCGTGTAAACCAAATCAAATAGTGCGGAATCCTATTTGATTGGCGATCCAATCAGTGAGAACGCACGAAGAATCAATAAAGTATTGAATCTAACGTTAGGAATCGATTGGGAATCGATCTACAGCGTTCTATGAACTTGGAGAACGAACTGGGAGGCTTCTGGACGGCTAGGGTACGTCTGGAGTCAAAATAGAATGAATGCTTACGTTTTTCCACGAATTGGGTTGTATTTATAGGTTAGTATTGTTCATTCGTGCGACTGAACCATAAGTATGGTTCAGTCGTGTGATTGAACCATGCGGTTGATTCATCCGCACGACTGAGTGTTCAGTCGTGCGACTGAGCCAATCTTATGTGACAATCATACGACTGATCCAGTCTCCTGGTTCAGTCGTGCGACTGAGTCATTCGTATGAAGTTATTCATGCGTGTGGTCCATTCGCATGGGCCATTCGCATGAGAACTTCATTTTGTTAAGTTTGAATGTATTAATTAATATAACATTATGTGTAACCATTCAAACAATCACAAACCTATTTAACCAATTCAATATCGACTCATTAATGAAATATTAAACATTATCAATCACAAACAACCAATATCATTTCATTAACAATCCAAACATCACATCAGAATCAGATAAACAAGATCTATTACATTTCATATCATGATCTAGGGACATACATGTATCAACAAACTCCCCCTTGGACCTAGATCTCTCTAATGTCTTGTTTTCTGCATCACCTCCTCATATTTCTTGTACTTATCCTCTTTTGTGACTCCCGCGTGAATCTCAAACGCGAATATGACGTTCTGGAACTGGAGGGCTTGTACTATATCCTGCGTATCATAGAACAGTGGCCACTTGTATAGAGTGTAGACATCATTAGCTGACAAGTTGGTAAGCCACATTGGGTCGAATACCCTGATAGTATCCATTGGCCCTCTTTGTTTAGGACTATGACCGCTTCTCCTGTCCTCTAATCGTAGTACCACCACATAAAGTGTGGAGTGAAATCCTGTGGCATTTCCCTGAGCGGGATTCTTGACATCGTGCGCGGAGGATTCCACTTTAACACTATCTTTGGTTTTCCAGTAATGGCATCAACTTCAGACCTTCTGATATACCTTGTAGGCTGTTGGGGTCTGAAGTTAACCCACCTGGTGTGGTACTCCTTCCTTAGGGCAGCCTCAAACCAGCCTGACATCTTTCTCGGGTCAGCATACAACAGCTTCAGTTTGGCCAGTTGGTTGAGCTCAAAATCTGGTAGAGTCTTCAGATCATGTGGGAATCTGAAGTACTCTATGCCCTTTTCCCTCTTAACTGCATAGACGTTAAGGTCCTCAACATATGCCCACGCTATAATCCTGCCCGACACCTTATGATGTTTCTTGACTCTGTAGAGTTTGGTGTAGGCGTTTGGTTTAGGTGCAGCGCGTTGGGCTCTAACTTCTTCAAAACACGCAGCCCACTCAGCCTTTCGGATATCAACATCATCATTAAAGGCTTGGGCTGTTCCCTCTGTCTTCTCTGACTCTTGCTCCATTTTGTCTAACACCTCAAAAGTATCGCTAACAAGGGATTCACCCAAATTGGGGACCATATTTCCCTCATTGTCAGCATACTGAGGGTAGTGCTCTGCCGTGACATCTTCTATATCTATTTCATCAACATCGTTGAGCTCTTCGTCACTTGTCGAGTCGCACGTCGGAGCATCCTTGACAATCTCATCAGGATTTAGCTTGAAGATCTCTGCTAGTTGCTCGTTTGATAGATCGTGAATTATTTCCCCTTCTTCCGGGGTATAACTCACCGACCTCCTTACGATCCCTTGCAGATCAAGAATCATAGTTAACTGAGTCTTGACCTGCTGAAGGGGAGCAACATCGAACTCATCCCTCTGATAGTTTGGATCTGTTTGATTTAAACATGCAACACATCAACCATTAGTTAATAATCAAAACAGAAATGCATTAATTATAAGATAAACATCAAATACATATGTTTAAATACATGATCCAAATACAAAAGTAATCAAATACATAGACATCTAATCTTTACTTTTCTCTTGGATCACTGGATCATCGCTTGGTGGAGCAGAGGAGGAAGTTTGTTGGTCTTGTCTATTCTTGGATCTCCTTTCTTGACCTTGAGCAGAGGCCGATGCAACTGCATCTCCTCCTTCTGCATCATCATCCTCATCCCTCTCCTTTGTCCTCTCGTCCTCAATCCCCTTATCATCCTCAGTCTCATCTTCATCATCCCCATCATCATCCTCATCCTCATCATCACCATCATCTCCATCTCCCTCCTTGATCTTCAGTGGCTCCTCTTTAGATCCCTTTAGCTTTAGCATGATGGTCTTCTTCGCCTCCTCCAACTCCTCAATCCTCTTAGTAGATGTGACACTGTTCTCCTGGAGTTGGGCGATCTCATGGCTCTGAGCAGCCATTTGTTGGGCCTGCTCCTCAATCAATCGAGCCTGCTCTGAGATCTGCTGAGACTGTGCAGCAGTAAGATCAGCCAGCAGGCGGATCTGCGCCGTCTTCTCCTCATCCGCAGCTAATAAACGCATCACCATCCGGTTAAGCGCAGAAAGCTGTTCCTCTACCCTAATTGGAGGTAGAGGTGATCCATATGTATATGAGGGCTGTGAAGAGGGTCCTGCTTGGTGGCTAGTGGTGGTAGTGGTGGCTGTGGTGAAGATGGGGATGTGTCTGTGAGATAGTGGTGGTGATGTGTGAGTGAAAGATATGGTGGTGGTTGGCATATGTACAGTGGTGGGAGGTGTAGTGGTGGTAGTAGTAGCTGTGGTGGCTGTGGTGGTGGATGGTGTGGCTGTGGAAGTGGTAGTGGTGGTGGTAGATGTAGTGGCTGTGGTGGTGACGAAGGTCAGTCTTCTCTTCTTCTTCCTCTGGCCGTGGGGCTGAGCCATCCTTTTCCTCCTCGATCCAGTAGAGGTGGATGCTCCCCCTAGAACACGGCTAGCTGACTCAGGGGCATAGCTAGGATCTACAGCTGTCTCTCCTGAATCTCTTGGGCATTCACCAACCGCCCTTAGCCCATACTCTGTGGGAACAAGCTTGCTTCCCATAGTCCTCGTTAAGGGCTCCTCGTCAGACTCTTCTTCATCATCACCAGGTATGAAGTCCTGGTGGAAACCTGCTGACTCAGCTATATCACCTGTTGGGGCAGAAACTGGAGGTATAACATATGAAGCTGTGCCCCTCGATGGAATAGGCATATCATCCCCAGCATCCCCATTGTCATCATCGTCTGAATCATGCTCTGGGAGCAACAGCCTCTCATCGTCTGCATCGCTGTCATCATGACGCCACTTGCGTCTCCCTGGCGCCACATATCTCTCATTGGCCAGATGGCCGATCAACCTCTTCACTTGGGGCTTTACCTGCTTGCCCCTATACACTCTCATACGACCCAAAGTCGTGTCATCCATAATCTCAAGGGCAACAGCATCATGGCTCTCCTTGGGAAGTAATGGCAGCTTCTCGTTGAAGATCAGCTGCAGAAACATGGGGTACATACAAAAACCCTCCTTCCCCTTGGCCTCCAGATTCTCCACCAGATATGAGAAAATCATGCTCGAGAAGCTGAAGGGGTGGTTCAGCACCAGTGCCACATAGGCATTCTGAATCTGGTCTGATAGGTCATCGAACCCACCCCTCCTAGAAGCAATACACTTCAGGATCACATGCGCCAAGTACTTGTACTGGGGACACAGGTTGCTCTTGTTCAGCACACCTGAGTTTATGTCCCTAGCGTACTTAATCCTGAGAAAGCAGCCTCTGACTGTAAGTGGATGTAGTCTGGTGGGGTGATCCGTATCGTCCCCAAAATCTAGTACTCTCTGGATGTCAGCTGCGGTAATCTCAATGTCATGACCATGAATGGAGCTCCGTATGCTGTAAGGCTCACGAGAACGATCAACGGAGGCATTCTCCCAGAATGCCTGATGTAACGACCTGTAAGGCGTACACGGTGTAGAAATGGCCTTATGTATCCGAGAACGTCGAAGGAACGCAATAATCTCTGTAAACTCGGCCCCATTCCGAGTCGTATGATCCAAATGAGCACATATGTTGTGCTTTGGGTTGATGGACCATCTATCAGCCATTGACTATCCGTTTCTTGTTTTCACTCGAATATCACAAATTAGGGTTCCCTTTCTTCTGATTTTGGTGATATTTCGCTGCAATCTACCTGTATAAATGTCAACGAACGTCAGAAGATCAAAAATGATGTGAAAACAAGGTCTAGAGAAATTTCGGCAGAGTAACGGTACTGGGTGCGATTTAGGAGCGATTGAAGGTGATGAGTGAAATGCGATAGACTATGCCCTTTAAATACTGAAGCTGAGTTCAATCAACCGACTGGCCTCATTCGCTCAGTTCATTCGGGCGAGTGAAGCTCAGTCGTGCGATTGGCTCAGTCAGTCGCATTCAGTTGGCCGACTGAGGTTCAGTCGGTCGACTGACTCATTCGTACCCTTTCATTCGCATCTTCAGTTGACCGACTGAGTCTCAGTCGGTCGACTGACTCATTCGCACCCTCTCATTCGGTCAAATGGATCAGTCTGATAAGCCATTCGGGTGAATGGCTCAATCTCATGTCCAGTCGTGCGAATGGGACCCATTCGCATGGTTGGTCCATACTTATGGTCCAATCGTGCGAATGGGTTATACTTATGAAACTTTCTGCCATTTTGACCATTTAACATTTAAACCCTTATAATTATTGAAATTAACATTATGAGCATTTGATCATCTTAGACATGATCATTTTAACTTGAAAATCTTTTGATCACCTCAGACGTGATCCTTTTAAACACTTGGTCACCTCAGACGTGACCCTTTTAAACTTTGAAAACACATATGGTCATCTCAGACATGACCCTTTTAGTGAGTTGATCCCATACTGATTTTCATAATGTAGTCCGACTAACAAACAAACTAAAATGACTAAACAAATTAGAAGATTAAACTAAAGTACGAAAATGAAACTTGTTTTTGGCTTTTTGTGAGAGATAAATCCTAAGATAGAAATCTACTGGATTTGGTTCCGGAATAGACAGCTTCAACTTAGTTTGACCACACCTGGACCAATTCAATTTTGGAATCATACAGGCAAGTCAAATCATTTGGGACTTGTTATTAAAACCATTTGATGCTCAATTCTTGGTTTTCATCCAGAGTCGTTAGCAAATTTAGGAAATCACACTGGAACTATTAGATTCCCACATTGATTTGAACTTTTAAGAATTTCAGCCACAATGATTGTCAGTATACATGTCCTCTTAAATCCATACACGGACTTTAGACACAAACTGGTGATAGTTTTAGGTTTAATTATTTCAACTAACATTTGTGGATCCCACACTTATATGGTAATCAACATTCCTCAGGAGCTTTTGAGCGGTCTACGGGTATTTTTATAAGAAGAGACTATTCTTAGAGCTTTCAAAGAGAAGCCAATCCTCAGGTCAGTGCCATCGCACAGCAGAGGGGCGGCAAACAACAATGAATTCTAGAATATCTAGGTTATGCTTATCCTCAGGTCAGTGCCATCGCACAGCAGAGAGGCACACAACCTATCTCTTTGTTAGAGCAGCTTAATTATCTTTTGCACAGAATGCACCAATAACATAAGTCATTAGCTTGATAGCATTTGTCTTTCATTTTTTTTTCGTGCTTTGCTCTATTTATGGTCATCCGCACACATTTGTGGCGTTTACATGCTCATTACCCCTTATTGGAATATTGTTGATTGTGTTAACCAGTGATAAGATGGAAGCCCACAGTCAGTTGAACAACTTAGTTTGATCTTGAGATCACCAGTCAGGTCTAATCATCTATTGTGTTGAATCTACCGACATATCATTTGTGGTCTAGCAACCTCTAGGTCTACTTTCTTTGTGTTACCTTAGTAGTTACCATTTTTTCTATCATCTTCCCTTTTATATTGCTTAGACTACACAAACTTATATACTTTGAATCTTGCATCTTTTCTAAATTAAAATTTTAAAGTCCCTTTTGATTTGTTCCTATGTACTATCATTTTCCAAAGGGTTTGAATCGGTATCACAGATACGATCTACCTTATATCAGCTATCCACTCTTTCTCCCTCGTTTTTTTATTTTTTATTATTATTATTTTTTTTAATGTTACTGGCTGACTTATTCTCCCCCTAAAATACTAAAATCATAACTGGTTTAATTATTTTAGGATTTTAATAAACAGCTGAATAACATGAGTTTAATTTAAACAGACTAAAATAAATAAGGAAAATAAAATAAAATAAAAAAAATTAACTAAAACGCATCGAACTACACATGATCATCATCAGGAATAACATCACTTTTCTTTTTAACGCCGTTGACCTCTAACAAATATAGAAAACGTGGTTTATCAAAGGCTTTTGTATAGAGGTCAGCGCGTTGAAAATCAGTATTAATTTTTACCACATCGATTAAGTTCTTTTCAAACAGTCTCTTATGAAATGGTATTTAATACCGGTGTGTTTGGTCTTTGGATGTTGGACCGGATTTTTAGTTACTGCAATTGCAGCAGAGTTATCAACAAAAATAGGAGTAGAAGAAAACTTTAAACCGTAATCCCGCATTTGCTGTTGAATCCGGATGATTTGTGAACAGCAACTTGCAGCAACAACGTATTCGGCTTCACAGGTTGACAATGCAACCGATGTCTGCTTCTTACACTGCGAGGTAACTAATCTCCTCCCAAAGAATTGACACCC
Organism: Flaveria ramosissima; assembly: GCA_025215565.1. Classification (NCBI taxonomy): domain Eukaryota; kingdom Viridiplantae; phylum Streptophyta; class Magnoliopsida; order Asterales; family Asteraceae; genus Flaveria; species Flaveria ramosissima. The sequence goes on along the minus strand of CM046046.1, from coordinate 7,284,828 downwards.
TGCTGATGTAGACTTGTAGTTCATCTTGTAGCCCCCGTAATCCGAGTCACTATACGCCGTAAGCTCAAAGTCATCATCATGAGGATACCACAACCCAAGTGTGGGTGTACCCTTCAGATAACGAAATATCCTCTTGACTCCGATCAGATGGTTGACCTTAGGCTTCGCCTGATATCTAGAATATAAACATGTAGCATACATGATATCAGGTCTTGAGGCAGTGAGATACATGAGGGATCCAATCATTCCTCGGTACATTGTGGCATCCACTAGATCTCCATTTTCATCAGGTGCTATATCATGATTAGTAGCAAGTGGAGTCCCAGCAGCAGACGCATTCTCCATGTCAAACCGACTAAGAATGTCTCCCACATACTTGGTCTGATGTAGAAAGATCCCATTTGGTGTCTGATCCACCTGTAACCCGAGAAAGAACTTCATCTCCCCCATAGCACTCATCTCAAACTCTTTCTTCATAACTGCTTCAAACTCTTTGCATAATTCTTCGTTCTTTGAACAGAAGATTATGTCATCGACATAGATCTGTACGAGCAGTAGGTCTCCATCTTTTTCTTTGATGAACAGCGTGCAGTCAATGACTCCCCTGCGAAAGCCGTGCTTCACAAGATGAGTCGAGAGTTTCTCATACCAGGCCCTTGGAGCTTGATGAAGCCCGTATAAGGCCTTGTCGAGTTTGTAAACTCTGTCCCGATGATAAGGATCTTCAAATCCCTCGGGTTGACTGACATAGACTGTTTCTCTGATTTTGTGACAACCGACCTCCAGGTTGTTACCCTAACCCTAGATTACTTGCATCATTATCCATGTTATGAGTGCTAATAATTGAAACTATTCAACCCTACTATGAAATTGGAAACAATTCTTACTACTTGATGTAAATTATGATTTTATGTGATTTTTATTATGGACTTTTAGCTAATTTAGGTTTCTACCTTTTTAAAAATTAGTGTCCCGGGAATGTCAACTAGTCACCCTTACAAAATTTAATTCAAGAGAAGGCAATTAAAATGTGAGCATACACACTCACACTTACATAATTTTCGGCCATGCATGCATGGGCATGCATTAGATACCTCAATTCACCATCCACTAAATAATACATAATACCCAATACTACAAAAATTACACTACATAATATCAATTTACCATTAAAAATTTAAATAAGAATTCCCTCACTACACTCCAAATCGGCTGCCCCCCCTCCCACCACTCCTCTCCTCTCTTCACCACCACCCCACACACCCACTCACCTTTCATGCACATCTCTCCCTCTCTCCCTCTCTCCCTTTATTCGAATCCATCAGCTGGTCACACACACTCACACCTCACAACACTCTCAAACAATTCTCTCTAAGACTTGTGCAAGAAAATTCGAAGAACACACCAAGTTCCATTCGGCCAAGAGCAAAACCGCAAAGAAGTGGCCTAGTTCGCGAGTTTTGGTCACACAACCATACTTGTTCCACCTTTCCAGCCTTGGTTCGAGCTTCTCCATTCAAGTCCAAGGAGTTTCAAGCCATTCACGACCAACAACACCTTCTAAATCGTGAGTTACATCGAGTGTAAGCTCATGTTGTCGGTATTGTGACATTTCACTTGTTTTCTTCATTTATCACCTAAGAACCGTGTATTTCCTTGTTGTAGCAGAAACATCTCACCATCATCTTGTTCTTAAGGAGTTCCCAACGTTCTTGAAGGTAAACCTCATGTTATGTTAGTCATTCTTGAGGTGGAAACCGAGTTCCACCATGAAAACCCTCATTTTGAGTGTTTTGGTATCATCTAACTTGTGAAAGCTTCAACTCTTGTAAACCAAACTTGTGACCTGCATTTTTATGACTTAATGGACTCCCAAGAACCTATTTTTAAAAGTTCCAAGAGGCTACATACTCAAATCCACGGTTGATACATGGATTTCACCTTGAAACCCTCCTTTCTACATGTAACAACACCCTTTTAAGCATTTGTTTGAAAAATTCTTTTAACCAAGAGCCATAACCCACTCATGAACGACTTAATGACACCTTAATAATCTGTTTATGAAGTTAAATGAAGTGTTGGTAACATTTAAACTCAAGTTAAGATGGTTTACACAAGTGTAATTGTCGGTTATGACATTTTCTACATATTTGAAGCATATGGATGTATAGATCAACTAGGCAACTTGTTGGGACTGAAATTTCAGTAGGTTTTAATGAATATTAGAAGTGTTAGCAATATATAATCTCTGGAATAAAGGACATGTTGTGATTTACCCTCTTTTAGTCACTTTCGGGACCCGAAAACATGGTAAAATGACTTAAAAATAGTAAGAATATGAATTTAACATTCTTGAAAAGTATTCCAGGCTCAAAAATGATAAATAAAGTACTTTGGAGTCAATGGATAATTTAAATGGTCAAAAACACAAATAAATGACGTTTTAACTAAAAACGGGTACAAACCGAGCATCGTTTTTGAGAAAAATCCATAAAAATAGAGTTCAAAACTAAGATTTATAAAAATCATATGATTTCAGTAAGTTAAGTAATAAAAGACTTAAAGGATTTGAAAAATTGGTCAAACAAGCTTTAAATGGTCAAACCCGGTCAAAACCGCGTATTAACGGGTCAAACGTAAAAACAAGATTTTTAACTATAAAAGGCCAATTTACACAATTTAAGGACTTAAACATTTATGAAGAAATCTTTTAGAAAATACCTACTGGTCCAAGATTTTAATATATGAAAACTCCAAATTACTGTTAAAACTAAACGGCTTTTACCGTAACCGGGAACGTTGAACGCGCAGTTTTTAAAATCGAACCCGTAAACTAAAGTTTTGAACCACTTACTCCATAATAATCATAATATGACTCTAATAATCTGATTTTTGGTCTTAAATGACATAAAGGGGCAAGAAACTAAACTTGAGGGTAGAAACTGTCAATTTTGAAACTTGAGGGATCAAATTGTAAAATTTTTCCAAACCTTATAACCGACTTCCAGGAAGCTAATAAACACTTGAACAACAAAATTTCTTAGTATACTTAATCAAATGAAGTGAAAATCCCAATTTTCATGAAGACTCCTTGACCTGCCATAAAAGGAAACTTTTTATACAAACCTTCACGAAACCAAAGCCTTACTCAATAGCTAAACCCTTGACACCATTGTTGCACCTTGAATGAGTTTAGGGCAGTAGCTTATTGCTTAATATGTACATGTTAGGGTGCTAGACTTGAGACACTTCCCAGCACACCAAGAGACTTTTGATTGGAAACCTAAGGTGAGTTCTAGTGATCCCCTTTTTACTATTGTTTTGGGATGAAACATGCTCTACTTTTTATGAACTATGATTGTTCTTTACTTGATGAATCTATGTGGGATTTGTGGTTACCTGTTGATACTTATATCATGATCATTAATTCTTTCGTGAATCGCTTGATTTATATGGATAGATCTATTTGGGGAATCCCCCACACACAGTGGCTTCCGTTCCAGGAAGGTTACCCCACTGAGATCCTAAGGGGTCCTTGTGGCATGTAACAAGTTTTGTTAAGATACTATGGTGAACCATCCGGGCAGGTAGGGTTCACTGGTTTGGGGCTCAGTTTCTTCCTTCGGGAATATCCGGTAAAACACAACTTTAGAAGAGGCCAACCGGGACTGAGTGCAGGGTTGATTATGATTTTTCCCACGATGATAAACAATGATTATTTTCTTTTAATCAAAGAAGGATTTGTTAAGTCCTTTTGTTTTTAAACTTTAAGCACTTGAATTCACCAACTTTTTAGTTGACACAATTTTCTTTTGAGCATGTTTCAGGTAATGTATGAAGAGATCCTAGCTGTTGTGAAGACCTAGACTTATCCCCGTGACATGGCATTGGCATATTTTCCTTGATGAAACATTTGAACAATTTTATATTTGTGTTGAACAAGTACAATTTATTTTATGGATGATTGTAAAACTCATTTGGGGGCTTGATGTGTTTTTAGCCCCGCTATCTTTTCAAAAACATTAATGCCATGTGATATTCTCTCCTTTGAGCTCTTATAATGGTTTGTTTCCGCTGCCATATGTTGTTGCTAGTCTGTGACGTCCCATCCTACCTGGGCCCGGGGTGTGACAGATTTCCCCATGAAGGAATGCACTCTTCACATCTAATTGGTAGACTTTAATCTTCATGTACGAAGCATAGGCAAGGAAGATACGTATGGCTTCCATCCTTGCCACGGGTGCAAACACTTCATTGTAGTCAATCCCCTCGACTTGGCGAAATCCCTGAACAACCAGTCGAGCCTTGTTCCTGATAATGACCCCTTGGTCATCCTTCTTGCATTTCAAAACCCCTTTGGTGCCAATGACCTTAGCACCTTTAGGTCTATCTACTAGAGTCCATACACCTAACTTCTTAAACTGAAGAGTTCTTCTTGCATGGCACTCACCCACGCCTCATCGTTTAGTGCATCACTGATGTATTTTGGCTCAAACTGCGAGACAAAACACCGATAAGCACCATCATGAATGTATCCCTTTTCCATAACCGAGGCGTAATCAGCTGAGTATAGGTGATTTTGGGTTTGTACTCCTGATCTGACATCCCCAATGATATTGTCTAGGGGATGATAGACGTTTAGACGTGATCCTGGAGTAGTAGGAACAGCTACCTCAGAGCCAAGATTATGAACATTTGGTTCTGCATCTGAGGTAGTTGGAGTTTGAGGTTCCGAAGTCGAAGGTGCATCACTGTTAGATGCTTGTGGACTTTCAGGAACTGGAACCTGTTCCTCCTGACTGTTCTGGTCATTTTCTTCAGCTTCATCTTTTGAGGAGGAGTCACTGTCGTCGACTACTCCCCCTGACTGAGTAGATGATTCTCCCTGTGAGCTAGATGATGTTGAATCATGAGCTGGTGTATTCAAGAGATCATACATCATCCGTGTAGCTAACTCGTCATCCGAAGGAGAGATCGGGATGTTGAAGGACTTGAAGAATCCATCATAGTCGAAAAAGTAGGCGGGTCCTTTGCCAGTAGGTGGTGTGGTATATCTCTGAACATCAACATTGCACCACACTTCTACTAGACTCGTTGAGTTGTTGTAAACTCTCTTGTTCGGTATGTTGTATCCTAGGAAGATTCCTTCATCAGCCTTCTCGCTGAATTTACCTTCTTGAGTCTTCTTCAGAAGTGTGCACGGCGTGCCAAATGGTTCGAGATACTCCAAATTCGGTTTGCGTCTTTGTAGTAGCTCGTAACATGTCTTTCCGTGGCGCTTGACTATCAGAACTCGATTCAGTGTGTAACATGCATTCGCCACTGCCTCATTCCAGAATTGGATAGGCAGTTTCGAGTCTGCCAGCATTGTCCGTGCTGTTTCTATCAAGCTTCTGTTCTTTCTCTCAGCAACGCCATTCATCTGAGGCGTGTAGGCAGAAGTGAATTGATGCACAATTCCCTTTTCCTTGCAGTAGGCCTCCATCCACTGATTCTTGAATTCAGTCCCGTTGTCTGAGCGTACTTGTCTTACCTTCAGCTTGTAGAGAGACTCCAGTGTGGTTACTAACTCCTTGAATGACTCAAATGTTTCTGATTTGGACTTCAGAAACATTACCCAAGAGAACCTTGAGTAGTCATCAGTAACCACAAAACAGTACAAGTCACCTGCAATGCTCTTTGTACTAACTGGACCAAACAGATCCATGTGAAGAAGTTCAAGAGGTAGTTCTATTGAATGAACTTTCTTTTCCTTATGAGACTTCTTCGTCTGTTTGCCTTTCTTGCAAGCTACACAAAAATCAGGAAGTTGGAAATTCTTGACGTTAACTCCTCTCACAAGATCCTTCTGGATCAAGTGATTCATCTTCCGCTGATTGATGTGTCCCATTCTCCTATGCCAGGAGATGGAGTCCTTCTCAGTTGCTTTTGAGAGAAAGCACTGAACTTCATGATCCGTTGTAGAAGCTGTTGACAGATCCAAAACATAAAGATCTTTATATCTTGAAGCTGTCATCAGAACTTGGTCCTCTGGAATCACGTATTCTTTATTTAGCACGTAACACTTCTTGTTGTCGAATATGACTTTAAATCCCTTATCACAGATTTGGGAAACAGAAAGTAAGTTGTTTTGAAGTTATTGAACGTAGTTCACCTTATCAAACTTAACTTTCTGATTCCCAACTTCTCCCTGAGCTGTGATATAGCCTCCCTTGTTTCCAGCAAATGAAACATGCCCTCCTTTTATTTGCTTGACGTTTGATAAAAGAGCCCTGTTTCCTGTCATGTGCCTGGATGCTCCGCTGTCTACAATCCACGTGTTAGTTTAAGCACTGTAGCGAACACCCTGCACATACAATGTAAAAGATTAGTTTAGGTTAGGAACCCAAGCCTTTACTGGCTTGGGTTTCCCAGAGGCATCACACATCATGAATTCAACCCATTGACCCTTAGAGGGTAAGGGTAGCTCAGGTTCCTTCTTGTCATCATTATCAGACACGCCATGATGACTTCTCTTTCCATAAGCCAGATTTGTGCAAGGCCTGTTTGTGATAAACATTCGACTGGCTAACGGGTTGAACTTTAGGTTCACTAGTTCTTCTAGGTGGAGTTAAAGAACTCCTCTTAGAAGACCTAGGTTTTGAGTCCTGAAGTTCAATCTTCTTCCTAGGCGTCTGATAGTAAGGACAATAGGAAGCAATGTGTCCACACTCTCCATAATTGTAGCACGACCTGCTATCAACTTTATGATTCAACTTTCTTTGTGGAGATGTGTGTGACACCCTAGTAACATCACTCAATTTAGGTTTTGACTCTTTTTCTTTTGATGTTTTCTCTTGTTTAACAAAATTAATTGTTTTAACATTTTTAACATCTTTTTCTTTTTGGTTAACTGGATTTTGACATGAAACTTGTGAAAGATTAACATTAACAGTCTTTTTAGGTTCTGATTTGACTCTGTTTGACCCTGACTTAATATTAACCTTTTCGAATTCTTTTTCCAGATTAACACAAGGCATTTTACCCTTTGCCTTTGAAGTGGTCTCCTTTTGTTTGGTTCCAGATTCAATAGATGAACATGAGGAATCTGGATCACTAACAAGAGGAGTAGACACCACATGATCCTTGATTGGGTTATTATTTATTGGTCTACTCTTAGTGTTCATCAAGGTCTCAGGTGGTGGTGGAACCACTTTATAACCCAAACCCTCCCCGTTGTTTCTTTCTCTCACTAAGTGTTGACAATGTGTGATGAACTTGTCCAACTGTGCAGTTTCTGTTTTAATGAGTTTACTTCTACTTCTAAAACTGCCTTTTGCTTCTTAGTGTCTTCTAGGGAGTTAAGATAGTACCTAATGTCATTAGCTTGGTTAAATGCAACTACTTCAGTTTCCCTAAGCTGTTTAGTCAAAAGGTCTATCTTTTCTTTGTAACTATGCTCATTTTGTTTTAATACTCTATTAGCCTCAGTGCACAGTTGCAAATCTTTTACTAAGTTATCATTATGATCTAATAACCTAGCAAATTTCTCATCTATGCTATTTCTAAAAGTATCACAATCAGAACAAGCATGATTTTTAAACAGTTGGTCAGTGGTACTTACCTGAGGAGGTTCAGAAGAGTTAGCCATCAAAGCAGCATCAGATGTCTCTGGTTCTGGTGATTCTGTCTTTGCTGTGGAAGTCTCTTCTTCAGGCTTGTAGCTGACCTTAGTTGCAGTTATATCTTCACTATTTGACATCGCTATCTCAACTGCAATATCTCCTTCACTCGCGGAATCATCGTCTAAGTCTTCTACACTTGCAATGTTTGATTCCCATGGAGAGACAAAATGAAAGCTCCAGTCCTGGCCTTCATCATCATGAGCAGTCAAGGCTTTTGGATCCTTGCTTGATGAAGTAGAACTGCTAGCTTGCTTGTCTTGTCGAGTGAAGGACGAGAATGGGTTCCCGTTACCCGTCTTCTTTGGCTTAACACATTCTCTCTTGAAGTGCCCCTTCTCTCCACAGTTAAAGCAGGTCACTTTACTCTTGTCAAAGCCAAATGTGGTATCCTTAGTAGCTACCAAGTTCTGTCCGGTCTTTTTCACAAACTTCTTCGCCCTCCGGACAGCACTTGCTAAGGCCCACATAATGTCCATCCTCTCCAGCTCCATTTCATCCACCTGCTCGTAGTCCTCATCTGCCAGATGGCAGTTTCCAATCTTCCCAGCAACAAGTCCATCATAGGAATGAACCACTGCTGCCAAGAGATCCATGTGCTCTCGAGCTACTTCCATAGTCACATTACCGAGGTTCTCGGTCTTTAGTCTAGTAGCATTCGCTTCAGATCCAATGTAGTGGGTACATGAAGACCCTGACGTGTCTGATCCTGTAGGAGAAGCTTGTGAAGGACCCGATGAGCTAGACACAAATGCAGTCTGGAGAGGTGCTCCAGATGTCTTAGCTTGAGGAGTGGCGTTGTACAAAGCTGGATTTTGAGTGTACGAAGACTTCTGAGCTCTGTACTTCATCCTAAGTGCTTCTTCTCGCAGCTTTAGAATGAAGTCATTGATATCCAGCTTTGCCAGCATTTCATTCTGTCTCAGGTTAGACACGAATGAAGCCCACTTTTTTGGCAATCCGTCTGCGAAATTTGTCACTTTTTCTTCCATGGTAGTAGCAACCCCATGTGTATGCAGTTCACTCATCAGATGGTAGAATCTATCTATAACATCGTCTAAACTCTCGTTTCCCATCGATGAGAAGTTGTCAAATTCCTTCTTTAACTCCTTAGCCTTGATTGCCTTCAGCGAAGCATTCCCGTCGTATCTCTTTTCCAGCTCATCCCATAGTTTCTTGGCCTGCTTATTCTCCGAGTACTGGTGGAAAATATCTTTAGGAATAGACTGTGTAATCAATGCATAAACTCCCTTCTCTTCATTATACTTAACTTTCTGAGCGTCAGTCATCCCTCCCAAAGTAAGCTTTACCCCATCTGCTCCCACCGGCATACTATACCCAATCTCGATAGCTTCCCACAAATTTGGATCCACTCCATTGAGGTAGATCTCAAAACGTTGTTTCCAGTGGGGAAACTCATCTAGTGTTAAGAGCTTTGGTGGTTTATTATGATTACCCACCTCACTCTCAAGTAACAGCAGGTTCTGGATCCTTGAGTCCTTCCCAGCAGTAAACGCAGACATCTGATCTTCCATATCGATTAACTTTAAGTGTACTTAAGCAAACTGTCAACTGATGCGACTGGAGGATGCGAATGGGCAATCCGTGCGAATGAACTATGCGACTGGTTCAATCGTGCGGCTGAACTAAGCGATTGGTTCAGTCGTGCGAATGAAGCTGATGCGTATGAACACTGCGAACGGATGGTTCAGTCGTACGAATGGAGATGCGACTGGGTCCAATCGTGCGTCTGAAGTATGCGAATGAAGTCCAGTCGTACGAATGGCTCACTCGTGCGACTGAAGCTGCTGTTTTGCGAAAATTTCTAGGTTAAACGTGTTTTAGCCGTAAAAATTTGAAATTTCGCAAACTCTAATTGCCTAAGGCCGTAGAAACCGCAACTTGATGAGCAGGGAACGTCCAAGATCACTTTTGACACAAAAGATTGCGTTTTTAGTGCAAAAACACAAACTTTTTATCAATCTTGATTGAATCACACGTAATCAAGAGCCAAAGCTCTGATACCACTTTTTAGGACCTGGTATTTGAACGAAATACCGAGTGATTAGCGTGTAAACCAAATCAAATAGTGCGGAATCCTATTTGATTGGCGAGTATTGAATCTAACGTTAGGAATCGATTGGGAATCGATCTACAGCGTTCTATGAACTTGGAGAACGAACTAGGAGGCTTCTGGACGGCTAGGGTACGTCTCGAGTCGAAATAGAATGAATGCTTATGTTTTTCCACAAATTGGGTTGTATTTATAGGTTAGTATTGTTCATTCGTGCGACTGAACCATAAGTATGGTTCAGTCGTGCGATTGAACCATGCGGTTGATTCATCCGCACGACTGAGTGTTCAGTCGTGCGACTGAGCCAATCTTATGTGACAATCATACGACTGATCCATTCTCCTGGTTCAGTCGTGCGACTGAGTCATTCGTATGAAGTTATTCATGCGTGTGGTCCATTCACATCGGCCATTCGCATGAGAACTTCATTTTGTTAAGTTTGAATGTATTAATTAATATAACATTATGTGTAACCATTCAAACAATCACAAACCTATTTAACCAATTCAATATCGACTCATTAATGAAATATTAAACATTATCAATCACAAACAACCAATATCATTTCATTAACAATCCAAACATCACATCAGAATCAGATAAACAAGATCTATTACATTTCATATCATGATCTAGGGACATACATGTATCAACATGTTACTTGTAAGAAACATATATACGGAGGAACAAAATGTTCATCCGTAGATGTTTCTTACACTTAGTCGATTTAGTAATTGACCAAGCATTATGTTTGTACCTGCAATCATACATAAATCAACACACATATATGGGTTAACCTATATATTTAATGCATACATAATAATGAATTACAAGTATTCATTACATATATTGATTAAAATTCTAAGCCTATACAAAATGGACCAGATCTATTGACCCTAGATCTAACAAAACTTTAAAAACATGAATAAATTAATAAAGAATGATTTGGTAACTAGAATGCCAGAGAAAGAGTTTACAAGTGCTGACCATTGTGTCGCATGCCTAAAAGGGAAGCAACATAAGGTATCTCACAAACCAAAGGAAAAAAACTTCATTACTACTTCCCTACACTTGTTACATATGAATCTCTTTGGCCCCACCAGTGTAATGAGTCTAGGAAGCACCTCATACTGTTTAGTGTTCACAGATGACTTTACAAGATTTACTTGGGTTTTCTTCCTTACAACTAAGGAGGAGACTCCTGAGATCTTGAAAAGTTTCATCTTGAAAATTGAGAATCAATGTGATCACAAGGTCAAGACCATAAGATGTGATCTGGGAACTGAATTTAAGAACCAAATCCTTGATACATTTTGTGATGAAAAGGTATTACAAGATAATATAGTGCTCCCAAGACTCCTCAACAAAATAGTGTTGCTGAGAGGAGAAACAAGACACTAATTTAAGATGGAAGAACCATGTTGTCTTACTCTAAACTGCCCATCACTGATGTGCACTAAATTATACATAAAAATCATATTAAAAGCAAATCAATTATTCCTTAATATCTCCCTTAAAATGTTGATTATGTACTTAAAAATGTTAAATTGTGTTTTCAGGTGTTAAAAAGGGCAAGATGGACAAAAGGAGTATATTTGACAAGAAATTGAAGTAATCCGAGCTTTGGAGTCCAAGCATGGGGCCGTGCCTCATTAAGCACGCCCCCATGCCTTGCCTGAAGCACACCCCTGTGCTCAAATTGGCGCACCCCCGTGTTTGGACATCTAACATGACAAAAAGTACTTTCTCCGAAAACTAAGCACGGGGTCGTGCCCCATGAGGCACGGGGTCGTGCCCCACTTCCAACATGGGGCCGTGCCCGAAAACATCTACACGTACGAGCCGACCAACTTTCGTAAGCATTGTAGTAGCATCGGGCAATGCCTTTTAGGCACGAGGCCGTGCTTAAACACTTCAGAAAGCCTATAAATAGAGGCCTAAGTTCACCATTTTGGCAAGCTTTGGTTGGAGAGTTACTCTACAGAATTCTCTCGGGAATCAAGTCTTCAAGACCATTTGGAGGCTCGGGAGGTGCATACAGCACTCGAAAGAAGCTCAGGATTGTCTAAATGTCATCCATTATTGATCACCGATTTGATTGTTCCATTTCACTGATGATTTCATGTCTATCTTCTATGTTATCTGTTGTTATGTTCAAGCTCATTATGAGCTAAACTCTTATTATCATCCCAATTGGATGAAACTTATGTAATTTGTGATAAACTAATGGTGTGATATATATTATGTTGATGTTATGGTGGTTTTGTGAAAACTTTTGATGGGTATCATCTATATTTGAATGGGAAGTTAAAACTTTATGGTTTGTGATTGTGATTGTCATACACGGTTGAAAAACGTATGATCAACTTTCATTAGTGAAACCGGTCTTCATAATACATCGATTGCTAATGAACTAGAAATGGTTATTAGAATTCATATCACCTTAACTTTCTAATCGTTTGTGGGTTCCCTTTTATTAGTCTGAGAAATCTACAGTAATTGTTACGGTTTTCTAAAATTAATGCTATGTTAGGAAGGAACGTGATCAACTCTCCTTTTAACATTAAGTTATGTTTTCAGAAATCGTATGTTAAAAAAAAGGTCACAAAAGATTTACCTACATTACTAGGGCTTTGATCTAAGCAGTAAAACTCAACCTGACGTGATCCTAGTCACTACGGAGCGGATAGACGAGAAATCGCGCCAGCTCACCTTTGTAAACATTAATATAATTAGATTAATCAATATTTTTAATCACACCATCAATTCAACACAGTTACATAAGTTTAATCTAATTAGGATGATACCCTTTATTCCTTGGTTTAAATCCAAACGCTTCAATCTTATTTTACTTTATTTTGTTTTAATTATTGCTTTTAAACCTTAAAAAATCTTATCAATGCAACTTATCATATTCTCAAACAAAAACCAAATATGATAGCCAAACATTAAGGTTGTTGAGTAGGGTAGGTGTGTCCACGGAATGATACTCGGTTCTTACCATCACTATATTACCACATGACGGGTACACTTGCCTTTTGTGTGTGTAGTTTAGTATTAGTAATAACCAACTAAAACTGAATCTGTGCGAAAAATCTTTATCAATATATATAAATACATTCCGCACCCTTCAAGTTTATTGCGCCGTTACCGGTGACACACGATAGTTTTGAAAGACAATCTAAATTTTTGACTATCTTGTGTATATCCTGTTTTATATTTTTGTTCAACTTTATTTTATTTTTAGTAGATAGTTTTCCTTAGTTAGTTTAGTTATATTTTCTTGATTCATTCTAAGCCTTAGTTGGTTTATGCTTCCCTAAGTTAGTATATGTCCGACTCATCTAGTCGGAAACTTGTTTCGCCTCTTTCGGAACCCAAATGACTTTTCCGTCAAAGGTAAAACGAAAGACCACGACGAATAGCTCCAATCATTGAAGAAGACCTTTTGGAAGGTACACCATCCGAAGAAGACATGGCTAACCACGACGAAGAAATGAAGATGACACACTATGCCACGCCTTCAATCGATGGTTACTAGTCTTGTGTTGTCCAACCTGCAATAGTGGCCAACAATTTCGAGATTAAGTCTAGTATTATCCAACTTGTAGAAAACACTGTTCAGTTCCGTGGATTGCAAGACGAAGATCCTAGCGCTCACATCTCACGATTCCTTCATATTTGTGCGACCTTCAAAATCAATAACTATTCAGACGACACCATTCGACTAAGAATCTTTCCACTTTCGCTTCGAGGCTGAGCCATTGACTGGCTTGATTCGCTTCCGCTTGGTTCCATCACCACATGGGCGGAAATGGCTGAACAATTCCTTTTGAAATACTTTCCACCTGATCGCACTGTCAAACTGAGAAGCAACATCACAAGCTTTCGCCAAGACGATGATGAATCATTACAAGCAGCATGGGAGAGATATAAAGGTCTCCTTCGGAGATGCCCACATCACGGACTTGATCTGTGGCTGTAGTGTCAAACCTTTTACGATGCAATCAATGGAGCACACAAACAAGCTGTAGACCAAAGTGTGGGAGGAGATTTCGGAAGTGTCATGCCAACAGAGGCATACCAAACCCTAGAAAGAAAAGCTAAGAAGAGCTTTGCTTATAATACCTTAAGAACCAAACCCATTTCTAAAGGCATTCATCAAGTAGACTCTAAAACCCTAATTGCAACCCAATTAGAAGCTCTAACCAAACGATTCGAACAATTGCAAGCCGAGCTGAAGAAAACTCCACAACGATGCAACGCATGCGGAAAATCACACAAGACCAACAAATGCCCACAAGGCATTATGATGGTTGAAGATGTTGACTACGTAGGAGGCCCAAGCAATTAATATAACAACAACTCAAATTGGAGAAGTAACTCGAACTACAGAGAGGATGGTAACAACCAATCATCATCTAGATTCAACCGAAGGCCACCTTACCAACAACAGAAACGAATATACCAAGGTCTAAGCAGTAGTAACCAAGACCATGGAGCATCATTAATGGAAGACTTATTGCAAAAAGTGTTTTTAACCACACAAGCCACAGATGAGTAAATCTGGAAATCTGATCGAAGAAATGATGAGAGGTTCCAAAGAAACAAGGCTGATATCAAAAGCAACAAAGAATCATTGCAAACCATAGAACACCAAGTAGGTCAGATAGCACAACATCTATCTGAAAGACCCCAGTGTACTTTGCCTAGCAACACTATGACAAACCCTAATGCTCAAGTCAAAGCCATCACCACCAAGAGTGGCAAAACCACTCAAGGTGATGCACCTGCATTACAACCCATCCTTGAAGAAGTAGAAACCAAAACTCCAAGTAATGCAAGTGATAAGCAAGAGAAACCCGTTGGTGTTGAAGAACCAGCCAAGAAATACGTACCACCACCACCCTATGTTCCACCACCTCCATATCCAGGTCGTTTGAGACAATAACGAATGGAGGCACAATATGGCAAATTCCTTGGGTTGTTCAAGCAACTCCACATCAATCTGCCATTGGTGGAAGCCTTAGCCCAAATGCCAAATTATGCTAAGTTTTTAGAGGGTGTGTTGTCAAACAAAAAGAATCTGGAAGAGTTATCACACATAGTTTTGAATGAGGAATTCTCTGCAGTTTTTCAAAACAAACTACTTCAAAAGATGACTGATCCAGGAAACTTCACCATACCTTGCCTAATAGGAAATCTTTCTGTTAGCAACGCATTAGCTGATTTAGGTGCTATCATTAACCTTATGCCTTATGCGGTTTTTGAAGAGTTAAACTTAGGTGAACCTAGACCTACCCGTATGAGCATCTAGTTAGCCGACCGTTCTGTTAAATATCCTAGGGGCATTGTTGAAAATCTCTTAGTTAAAATCGACAAATTTGTATTACCCGTTGATTTTGTGTTCCTTGACATGGATGAGGATAAGAATGTTCCTCTTATCCTAGGTCGACCTTTCTTAGCAACTGCTCGAGCCCTCATCGATGTTTGCACCGGCAAACTCATGCTTCGAGTAGATGAAGAGAAAGTAACTTTTGACATAGGCCAATCCATGAAACACCCTCAACATCATGATGACTCACTCTATTACATTCATGTCTGCGATTCGATCATAATCTATCATTTAAAGAAAACTCTTCAACATGAAGCTTGCAATACTCATTTAATAGCGGTCCAAATCACCGAACCCATATGTGAGAATCAAATCATTGCAGAAGTAGAAGTTGATGAAACATCTCTTATCAAGAAGCATTTGAAATCATTTAACAAGATCTAGAACCTAAAGCGAAACCTTCTATCGAAGACCCTCCGGTTTTAGAGCACAAAGAACTTCCATCTCATCTCGAATACACTTTTCTTGAAAACACATCTCAACTTCTTGTCATAATCTATCGATTGATGAGAAGAACAAGTTGCTCAATGTGCTTAAGTCACATAAACGAGCAATTGCATGGAAAATCATGGACATCAAGGGAATCAATCCATCCTTTTGCACTCACAAGATACTTGTGGAGGAGAACTTCAAATCAGCCATTCATCCTCAAAGAGGTTTAAATCCTAGAATGCAAGAGGTAGTCAAGAAAGAAGTAATCAAACTGCTAGATGCCGGTTTGTTTTACCCTATTCCTGATTCGCCTTGGGTCAGTCCCGTCCAAGTTGTTCCAAAGAAAGAAGGAATGACTGTTGTAACTAACGAGAAGAATGAGCTTATTCCCACTCGTACAGTTACAGGATGGAGAGTTGCATCGACTATCGCAAACCCAATGATGCCACAAGGTAAGATCACTTCCCTCCGCCCTTTATCGACCAAATGCTTGAGATTATCTGGAAAAATGTTCTATTGTTTCCTCGATGTTTTCTCAGGTTATTTCCAAATTCCTATTGCTCCCAAAGATCAAGAGAAAACGACATTCACCTGTCCAAATGGCATATTTGCTTATCGACGGATGCCCTTTGGATTGTGTAATGCTCCTGCTACATTGCAAAGGTGCATGGTAGCAATCTTTCACGACATGATCGAACACTCAATGGAAGTTTTTATGGACGACTTCTCCATCTTTGGGAACTCATTTGAATAATGTCTTGAAAATCTGGAAAAGATGATGGTTAGATGTGAAGATTCTAACCTTGTTTTGAATTGGGAAAAGTGCCACTTCATGGTTACTGAAGGAATAGTGTTAGGACATAAAATCTCTAGAGCAGGGCTTGAAGTCGATCAAGCCAAATTCGACACTATTTCCAAACTTCCACATCCCACGACCGTTAAAGATATCAGAAGTTTCCTAGGTCATGCATGATTCTACCGTTGTTTCATCAATGATTTCTCGAAAATCGCACGACCGATGACTCAACTTCTTGAGAAAGACACACAATTCGCATTTTTCAACGAATGCATTAGTGCATTCAATTTGCTTAAAGAGAGATTGGTAACCGCTCCAATCATGGTTTCCCCAGATTGGACGCTACCATTTGAACTCATGTGCGATGCAAGAGATTTCACGGTAGGAGCCGTATTAGGACAAAGTAAGACAAGCAATTCCACCCAATTCAGTATGCGAGCAAAACCTTAAACGACTTACAAGAAAACCACACCACCACCAAGAAAAGCTTCTCGCGGTAGTTTCCGCATTCGATAAATTTCGCTCATATCTAATCCTTTCAAAAACAATCGTTTACACTGATCATGCAGCCCTTCGTTATCTTGTTCAACAAACAAGATGCATAGCCAAGATTTATTCGTTGGATACTTCAAGAATTTGACATTGAAATTCGTGATAAGAAAGGAGCAGAAAATCTAGCGCTCGATCATCTCTCACGTCTTGAGGATTCAAGTCTTTCATAAAGTGAGGAATCCACAATAAACAACAATTTTCCTCTCGAATTCCTTATGCACATCCAATCCTTAATCGATGAACATCCTTGGTTCGCCGATTTCGCAAATTACTTGGCAAGCGGAATCCTTCTCAAAGGAATGACTTATCAGCAAACGAAGAAATTCTTTACTGATATTAAGCATTACTATTGGGAGGACCTGTATCTGTTTAGAATCAGTGCAGACCAACTTATCGGAAGATGTGTATACGGAAGTGAAGCGGAACAAATTCTAAGGCACTGTCATGAAGGACTCACACGAAGACACCATGGAGCAACCCTAACAGCCAAGAAAGTCTTTGACTCTAGATTTTACTGGCCCACGATCTTCAAAGATGCTCATAACATGGTACGTGCAAGATCGGGTTTTTTCACTCAACACAATTGTGTTCTCTCAAACTCACTAAGTCTCACTCGTATAGATGATGCAGAATCTACTTAGAGTTGATAATAATATACTAAGTATAAATACACAAAACACAAGAGAATGGTTTTTCAAGATACTTGTATATATTACTTCTCAACTCAAAGTGTTACAAGACTCTTACAAGCATGATACATGAGTTATAATGAGAGACTATATATACTACTATCTACAGTCAGTTGTACTTTGATATCAGCTATAACTTACAACTAGACAAATACTACATTACTAGAAGTAAGGTATCTTAGATAAAATACTATCTAAGATTTGATAGTCATGACATGTCCATGACTTACCTTTTGTCACGAACTAAAGTTGGTAACTATACTAACTGATAAGAAATAAACAGTGGAATAAAGTATGGACGACTACATGGGCATGGGAAAAGCACCATGCAGTATCTCAAAGATTGCAGTGAAGTGTTAGAGGGGACCATACTTATGTCAACTGGTTCATAGTAGGTTCTTACGAAGGTTAATTGGCTTCGGAAGAGCAAGTTCTTCCGAAGCCACTTATACTTTGGAAGAGGCTACTTCTTCCGAGGCTTGAGTCATTCTTCAGGACTTCATGCTTCGGAAGTTATTGTCTTGAATTCTTCTACGTGTTAAACTCCGGAAGTAGGAAGACTTTGTGTTCGGAAGTTGGAAATCCTCTTCGGAAGCTCTTTCAGACTTGACCTTCAGAAGCTCAACATTTGCCTTCAGAAGTTCTTCATTAGTTGCACCAAAATTGTTTAAGTGTTTGTTTTGGTTGCACCAGCCTTACTTGATCCAACAAACTCCCTAGGCTGATGCTACAAAAACTGTACTTGTTTCTACTTCTCAAAACTTTCAGCACCAGGAAGAGAAAATACTTATTTGTTTCCTTGTTCTTCCTAGATGTGGTGCTAAGAAGTTTGTACAGATCATTCGTAGATAGGAGATCTAGTCTGTCACTTTGAATGATGTGTAACCTCTGTTCTGGCTCTCTAAAGAGTGTTAGTTGACTGGAGTTATAGTCATACTACCATCTAACTATGGATTCCAGTTCAGGGCCTTCAACCATTTGTAAAAAGGCTTTACCTTTGGTGGATGACCCTTCCCCTTCTTCCGTCTCTCTCATCTTCAATCCTTCTTCAATCATGACTCTTGCATTCACTTTAGCCAGATGAAGGCTGCTCAGATGATTCTTGATGTGAGCAGTTACCTTAGAGTTGGAGGGATTGGAGAATTGTTTCTCTGCTAACTCAGCAATGTCAAATCTGCTTAAGTGTAACAAAGAAGAGGCATTGAACCTATTGATTTCACCATTCTCTCTTTCTACAACAAAGTTGTGAGAAGAGTCTTCGAACCTTCACTAGACTATCTTCTTTCTAGGAATGAGAGGTTGAGATGGTAGCTTGTCTCCCTTCCTAGTGTACAGCAAAGTCAACAGCTTTCTTCTCAGCAACTTCTCTTCTTCCCCAAGAGTGTCAGAGTTGGTTGGCAAGAGTTTAAGAGCTTGGTCTAGTGTTCCTCTCGGCAGATCAAGGAATTGCTCTCTTGTGAGGGAACATGAGAAGCCATCAATGAAGGTTAGTTTGATGGACCCCTCCTCACAAGAGATATCACTCAAGGTGGTGCAGTTGATGAGCTTCCTCTTGATCTCCTTAAATTTCTCTAAGGAGAGAGGTTTTGATGGTTGAGAGGATGACTTAGGTGGCTGTTGGGTAGATGATGTTTGGGTTCTAGGGAGTGTTTTGGGTTTGAGGATGGGTAGTTGTGGTGGTTGTTGTCATCATTGTTGTAAAACTCGGCTAACTCGGCCGAGTACTCGGGGTGTACTCAGAATTTGGACATGTACTGAAGCGACTTTCTTCATCTCGGTCTCATAACTCGGAATCGGTCAACCTCGGTCACAATCGGTCCAACTCGGAGCTAGGCGGCCAAATCGGCCCTACTCGGAGCTAGGCGGCTCGACTCGAAAAACTCGGATTTTCACTATTTTTCGTAATTTTCACTATTTTTCATCGTTTTTTGTTGGATTTTTGTTGTTTTTTATGTTAATACATTGAAAGAAGTTATTAAATGATTACAACGTCTATAATATTATAAAACAAATATCAATTTTATTATTTTTTTTAGTATTTGATAATCGATCTTTATAATTTACATATATTTTTATAGATATTAGTGAACTTATGATATTTGATATATGTAGACTTTTCCAAAAATTAATTTTTTTTAAATTACTATATCCGAGTACTCCTCGAGTACTCCCCGCCTAAAACGAGTACTCATAACTCCCCAGTCGATCGACCTGGCAGCGCCTAGCGACTTTTACAACATTGAACGTCATTGAGTGGGTGAGGAAGAGGGTATGGTTGATGGTGTGGGTTCAGGAGTGTATGGCTCAGTTTTGATGGGGAAAGGGAAAGGGATTGGTTCAGGTTGAGGTTGTGGTTGTGGTGTTGTCCTAGAGGTCATTCCCTGTACTCTTTTGTACATCTCTTTCCTTGTTCCTAAGCGAATGTCAGCTTTGATGTCATTGACATGTCGTTGCAGGGTCTTCTCAAACATGGGACCTACTTTGATGTCACTGACATGCCATGGGCCCTAAGATAATCTTTCATCCAGGCTTTGTCACTTATCTTCTTGACAACATCAAGCTTAGCTTCTTTTTCCTTCTTCTTCTTCTCCTTTAGCTTTTTCTTAGAAGCTCTATTTCTCTCTTTCTCTATTTGATCTTGTTCTTTCTTGGCAAGCCACAAGATCGTATCATTTTTGTGAGAAGTTAATTCCTCAAGAGAGAATCCCCTGGAGCTTAGGAAAGCTATCCTTTCACTCCTTAGCTGTTGGTCAGCTTCTTCTTTCTTTTTTATTCTTTCTTCCTCTAAGGCCAACCTTGCTGCTTTTCTTCTTGTTCAATCAACAGCTGGGTTGCCTTTTCTAACTCCTCTAGTGGTAGAAGGAGCACATCTTCACTAGCAGTTCCCAGATTGATAAGTTTGTCAATGATCTCCACCCTTCTTTTATAGTTGATAGCCTACTAGTTGGCTACAGCTGCTTTGCTACTTGCAGCTAGTAGCTTCCCAGTAGGGAGTCTACCTTTACTTTTTAGCTTTTCCAACCTTTCTTCCTCTAGAAGCACTTCCACAGTCATCTTCCTCTTCCCTTTAATGTCTTCGGAAGTTTGAGACTTGGGAGGTTCTTGTGTAGAGGTTTCAGGTGGGAGGTGGTGATTAGAGCATGAGGTGATGATGGTGTTTGAGTGAGGGGAAAATTGAGAAGGTCTTCACTATTTATCTTAGATGCAAGTTCATGGATTGCATCTGTGATAATTAGATCCTCACACAGAGAAAATAACCCTTCCGCAGCTTGTATCTCAGCTTCGGAAGTTTGAAATGATTCTTGTGAAGCTTTGACTTCAGCTTTGGAAGTGTATGGGATTGCAATATCTGTCCCAACTGTTTCAGTTGCTGGGCCATCAGTCCTCATTTCCCCATCGAATTCATTCTCAGGTTCAATGTGGATCTTAGGTTGACCAACTTCTTTGACAGTGGTAGAAGGTGCATTCAACCTTTGGAACTTTCAGCTCCGATGTATACCACAACAACATCCTGACTTGGCTCTTCAATAGAAGATCCCATCAGGAACTTGGAAAAGAACCTGTTTAGATCTTTGAGCATCCTTGGGTCCACTTGAAGAATGATTGAAGGAGGCTCTGGGAAAACTCTTGCTTGTTGAGCAGAATATCTAGAACTCAACGTAGAAAGAGCTAAGCTTTGTGGTTCCTCATGTGCTTGTCTCTGAACACTCTCCCCCTTTGAGAGCTTGATGAGCTAGAGGAAGAAGTCAAAGTGAATTGAATTGGTACATGCCTAACAGATCACTCAGTCTGTTTTTCACCTAGTTTGGCCTTGAGATTTTCAATCTCAAGTTACAGAGTGGCAGACCTATCCTCTAAAGTCTTAACCCTGAATTCAAGGTTTGAGACATTAAAAAGTAGGTCTCTGAATGTGAGTTGCATACTTCCCTCATCTTCTTTAGAAGAATCACGGGGAGATGAGTAACATACCTAATATGTTCATCCTCACCACCAGTTGTGGTTTCTTGGCGCTCTGGTTTCCTCTGCCTAATGATGTCTCTTTCAGAGTCATCAAAAGGCACGGTTGCTGTAGAATCAGTCTCAGATATGTTACCACTATCCTGAAGGTCCAATGAGGCATTTTCAGTAATTGCATCTGAGTCTACATGAGTCCCCTCCACACCAGTGGGACTCACCTCAGTTGGGGTTTGCTGATGGGGGCTAGAGATCAGAGGTCTCTTTAGGCTCAGTTGATCGTTAAGTGGGTGTTATGGATCAACCTCATGGCCTTGAAGAGACATAATCTCCTCATCAGTTCTTATTAAAAGGACAGTAAAGGATATGGAAGTTATGCCTAATGACCCGGGACCTTGATCAATGTCTAATGGCATTAAGCCTATGAGAGGGCTATCCCTTTTTGGCTCCTCAGAAGAGTATAGTGACTCATCCTGAGGGGTTTTAGCTTGGGTTTGGGGCTCATGGGATTGAGACTGCGGAGACTCAATACCCATATTGAGGTCAATTGTGAAGGAAGGTGGGACCTCAGACTAAGTAGGAGCCCATGTTTCCACTCTAGCCTTTTTGGATTGAACAGGGGGACTTGTTCAATCAGAGGAGATTGAACAAGGGTTCTTTTGGGACATCTCTGATAAGTAATTTTGAATGGGTGGGAAGGTAGATTTGGCATTGTGGGGGTTAATGCCGGTGTGAGTTCATCAACTGTGGGGTTAACAGAGATGTCGCCAGGAGCCATTGGCTCAATCATACCTGGAAGTAGCTTAGTGTGTCTTCCAGCAAAGTTGGTGGACACCCTCTTCAGGACTTGAAGATGGCCGGCCTCATGTGAGGGATAGGTAGAGCAGCTGCACAGACAAGCTTACTCTGGTCCAACTCGCAGTTGATGATGTGCCGAATGAACCGGGGATACATATAGAATGTCTCCCGTTGAAGGTTCCCCATGAGATTAGTCAACACAAAACTTGAACAGTTGAATCTGAGGCCGTTTACCAACCTGTGAACTAGGCATCCTAGTTCATAGGGAATTTGATCCCATCCCCTAGACTTGTTTGACAGGCAGTGAAGGACTATGTGAAGCAGGAACTTCTAGTTGTAAGAAAAATTAAACTTGTTCACAGTTGACCTGCTCACATCACCACCATATCCCATCAGGATACATGTGTCATCTAGGTCTGATTTGGGGAATTCAGTAGGAGCCCCCTCATCATGAAGCTCCAGATGCTCTGTGATTATTTTTAGAAATGATCAGCTCTTGACCACAAATGCTCGACCTAATAACCCTAACTCCGTTCAGGGTTGCAATCTGATCGTTTTCCCAAAATTTGGCCATGTGGTTTGAATAAATAGTAAGGTTGACAGTTAGGGCAGTGTAGTAGATGGATTTGGTAAGGAAGGAGATGATTTTAGAGAAGTCAGCATCCCTGGAAGACTCAAGGAGTAGGACTTGGTTATGATGAGGGTTTAGTGCTATTGTTGAAGAAAGTTACAGAGGAAAAGTTTTCTTTTTGGGTAAATTGAAGACGAAGGAATCTTAGGGCAGTGAAATTGGTAAAAGGATTAAGGAAATGAGTCGAATGTATTTAAATGGGTGAAAGTGGCGGATGGTTAAAGTGAAATGATGGTTTGGGGTATGATGTGACAAGGGCCGTAAGGTTAAATCTATTTAAAATATTCCGACATCATTAATAAAATATTTACCTTTTTACAGAGTGGGACCCAAGAACATCAACACCTCTTATTCGTTCAAATTTATGTAGATGACATTATATTTGGATCAACAAACAAGAGACTGTGTGTAAGCTTTGAAGAGTTGATGAAATCTGAATTTTAGATGAGTTCAATGGGAGAATTAACCTTCTTCCTTGGTCTACAAGTTCATCAGAAACCATATGACATCTTTATTAATCAAGAGAAGTATATTCATCAAATCTGGAAGAAATACAATCTTGCTGATACATCTTCATGCAAAACACATGCTTCAACAATTTGACAAGATTGTGCCTGATCCTACAGGAAAATCTATTGATCAAAGATTGTATAGATCAATGATAGGATCTCTCATGTATTTAACTACCAGCAGACCTGACATAATGTTTGTTGTGTGTGTTTGTGCTAGGTACCAATAAGATCCAAAAGAGTCTCATTTGAATGCTGTTAAGAGGATCTTCAGATATCTCAAAGGGAAACCAGCCTTTGGCCTTTGGTATCCAAAAGATGGTGACTTCACTCTCTACTCATATTCAGATAGTGACTTTGGAGGATGCAACAACAACAGAAAATCCACAACTGCTAGGTGTAATTCATAGGACCAAGACTTGTTTCATGGCAGTGCAAAAAGCAAACAAATGTATCTGGATCCACAGCTGGCTGAGTACATAGCTGCTTCAGCTAGTTGCTCTCAAGTCCTTTAGTTGCAAAACCAATTACTTGATTATGGTTACAATTTCCTTCAAACTCCAATTCATATTGACAATTCATCTGCTATGTTCGTCACTGCTAATCCAGTGCAACATAGTAAAACACAACATACTGAAATTAGATACCATTTTTTGAGAGATTTCTCAGAAAAAGGTTTAATCAAGTTAGTCCAAGTGGATACAACAAATCAGCTTGCTGCTTTATTCACTAAAGCCTTTGATTCAGTTAGATTTAATTTTCTAATTGAGTCTTTGGGCATGATTAACTTAGATTAATCATCATTAACAATGAAAAGCATGTGTCTATCCTTGTATATTATCATAAATAAAAAAAACAAAAAACATTTAGAAAAACATACAAAAATACAAAAATAATATGTCTTTTGTTTTAGCATGGCATATATTTGGGAAATGATAGTACACTATGCCTTTGCTTGCTTCCTGAGTTCTTAAATTTCATTAAAATTTGATCAAAAGTTTCTTGATATGTGAGTAGGTTCATCTTGAGTGGAAACTACACTAAGAGCATGCCTAACATAATGCAAAAGTTATTGTATGTGGGAAACTCCATTTTGAGGATACATCAAGTGAGTCTTATTCTGATGTGACCAAATCACTCATCTAAGCATACTATGTAACAACACTTTATAATATCTATCTTTGCAATTCATATTTCCTCTGTTTTTTGTAAACAAAGACCTGGGGTTATGATCACTTTGGTATACTTTTGTAACCAACAAGTGAACGGATCATGATCCTCATCATCCATCTGTTTTGTGTAAACAAAGACCTGGGTTAAAGGCACCTCTGTTTTATGGAAATAAAGACCTGGTGACCTGATGATGATCATATCTTAGCTCTGAAAAGAATCCTCTGTGATCAACTGTATATTAACTTAAGAGCTATTGCATCAATGCATTAATGAGATGTCAAATACATCTCAAGATAGAACTTATAACTTAAAGTACATAGTTTCTAAGTGTGAAAAAGTGATGATTTAACTCACAAAGGGAGGACAAAATCTAATGTGAATTGAATGTGGAGCTCATAATTGTTTCTCTATAATAAATATCAAAACATGATAAACAACATGCCTAATTGATACCATACTCTTGTGTGAATTTAAGTGGAAAAACATACTTGCAATCAGAACTAGAATCAGGTCTCATTTCATTAAACAAATCAAACTGGAAGATGCTTAGTGTCATAGTATGATCCCATATATGTTTATATATGCTTATACATAAAAATTAATTCAATTTTATTTCTTTTAACTTATTTCTTTTGGACAGTCATGTGCCTTTCATGATATTCTTCACGTAAATTTATGATAAATGCCTTAGTTCAACATTTAAACATAAATTTAGGGGGAGTAGTTAATTAATGAAAGTTTAATATCAACACAAATAAATTGTCAAATGAAGGAATTGGAGCTTGAGCACTAACTTGGCTTTAGGATACATGTCAAATTATAATTCTTCTTGTGCATCAATTGTCATGTAAACAAAGTCAACAAGGTCCAAAAGCAACAAATGATTCTATGATTTGAATTGAAACATACAATCAAATAAGTTTCAAACTTTACATTTCAGCATCAGCAGAAGCTACAGTGCATTTCACTTATCAGCAGATGCTACAGTGCATTTCACTTATCAGCAGATGCTACAGTGCGACACTTAATCCAGAAAAATATGACAATCCGTAGATTGGTAACTTACAAATGTGTTGATATTTTAAAAGTATAATCTATTTCCATGGATTGGTAACCTATGGGAAATTTAGTTATACTTCAATGAAAATTCGGTTCTTTAAAATTAGGCATCCTCAGATGTCCTACGAAAGAACTGAAATCTGCGGAATAAATTAATTCCACGGAAGTGTAATAAGGAAAATGAGACCCACTTCATTAAATAAATGAAATTAATGTGTCTGAGGGAGTCTAAATAATGTTTTTGACTTGGTATTCATTATTTACTTTTACAGAGCCCTTTTTGGCCTAGAATTCTGTTAGTCAAAAACTTCATCCCTCCTTCATCCGATTTCAAAATTACCCAAACCTTAACATCAAACAAATCTCAAACTTGATTTCTGGTCTTTATTTCAAGGTATATCATATCATAAACATCAAATAATGAATTGATTGATTCATCATTTTCGTCTACACTCTTCATATTCTTAGATGTGATGACTTTGTTCTAACATAATCTTCTTCATTCTTATGAACAGATGGCTAATCAATTTGCAAGAGAGCATAATTTATGTGCATTCTTAAATCCCGACGACCATGTATCGGAAGGATGTCGGGATATCATCAGATTCTTGTGACGATCCAGGCTTTTCTATGCTTTAACAGCAGAGCCTGTGATTCATCAAGCACATACCATCGATTTTTGGAATTTAGCACGAATAGAGGAAGATGGAGAATCAGAAGTGATAGTCGCTGATATTAAGAATGAAAGGCTAAGAGTTGATGAACAAACTATCAGAAGGGTACTTGAGATGGGAGAACAAGAAGATGGTCACCTTGATGTATTTGAGAATGAGTACATTGAGAAGGTCTTCTTGATGGGGTATGATGGTGACTTCGAGAAGGGAGAGATAAAGAAAGGAAGACTGTGCAAGCCGTATCGATTTCTATGTCACACTTATCTGAAGTGTATCTCTAACAGGAAATCCGGATTGGATAGTTTCTCAAGGCACATTTCATCTGAAATCATTGGAATATTCGAGGGAAGGACATACAACTACTCGAAATACATCTTTGGTTGTCTGTGTGACCAAATCAGAGTGCAAAAAGCTGATAAGATGTACATGTTTCCAAGGTTCTTACAACTGATCATCAATGCTGAGCTTCCTGGAATAGACAGAGATGGTGATGTGTTTGTTCAAGCACATTTAAGAAGATCTGTAATAAACAAGATTAGTGGAAAATACCAAGGCATCTTTGCTGATGTGGCTGATCCTAATGCCAACATTCCACAAGAGCTGGTGTGGGAAGACCAACAAGATAGTTCATCTGCTAATACTGAGCAAGCCTCACATTCTCCTCTACAATCACCCACACACCATCATCATCAATCCCCACAACCTCAATTACCAGCCAGTCAAAACACCCAGCCAATCTCTCCGATCCACCCTCAATCACCAATTCATCAACAACCTCCAACTCCTCAAAACTAATCACCTGAGAGTGTTCATACAGAGCCCATCTCTGCTACTCAGTCACAAAACTCAATTCACACTGGTAAGACTGAGTTAGCATCTCAAGCCAACACTGTTCCATTATCAATCACCAAATCTTAAACCCCTATTCTCTCTAATGATACTGAGCTTGTCTCACCAATCACTTATCTTCAACATCAACATCAACCTGATGAAGAACTAGCAGATCAAGCACTTGAGTCCAGTTCAAGCTCAACAAGTATATCCTCTGTTGAAGGTAATGAGGATAAGATTGCTGATCAACATCTAGAAGGTGAAGAGGAAGCTAACTATGTTGATGTTATAGCCTATCATGAAGATGACTTGGAAGATGATGATATTCATGTGAGCAAAAGTTATCTGGTTGCTGAGTATAACAAACTAATCATCAAGTCAAACAAAAGGTTGGAAAGAATAAGAGAATTAAAGGGAATGATGAAAGAAAATGAGGAGTTGATGAATCAACAAGAAGCAAAACTGATAAGATTAAGAGAAGATGCTCAAACCAACAATGAGGTAATTGATGCATTACACAACTGCTAAGAGAACTCAAGGATTCATTGAAACATGAAAAAGATGAAAAGGATAGAATTCAAGAGGAAATGAAGCAAGTCAACAACAACTTGAACAATGTGTCTGAGATGTTAAAAAAGAAAGATCAAGAAATAAGAAGATAAAGAAGAGACTATGTGTTTTTGAATCAAGTGCTTTTGAAACTAAACAAACAAAAGAATCTGCTGAAGCTTCAAAGCAAATCATACAATATTCAAGGAAAATGATGTACTTGGGATCATTTAAGGAAGTAATTGATGTTCAAGATTCCCCTAAAAGGTCAAAATCTATATCTCCAGTGCACACTCCTTCAAAGGATGTTTCCACTTTGAAGCCTCTGTCTCATGCTGAAACTGAGAGTGATGCTGAGTGGGAAGAGCTGACAAAGATAGAATCTCCTAAGGAACAAACAGACGAGGATGAACAGCTGATGATAACCAAAGACATATTGGAGGAAAGGCCAGAATCAACAATGTTTATGACTCTGATCAATCATGGCTTGCCATATGACATGGTGGAAAGGATGAGCATGATTGAGATGAAGGATATGCTGAAAGAATTTGAGCTTGCAAGGTTTATGATCCCCAACTGCAACTATGAGACATTCATAGCATATCAGTCAATTCAGAAAACAAAGGAGTTGGGTCACTGTGATACATCAAGGCTAAGCAGATACAATATGACTTGTTGGTTACAAAGTCATAACTACAAAGTGCATGAGCTGAAGGGAAGATCAGTGGCTGAGTTAGAAAGATGATGGAGCATGTGATGAAGGTGGAGTTAGAAACTGGTGTGAAATTTAGAACTGAAGCTCCAAATCCTGCTTATGAGCAACAAAACAAACTCCCTACTGAGCCTGTAACTTTTGAAAGCAAAGACTAGCACAAAGGGAGTGAAAGGATCATCAGAGAGCCACGAGAAGTTATTCCTGACAAGGTATGGCCTTTAGGAACTACTGTGAGGGAAATAACCGAGCAAAAGTCAACATTGATAGTTGATCATCTCACAACTTGTGGAAGAAAACAAGATTATGGCCTGGAAATATGATCCAGACTGGGATTGTGCAGTTATTAAAAGAACATCTGGAAGAATCCAATACTTCCATGATGTAGAAACATTACTGAGTCTTCCTGAAGGTGACATTAAGATCTGCAAAGCTTAATCATTTCTAATTACTCAATCCACCCAACAGGAAGAGACTTTACTGTGTCAGTAGGAAAGTTAAAGACAAAATTCAGAGATGATGTGCTCAAAGAAGCTATGAGAGAGAATGCTGACCATAGAAAAAGAAAGCATGGGGAGAAAAGATCAAAATCCAACTCCTCTACATCGGTAAATGATGAATTTTTAAAAAGGGTTGGATACTACAACATGAATACAACAACCATAAATAGCTTTGAAGGAAATCAATATACATATCATATAATAGAATGGGGATATGTTAAGAAAACTAAAGAGTTGGTGCTGCTGAGGAATGAAGATTGAAAGAAAGCTGAACGGATAAGGATCTTTGATCCAGTGGAAATCAAACTACTTCATCCAAGCTACACTTCATATCTGCATGACAATTTTTTTCCCAAAGTTAGCTGATGAAAAAGCTCAAAATGATCTATGCTTGTATGTACATTAATTCAAGCGATTGAAAAGTTACATGCAAATGCATACAAAAGAAGGAGATATGAGGCTGGGCAGCTAATTGGAACCAACATCAAAGAAGTATCAGAACTCAGAATCTCAGAACAAGATGAGTTGGAGATAGTTCATAATCAAAGTGTTGTGGAAACACTCACTACTGAGGAAGATGTTTTGGGGTTAAGTTTTGAAACTTTAAAGATGATCTGCAAGATGGAGATAAAGTACAAGTATGATGATCAGAAGACTGCAGCCTCTTACTTCTAGAACAAAATAATTGCAAGAGTCAAAGAGCTTTCAAGCCTGAAGAGCTGATCTAAAAGTTGCTAAGCCTAAGGGGGAGTATTGTTAGATCTAGGAACAACAAGTCTAGATCCTTTTGTATAGGCTTAGCACTTTAATCAATGTTTGTAATAAACTCTTGTGATTCATTACTTTAATGTATGCATTATGTATATTGGTTAACCCATATATGTGTTGATTTGTATGTATGATTGCAGGATCAAACATTATACTTAGTCAATTTCTGAAATTGACTAAGTGTAAGAAACATCTACGGATGAACATTTATGTTCTTCCGTAGATAATCTTCACACAAGAAATACATCTAGGATCTTTTACTGAAGAACACTTCGATGCAGATGAAGTCAAGGGAGTGCTGTAAGACCAAAGACCCACGGATGAATAACTTACACTTCAAATGAAGAATACCAAGTGAAGACTCCTACGGAAAGGAGAACTCCTGCGGAAGACAACATTCCTGCGGAAGACCAAACACTTGTACTTGCAACATCAAGCAATTCAAGTCAACAAGTCAAACACATACTCCAAGAGATTTGTTGTTTCCTTATTAGAAACACCTGTGCCTATAAATACGAGTCCTAGGTTTCACATCTCAAGGGGGGGCGACTAGACGGAAAAACACAAAACATCACATCGATCCACACAATCAATCAAACCCAAAAACCCTAGTAGCCATCACATCAATACACCAAAAACATTAACACGTTCAAAGCAAACAGTGTCATTAGCATTCATTATTTTATCATTCGTAATTATTAATTAGTTTTAATGAAATTCTTTTGAATAAAATCTTGTTCTTTGATTTATTATGTTGAAATCATTCTATTCTTTATCATTAATATTATTGTCTTTGATATTTAATAATTGATCAATTAAGCAACGATTAATGATCTTTCCACATCATTAAATCGAACTCAATCTATCACTGATAATTCCTGATTGCGATCCTTGGATTCACAAAGGTAAGTCATGGACATGTCATGACTATCAAATCTTAGATAGTATTTTATCTAAGATAGATAGTATTTTATCTAAGATACCTTACTTCTAGTAATGTAGTATTTGTCTAGTTGTAACTTCCAGCTGGTATCAAAGTATATCCGGCTGTAGATAGTAGTATATATAGTTTCTCATTGTAACTCATGTATTATGCTTGTAAGAGTCTTGTAAAACTTTGAGTTGTGAAGTAATATATACAAATATCTTGAAAACCAATCTCTTGTGTTTTGTTTAGTTATACTTAGTATATTATTATAAACTCTTAGAGGATTCTGCATCATCTATACGAGTGAGACTTAGTGAGTTTGAGAGACCATAATCGTGTTGAGTGAACAAACCTGATCCTGCACAACACAACCTAGACCTCATGCTAGATCACAGCAAATTCATCTACTGATCCATAGCAAGGTCTAGTTCCTTCTCCTTCTAAACCTGTGAGGGAAGAGGACCTAACTGAGGAAGACAGAACAGAACAACCGGGTGCTAAAGGCCAGTCTTCTTAGTTAAAGACTTCAAAGAGGAGGAAAAGGATGGCAACTAAAAGTGTATCCAAGAAGAAGTCAAAAGCATCCACCTCCAGAGCTCAAGATGAGTCAGAGCATCCTGGGAAAGTGCAAGAAGAGGTTGCTCAACCAACTCCAACTCAAGTAGAGCCTCTTGTATCAAGAAGACTCATCTTGTCCTAGACATTTGCTGCAAATCCAGACAGATGCTATGTCAATAAAGATCAAGGGGGTCAAGATGTCTACTTCTTGCAAGACATGCTCAACCTACCTCTGCATTATCTCTTTGACATGAGAAAGTATTTTGAAAGTCTGAGTGATCATGACAAATTAATGAAGAAAGGAATGGTTATGATCATGATGAGGACTGTCAATATCTAAGTCACTTCTCTGTTTTTGTAGCATTAGCCTAGGGGGAGTTTGTAAGGTTTATTGAAAGGCTGATTCACCCAAAACAACCCAAGTGCTTCCTAACTACATGCTCCTGGTAATTAGGAGAAGTTGCTTGGAAAGTTTTACACTATACACAAGAAAATATTCTAAGTGTAAAATCTTTCGAAGCCAAGACCAAAATCTTTCGAAGCCAAATATGAATTCTTCTGAAGCTTCAAAGACAAAGTCTTCCAAAGCCAATGAAGTGAAGACAGATTTCTTCTTAAGACTAAGAAGAACATGCTTTCTCTGATGTACTTTTGCATAAAGCTGAACCATTTTTCGCTGCAACTCTAAAGACTTACCAACTTATACAAGCTGGTGAAAAGGTCCATGCTTTTGAAATTGTATATTGACGTCTTGAGTCTGTAACTTTGTACTTTATGTACCTTATCCTTTTTGTAATATATTAGGATGTGAGCTATGGCATGTCATAGTCACTACTCAGAAGGCAAATCTGCCTTTTGACTTTACATTGATCTTGTTATCTAGATTAGTGTTTCCAGCTGGCCTTCAAAGTATGGCCGGCGGTAGGATGTAGTATAAAGTCTCTTAATTCTTGTATATTTTTCTTATGCTTTGTAACACTTGTAAAAGAATTTGAGAAGCAATATACATCGTCCTTGTAAGCCATACTTTGTGTGTTGTTCTTAAGTTTCCATCTCTTGTTTTGCTTGTGTTTTTAGTATCATAATATTGTCCTGGTTCCCTATTTGATCTGTTAAGTGTTGTAACACTCTTCTCATTATGAGACTGATTATATTGACCATCCCTTAAACGGTTCTGTGATAGCTTGGACTTTCTCTCTCTTTGTGCTAGCATCAACCTCTTGCATAGGTGAGCTAGGGGTTAGGTTATCACATCCAAAGGTTCTTGTGTTCTAGGTTGATTCATCCTTAAAGGTCTCTAGTTAGTTTTTACTTGAGATCAGAAATCTCAAGTTGTTGATTATTGACCCTCCTTTTGTAGGGTAGTCACTTAAATTCCAAGTGACTAATTTTAGAGACTAAATAGGTGCAGGTTTGAGTAAGCTTTTGCCCCTTTAGTCTCATGTTCCCCTTATCTTCATCTGAAGAATCATGGGGGCTAAGAGAATTGGACCAAAGTCTTCTTCCTCATCACCAGTCCTATGTTCTTGGCTGCTGAATTTTCCCTGCACAATGACAACTTCAGGTGAAGTGTCAATGGGTTGGGTTGCCATGGTCGAGGTCTTAATGATGTAGTCACTTGCTGAAGTGAGAGCCTCTTCCATATGGATTTCCTAGACAGGTTTAGGGAGATCCACCTTAGTTGTAGGTAGATAATATGGGCTAGACATGGGAGAAACAAGAGTACTCATCTCTCCTTGAGCAGGAGAGGAGAAGAGAGATTCATGATACTAACTAAATCCCATGTCTTCATCATCATAAAATTCTAGGTTGGGAATTGGTTGGTTGAGGTCTAATGGCTAGGGATGGTAACTTTCCCCTGAAGGTTATTCACTAGAGTTTTGAGACTCTAAGTGAAGGCTTAAGGCTACTGGGCTTGTGAGCTCATCAGGCTGAGCATGAGGAACCTTAGCATTGATCATTGGTGATATGGGAGTGGTTTGCTCCTAAGTTGAAATGGCGGCTCCAGTGTCCACTTCCCCTACATGAGTAGTGATATGGGGCCTACACAAGCTGAGTAGCTTATGTAGGGGTTTGTTTGGATTTTCTTTGGTAGGTGATGGTTATTTGTGGTTGTGTGACTTGTTGTGAATTAAAAGGTGTGGGTTCAACACTAGCTGGTGCTGCTAGGTTGCCACCTTGAGCAATAAGCTCTAAATTTTTGGGACAAGGGCTGTTTCTACCCCAGAGAAGCTTACAGTTGGCTTCTTTATGGTCTTGAAGATGCCGGGCTTCATCTGTCATAATTTTAGAATATTACATGTTCCCCTCAATTGTGATCCCAGTTCATAGTTGAGAATATGCTGGAAAAATCTAGGGAACATATAATACTCTAAGGAGTCCATATTAGTAAGTAAATTCGTGTAGACACATTGAGATTACCTGAACATGACCCCTGAACCATCCTATGGACTATAAAGGAAAGATCTTCAGAAATCTGGTCCCATCCTCTATGCTTGTTAGATAATCTATGACTGACCACATGGAGGAGGTACTTCCATTGAGAAGAGATCTTCCATTTCCTAAAGGTTTTGACTGTAAAGTCTCCTTCGTAACCCATCTGTCCAAAGGACTGGTTAACAACAGACTTATGAAAGGACAAATCACCTTCTACATCATCCAGCTGAAGATGAATGTTTATTGATGCTGGAGTGATGAAGATTGTCCTCCCCTGCACTGTGGCAGACAGTGCCTTCTCCACATCCATGGTGACCTCTTGACAAATCCTCTAGAAGTCCAAAATCTGATCCTCATAGAGTGGAGCATCTATGGTAATGGAGGTGATGTAGTTTGAAAGAGCAAGGAAGCGGCAAACCTCTGAGAACCAGGATCTTTCTCAGAGTCCAACAGAGCAACTTGACTATGTTGCCTGTGAAGGTGCATGGAGAAATCAGGTTGGTTTCTACGGTCAGGGTTGGCTATTTAAGGTAGCTTTGTTATGAAGGAAGAGAAGAACAAGTGCGGTTTGTAGCTGAATTTAGGTTAGAGAATTTGTAGATGAAGAAGATAGTGAAAGAGAGGGGACCCGTTGAGGGTGTATATATATATGAAATGTATTTG
Source organism: Flaveria ramosissima (assembly GCA_025215565.1). NCBI lineage: Eukaryota > Viridiplantae > Streptophyta > Magnoliopsida > Asterales > Asteraceae > Flaveria > Flaveria ramosissima. The sequence continues at coordinate 7,250,486 of CM046046.1, read as the reverse complement.
AGATAAAATTATTATGAAAGGATAAATTTTGAAATCCAGATGTTGATCACACCTCTGAAAAAGTGCCCAAAAAGGTTTTTTCTTGGAAGTCGAAAATCTTCCGAAGGTATTTTGTCTTCGGAAGGTTTTATAAAAACTTCCGAAGCTAAATTGACTTCGGAAGATATTCCCGAGAGTTATAGAAATTTGATTCAGAAGAAAAATACTTAGAGTATTTATGCTTTTGAGACATATTTGGTTTCGGAAGATATTAAAATTGAGAAGTTTTACTCTTCAAAAGAGTAAATCTTTCGAGTGTAATTGCTTTCGGAAGAAAATTATCATTTAAATACATATAAGTACTAATAGTCATATTTAAGCTTTGGAAGATGTTTCAAAAAATCTTCCGAAGGTAAATGTCTTATGAGTAGTTATTTGATTTGAAGACATAATGTTCTTTCGAAGACAACTTAATGTCTTCCGAAGGAAATATGTTAAAAATTTCTAGAATTCTAAGGAATATCATTTAAAAAGAATTTCTTCCAAACTAAACTGGGCTTATATAGGTGATAAATAGACAACTTAGGATACACATATTTTAGAAATAATCTTGAATTAAGTGTTTAAGAAAAATATATTCAACGTTAATCATCCCATAACTGATACAAAATATTTAAATGTATGTTAATCAAAAGCCTTTGTAAACAGATTAGCATATTGTTCATTTGTGTTAACTTTGACTAGTTTTATCAATCCTTTTTCAAAGTTATCTCTAATTAGATGATAGCTAATGTTGACGTGTTTTATCATTGAGCGCTTCACATGATTCTTTTTGATAGAAATAACATTGTTGTTGTCTATGTGGATTGAAGTCTCTTTGAAGTTGAATCCATAGTCTAGCATTTGATATTGAATCCAAAGCACTTGAGCACAGCAGCTAGCAGCAGCAATGTATTCAGCCTCAGCAATTGATGCAGACACACAAGATTGTTTCTTGCATTGCCATAAGACTGTCGTTCCACCAAGAAACTGACATCCCCCAGATATAGACTTTGCAGACATGTTACAGCCACCATAGTCACTATCTGTATATGCATATAGATTGAAGTCAGAATTCTTTGTATACCAAATGCCTAGTTTTGGTGCACCTTTGAGATATCTGAAAATCCTCCTGATAGCAACCATATGTGACATCTTGGGGTTGGCTTGATATCTTGCAAAAATACACGTGGCAAAAATAATATCAAGCCTGCTGGCTGTGAGGTACGTAAGAGACCCAATCATAGCCCTGTAAAGATGTTCATCAACACACTCCCCCTTAAGATCAGGTCCAAGAGAGTGGTTTCTGGCTATGGGTGTCTTTGCAACCTTACATTCAGTCATGTTGAATCTTGTAAGCATGTCTTGTACATACTTTGACTGACTTATGAAAATGCCATTGTCAACTTGATTCACTTGAATTCCTAGGAATAAATTCAGTTCTCCCATGGCACTCATTTCAAATCTATTCTTCATCAGCCTCTTCAAGTCTTTGTAGAGCTTTGGATTAGTTGACCCGAATATAATGTTATCTATATACACTTGATCAGCATTAAGTCATTTCTTGTTCCTTGATGAAGAGAGTCCCATCTATTTATAGCCATGCTAACAGAGATACTAAGATAGTGTCTTATACCACTTCCTTGGAGCTTGGTGTAGCCTATAAAGAGCTTTATCAAGCCTGCAAACATAATCAGGATGATCTGGGTCTGCAAAGCCAGGTGGTTGTTTGACATACACCTCTTCATCAATCACCCCATATAAGAAAGCACACTTGACATCAAGTTGGTAGACCATGAAATCCTTGGATGCAGCAAAAGCCAGGAATATCCTAACAGCTTCAAGTCTTGCCACATGAACAAAAACATCTGTGTAGTCAATTTCCTCCTCCTGTGTGTATCCTTGAACAACTAGTCAGGCCTTGTTCTTGATGACAAGTCCTCTATCATTCTTATTTTTGAAAACCCACTTGGTTCCTATGGTAGTCTTCCCTTGAGGAAGAGGACATAAGTTTCAAACGTTTTGTCTTTTGAATTGAAGTAGCTTTTCTTGCATTGGTTCAACCCAACTTCCATCCTTTAAGGAGTCATTAACTTTCTTTGGCCCTATCTAGGATAAGAAACAAGAGTGCAGAAAATCATTTTTATCATGGGTTTGTCCTCTTGTTCTCACCCCTATGTCAACATTTCCAATGATGTTTGTGATGGGGTGTCACTTGTGGATTCTGAGTTGAGGGATCACAGCAAGTTGTTTTGACAAATCTATATTTCGAACCGGAGTATCACCCACCACATCAGAACACTTATCAAGGGAAGCATGATCTAATTAGTGTGTGGCATAATTGATGTTATCTTCTAGGGAGTGGTTATCAACATCAAGAAAGTCTTGATCACTGTCACCACCTCCATCTCCTCCTACATTTGAAGTTCCTTCATCTAAGTTATATGCCTCTAAGCTGGAATTTGTAGGCACCTCAGATGTATCAGCTGATTTTGTCATGGTTGTGCTGATAGGATCTTCACTTGCAGGATTAGTTACCACAGGAGCTAAAGTAGTATTCATGCTTGGTCTTCTCAGCTCAAATCTTGGGTAAGGATCTTCTCTTAAGATATTACATGTAGATCCTGAAACATTCTCACAAGACTTGTTAAAACAGTTGGTAACTAAATCAAGATCAAACATCCAATCAGGACTAGAACCATTTATATTAGGAGTGTGCTTACTGAAAGTCACATTGGTTGACTCCTCAACTACCCTAGTTTTGAGATTGTATACTCTATAAGTGTTGGATAAAATAAAGCTGGTGCAACCAAAACCTACACTTAGACAAATTTGGTACAACTGATGAAGAGCTTTAGAAGGAAAAAGCTGAGCTTTTGAAGGCAATAGCTGAGCTTCCGAAGGCCAAAGCTGAGCTTCCAAAGGATAAGTATGAAAGAGCGTCCAAAGAGGAACTCTAACTTCCGAAGACAAAGTCTTCCTTCTTCCGAAGTTCAACACTTGGAAGAATTCAAGACAATGACTTCCAAAGCATGAAAGTCCTAAGATCAACTCAAGCCTCGGAAGAAGTAGCCTCTTCTGAAGTATAAGTGGCTTCGGAAGAACCTGTTCTTTCGAAGCCAGTTAAACTTCGGAAGAACCTACTATGAACTAGTGGACATAAGTATGGTCCCTCTGACACACTGCTGCAACCTCTGAGATACTGCATGGTGCTTTCCCACGCTCATCTAGTTGACCATACTTTATTCCACTGTTCATCCCTTATTAGTTAGTAAAGTTACCAACTTTAGTTGGTGATAAAAGGTAAGTCATGGACATGTCATGACTACCAAATCTTAGATAGTATTTTATCTAAGATACCTTACCTCTAGCAATGTAGTATTTGTTTAGTCGTAAGTTTCCAGCTGGTATCAAAGTATAACCGGTTGTAGATGGTATTACATATAGTTTCTCATTGTAACTCATTAGTCATGCTTGTAAGAGTCTTGTAATACTTTGAGTTGAGAAGTAATATATACAAGTATCTTGAAAAACCTTTCTCTTGTGTTTGTTTACTTAATATATTATTATCATCTCTTAGAGGATTCGGCATCATAAATCTGAGTGTGACTTAGTGAGTTTAAGAGACTACAATTGTGTTGAGTGACCAAACTCGATTGTGACATCTTGTAATTTTGGTTAATTAAAAGTTAATGTCATTAAATTCTTGTAAGGATCACTGTTGCAAATTATGAGATTTATGGGTTATTATGTTCATATCTTAGTTTGTTTTTAAATTCTTTAATTAGGAAGCTAATGATTAACTTAATAAATTGAGCATAATAATAAATAATAATAATATTACTAGTAAAATATACATACATATATATATATATATATATATATATATATATATATATATATATATCATATAGTAATATAATAGTAATAAATCATGGTAATAATAATAATAATAACATTCAAAAAAAAATGATAATAATAAAAGCAATACTAATAATAATTGTGTTTAGAAAACTTAAGATAACTAAGTTTGAGGGGAAATATTGCAATTATTGAAACTTCAAAAGAAACTTTTTAAACATAAAATGTCAAAATACAAACCACAGGGACCAATTATGCAAAATACCAAAACCCAACTCCCACCTCTTTTCTCTCTCCCCGCGTTTCCGGCCGCCGGCCGGCCATGTCCGGCGCGGCGCCGGCGAGCCTCAAAACGCCAAAACTTTCGGTTTTCGAAGCCCCAAAACCGTTTCAAATCGTTCCGTGCGTGATTCGAACCTTAATGCAGCTAATAATTGAGGATTAAACGTCGAATACTACTCAAACGAGTGTATAACCGTAGCACCTTAAAACCCATAGCCGTTTGGGCAATAAATCTCAATAATAATCAAATTAATTGAACCTAAACATTCATCTATCTACTCTTAATCGAATGAAACTCCTAATTTCACCTGCAACCTACGCAAATCTCTCATTCGTATACCAAATTTGTTGCGAAACCACCATTAATCGAACACCATCATTCGGGTCTTTTCAATCGAAATTAACAGAGGGCTTTTGATTGTCGTTGTCTTTGGAAGTTGTCTGTGAATCGAATTGGATTATTAATCGCATTTGCATCGTGAACTGTCTTCGATCAAGTCGCGACTGTTCTTTGATCGTTCCTCATCAATCTGCTTTCAATTCGGGTAATTAATTATAAATACATACTCGATTTTATCTGAGGAATAAAAGCCCTAACAATGGTTGGATCAAAAACATCGTTTGATGGGGACGATGGAACCTAGGGTTCATGTGATTGGGGGTTTTCTTTGAAACACAATTTTTGTAAATTAAAAACAAACCATTGACACGGCTGGAGCCTTGGTTCAATGGTTAAAGTGTATGAGGTTTAAGCATGAGGTCCCGGGTTCGAACCCGGGGACCTTCATGCAATTTTTTTTTGAAAAGGCTTTTAGCCTAAATGTTAATTTTGGAAATTCCAAAATAATATATAAATTATTTTTATGAACTTCAACTATATTTTAAAGACTCTAAAGATTTTTCAAAATGGTTCTAAGATTGAACAAAAATGTTTTGATGATAAAACAACTTTAACAAAGCATGTTTAAATAGTTTTTTTTTTTAAAAACTAAAATGGGTGGAAAATAATATTAGTAAATTTTCATTGGTTCAAATAATCCTTTTAAATTAATTTTGTTTATCTAGTAAATAAACTTTCGGTTATAAAAAAATATGTATATTATTTGAACTTTATATATAATTTTCTAAATTATTATAATTGTCTTTAATTCACAACTTTGAATATATATCTTCAAGAAAATATAGATTTGTTCCATTTGTTTAAATATACTCATTGACGAGCCCCAAATTCGACTTAGAACCCTAGTCCACGTTGATTCGATAAACTCATTGCAATAAATTAAAATCTTGTAAATATATATATTTAGGTACCTTGTGAAGAACTACGTTGGAACCTTGCTTATTATACTTCTTATTAATCGTCAATTATTTACTTATTTGATCAAGTGAGTATTTCCATACCCCTTTTGCTTATTTTCACACTTTGGGGTGAAACATGTTACTTATACTATTGCACTTGTAAACTCCTTTGAGACTTGTAAACCTATGGCAATTTATCTTGTTAAGTTGTGATTAGTTGAACTTTTGTGGTTACCATGTTATGGCGTTATATGTGCAATCATTAACTATTGCTAGCCCAGCGAAGTCATAGATCTATGGGCAAGACAAGCCTGCTTTGGTTGATCCAAGTACACTTAGCTGATCGTATATACTTTTAAACGTTTGAGACTTGTAAAACTTTGTCGAGGTTTGATTGTTGCATTGTTCATAACATCCCTAATCACTTTATTCACTAACTCATGACTTGAATTGCCATCTTTTATATAATCTATGTATTAAAAACTATGGAATGCTCACCAACATTATTGTTGACCGTTTATTTTTAACATGTTTCAGGAAACGCCCAAGTTTGATATCTACACTTTGAAGCTTGCACATCTAGGAATGGACCTAGATTAATAAATAAAATAGAATGATTTGTTACATTCTATGTTATGCTTTTATTTTCTTTGAGACTTATGATTGTAATGTGACAATTGAAACTTATGTTTAAATTATATTTGGATTATTAATAGCGTTATGTGGCTGTGAACGATCTTAACTCTCACTCCTCGACGTTTCCGCCGTCAAGGTTGGGGTGTGACAGATTGGTATCAGAGCCCATAACTATAGGGACCTAGGTTATTAGAAATGGTGACCTAGGCTATAGTATGCATGAACCTTATAGAATTATATTTCTATCTTGTAAATTGTATACTTTTCATGCTACATAATGCTATGCCTTTTATGTGCAACTTGATGCCTTAGCATAGGATTGCCTAAACATTGTTACCTGTCTCCCTAAACTCAACTTTGACTCTTTGACTCTCCCCGAACATGAACTCTCTTAATCTTATTCTCGTCGACACGTGGAATCTTATGCTTATGTTATGACTTGGATCTTTAGACGTTATGTCTAATCTATATAAATCTCATCAAGGTTTTGATTCTATGAACCTAAGAAATATTGTGTGACACATAGACACCTGTATCCTGGTTTTCCTGGCAAAAGGCCCTCGGGCTAAGGCAAGCATATCGCATAAATCCTACGGGACTAGTTATGCTTACCTGGGGATTTCTGGGATGAGTGATAAACTATGGTCAAAATACACAAGTTTCTAAGGTAAATGGGTCAATTCACCTTGACGTGTCAACGTTTCCAAATGGTAATGCGTTACCAAATGGAATCATTCCGTGTACCTTATAATCCTTAGCTTATCTTTGTTAAACTACTATCCTTTGTTATCCCCGCTCCTGTAACTAACTCATTTTTGTATATCCAGCATGTCTCGTCACCATGGAAAGCGTGGAAGTTCCGACCGTAAGCTGGCTGCCATGATTGCCCGACAAATGGCTGCCGTTCTCCCGACTATGGTTGCTGAACTTAATAGCACACTAATGGCTAATAGCAACAACAACACCAATGGAAACAATAGTGGTGCTAATGGAGACAATAGCAACAATCAAAATGGGAACAATCAACAAGGGAACAACCGTACTTGCACTTTCAAACACTTCAACTCGTGCAAACCCACCAGCTTTAGTGGAAAAGAAGGGGCCACTGGACTTCTCGAGTGGTTTGAAAGTATGGAGAATACGTTCATTGTTAGCGAGTGTCCCAACGAGTTCAAGGTTCGCTATGCCACAAGTGTTCTTCAACAACGAGCACTCACATGGTGGAATAGTGAAAAGAGAAACCGTGGAACTGAGATTGCTTTGGCCTTGCCCTGGGAGGAATTCAAGGAGATCAAATTCAAAGTTTGTCCAAGGAGCGAGTTACAAAAGCTAGAGGAGGAATTCTGGAATCTCAAACAAGATGGTGGGAATCACTTGGCTTATTCCACCCGGCATCATGAGTTGAGTATGCTCCTACCACACATGGTGGACACCGTGCCCCGTAACATCGAGAAATTTATCAAGGGGTGCCACCTCAAATTCAAGATGTCGTGGTGGGTAGTAGGCCCACAACTTTGGAGGAAGCAATTACCATCACTGCACAGCTCACCGAGAATCATATAAGAGCTGGCACTATGTCGGCAAAGGGTTCCAAGTCTGCTGCGAAGGTGATACCCGAGGCAACAAAGGAGGTAAGGGCCGAGTCATCTTCTCAAAACAAAAAGCGTAAGTTCATCCCGACACGCAACTACGCTGTGACCGCCCCAAACGCTCCTCAAAAACAAATGGTGGTTGCGAATCAAGCTCCTATGGCTAAAGTTTATGCTGGTCCACATCCTATGTGTAACACGTGCAAGTACCATCATTCAAGCAACATTCCATGCCGAGTCTGCTCTCTGTGTGGAAAGTATGGTCATTTGGTGGCTACTTGTCTTCGTGCGCCAAACAACACTGCCATGCTTACCAACCGAACCTGCTACAACTGTGGCGAGGCTGGCCATATTCGCCCTCAATGTCCTCGCAATGCGGGAACCGTGCCACCGGCTCGTGGAAGGGCTTTCAACATCAACGCCAACCAAGCACAAGCCAACAACGACGTGGTGAATGGTACGTCGTTGAATTTCTATTAGTCCTTTCTTGTCTTGTAAAAGTTCCTATCTATGTTCATCATACCAATAATAGGTTGTTACCAAACAGGTATGTATCTTGTAAATAATCGTTATGCATCTGTATTATTTGATTCGGGTGCCGATAGGAGTTTCGTGCCCCTGGAATTCGAGTCTTTACTTTTTAAACCGCGAGTCAACCTAGAAAGATCTTTCACGGGTTCTAGATCTTTCACGGTCGAAGTCGCCGATGGAAAATATATTGTCGTGGACGTCGTAATACGTGACTGCACTTTAAGCCTTAACGAACACGAGTTCTTCGTCGACCTTATTCCTATGCAATTGGGAAGCTTTGATGTTATCATTGGTATGGATTGGTTAGCCAAGCATCGTGCGGAAATTCTATGCTTCGAGAAGTGTATCCGAATTCCTTTACCGACTGGGGATACTTTGAAGGTCTTTGGGGACAAATCATCCCAAAGACTCAAACTCATGTCTTGCATCAAGGCCCGCAAGTGCTTAAGTAAAAACTACATGGCTTTCATGGCATATGTAGTTAATACGAAAGCCAAGGGTAAGGAGTTGAAAGACATTCCTGTTGTGCGAGATTTTCCCGAGGTTTTTCCCGAGGATCTTAAAGGGTTACCTCCCGTGCGAGAAGTTGAGTTCAAGATTGACTTAATCCCTGGCGCAAACCCTGTGGCTAAATCACCTTATCGTCTTGCACCGTCTGAAATGCAAGAACTAGCTAGTCAACTACAAGAGTTGACCGATAAGGGTTTCATTCGCCCTAGCCCATGGGGTGCAACTGTACTGTTTGTGAAGAAGAAGGATGGTTCATTTCGTATGTGCATCGACTACCGGGAACTCAACAAGCTTACTATCAAAAACCGATACCCTCTTCCTCGAATCGATGATCTCTTCGACCAACTTCAAGGAGCAACTCAATTCTCAAAGATCGATCTACGTTCTGGGTATCATCAACTACGTGTCCACGATGATGACATTCCAAAGACCGCTTTTCGTACTCGATATGGACACTACGAGTTCATGGTTATGCCTTTTGGCTTGACCAATGCGCCTGCTGTGTTCATGGATCTCATGAATCGAGTATGTAAACCGTATTTGGATAAGTTCGTGATCGTGTTCATTGATGATATACTTATTTATTCCAAGACAAAAATCGATCACGAGACGCACTTGCGACAAGTTCTCGAACTTTTGAAGAAGGAGCAATTATACGCCAAACTTTCCAAGTGTGAATTTTGGTTGGAGGAGGTTCAATTCTTAGGACATGTGGTGAATAGCCAAGGGATCCACGTGGATCCTGCTAAAATTGAAGCTGTGAAGAATTGGTGTGTTCCCACAACCCCAACCGAGGTTCGTTCTTTTCTGGGTTTAGCGGGATATTACCGTAGGTTCATAGCAAATTTCTCGAAGATTGCTAAACCATTAACGGCGCTAACCCAAAAGAATCGACTCTTTGAATGGGGACCCGAGCAAGAAGAGGCTTTCGAGACATTGAAACGCAAGTTGTGTAACGCTCCTATTCTCACACTTCCCGATGGAAACGACGACTTTACCGTATATTGCGATGCCTCTAATCAAGGTCTTGGTTGTGTTCTCATGCAACAGGCAAAGTTATAGCATACGCGTCGAGGCAATTGAAGGTTCATGAAGTGAACTACACAACTCATGATCTTGAACTTGGTGCTGTGGTTTTCGCATTGAAGATTTGGCGACACTATTTATATGGGACGCAATGCATAGTCTACACCGATCATAAGAGTCTCCAACACGTGTTCAATCAAAAGGATCTCAACATGAGACAAAGACGTTGGATTGAGTTGATTAGCGACTACGACTGCGACATTCGCTATCACCCTGGAAAGGCGAATGTTGTAGCCGACGCGCTAAGTCGCAAGGTCCACAACAAGACTGTCTCGCTTCAAGAAATTCGAGATCGAAGGCAATGGTTTGATACGCTAGGAGAATTTGATACCGAGATTCATGTGGATGTCAACGAGGCTACTATTATGCTTCAAAACATAAGGATCGATAGTGACCTCGAGTTATGCATTCGCGAGGCTCAACAAGCGGCACTAACCGACGAAGGGAAGATGAAGATTTGATGTCTAACGTTCGGTCGCAATTGGAGACAAAACCGAATGGCATGTGGTACTTCTTGAATCGACTTTGGATCCCAAATCGTGATAATCTCCGACACTTCATTATGAACGAAGCTCATCAAACCCGATATTCCATTCATCCTGGCTCCGATAAGATGTACATGGACTTGCGTGGTCAATATTGGTGGCCTGGAATGAAGAAAGATATCGCGTCTTATGTTTCCAAGTGTCTCACGTGTGCAAGGGTCAAAGCCGAGCATCAACGACCAAGTGGTTTACTTGAGCAGCCTGAAATCCCTATGTGGAAATGGGAACATATATCCATGGATTTCATAACCAAGTTACCTCGTACACCTCGTGGTCATGATAGCATATGGGTCATTGTTGACCGTTTGACCAAGACAGCACATTTTATACCCATACGAGATACGTACAAGGTTTCAAGGTTGGCTCGAATCTATGTTGACGAAATTGTGAGTCGTCATGGCGTGCCGTTGCACATTATTTCCGATCGAGATGCTCGCTTCACTTCACACTTTTGGTCCTCGATGCAAGAACTCTTGGGTACTCAATTGGATTTAAGTACGGCTTACCATCCTCAAACCGATGGTCAAACCGAACGAACAATCCAAACCCTCGAGGATCTACTGCGTCTTTGTGTCCTTGATTTTGGTGGTGATTGGGATACGCATTTACCGCTACCGCTCGCGGAATTTTCGTATAACAATAGTTATCACTCAAGTATCAAAATGGCACCATTCGAGGCTTTGTATGGTCGTAAATGTCGTTCTCCAATCTGTTGGACTGACATTGGAGAAAATCTTATCACTGGTCCGGAACTTATTCAAGAAACGACTGACAAAGTTTCCAAAATTCGAAATAACCTTGAGGTGGCTAGAAGTCGCCAAAAGAGTTATGCCGATAAAAGACGCAAACCGTTGGAGTTTCAAGTCGACGACATGGTTCTTCTTAAGGTCTCTCCATGGAAGGGTGTTGTACGTTTTGGGAAGAAGGGTAAGTTAGCCCCACGTTTTGTAGGACCCTTCAAGATTCTAAAAAGAATTGGGAAAGTGGCTTATAAACTGGAGCTACCTTCTGAACTTAGCGGGGTTCATCCTGTCTTCCATGTCTCAAACTTGAGGAAGTGCCTGGCTGATGAAAATTTGCATGTTCCACTAGAGGAAATTCAAATTGATGAGTCATTGCATTTCGTTGAGAAGCCTGTTGAGATTATGGATCGAACCCTGAACAACTACACACACCTATCGTCAAAGTCCGTTGGGAAAACAAACGTGGAGCTGAGTTCACTTGGGAGCGTGAGGATCATATGAAGGAGAGATACCCGCATTTGTTCTCTTAGCTTTATTCTTAATTTCGGGACGAAATTCTTTTAAATTGGGGAGACTGTGACATCTTGTAATTTTGGTTAATTAAAAATTAATGTCGTTAAATTCTTGTAAGGATCAGTGTTGCAAATTATGAGATTTATGGTTATTATGTTCATATCTTAGTTTGTTTTTAAATCCTTAATTAGGAAGCTAATGATTAAGTTAATAATTGAGCATAATAATAAATAATAATAATTACTAGTAAAATATACTATATATATATATATAATATATATATATATATATATATATATATAATATAATAATAGTAATATAATAGTAATAATCATGGTATTAATAATAATAATAACATTCAAAATAAAATGATATAATAAAAGCAATACTAATAATAATTGTGTTTAGAAAACTTAAGATAACTAAGTTTGAGGGGAAATATTGCAATTATTGAAACTTCAAAAGAAACTTTTTAAACATAAAATGTCAAAATACAAACCACAGGGACCAATTGTAAATGCAAAACCAAAACCAACTCCCACCTCTTTCTCTCTCTCCCCGCGTTTCCGGCCGCCGGCCGGCCATGTTCGGCGCGGCGCCGGCGAGCCTCAAAACGCCAAAACTTTCGGTTTTCGAAGCCCCAAAACCGTTTCAAATCGTTCGTGCGTGATTCGAACCTTAATGCAGCTAATAATTGAGGATAAACGTCGAATACTACTCAAACGAGTGTATAACCGTAGCACCTTAAAACCCATAGCCGTTTGGGCATTAAATCTCAATAATAATCAAATTAATTGAACCTAAACATTCATCTATCTACTCTTAATCGAATGAAACTCCTAATTTCACCTGCAACCTACGCAAATCTCTCATTCGTATACCAAATTTGTTGCGAACCACCATTAATCGAACACCATCATTCGGGTCTTTTCAATCGAAATTAACAGAGGGCATTGATTGTCGTTGTCTTTGGAAGTTGTCTGTGAATCGAATTGGATTATTAATCGCATTTGCATCGTGAACTGTCTTCGATCAAGTCGCGACTGTTCTTCGATCGTTCCTCATCAATCTGCTTTCAATTAGGGTAATTAATTATACATACATACTCGATTTTATCTGAGGAATAAAAGCCCTAACAATGGTTGGATCAAAAACATCGTTTGATGCTTCAATTTGGGGACGATGGAACCTAGGGTTCATGTGATTTGGGGTTTTTTTGAAACACAATTTTTGTAAATTAAAACAAACCATTGACACGGCTGGAGCCTTGGTTCAATGGTTAAAGTGTATGAGGTTTAAGCATGAGGTCCCGGGTTCGAACCCGGGGACCTTCATGCAATTTTTTTTTGAAAAGGCTTTTAGCCTAAATGTTAATTTTGGAAATTCCTAAATTATATATAAATTATTTTTATGAACTTCAACTATATTTTAAAGACTCTAAAGATTTTCCAAAATGGTTCTAAGATTGAACAAAAATGTTTTGATGATAAAACAATTTTAACAAAGCATGTTTAAATAGTTTTTTTTTTAAAAAAACTAAAATGGGTGGAAAATAATATTAGTAAATTATCATTGGTTCAAATAATCCTATTAAATTAATTTTGTTTATCTAGTAAATAAACTTTGGGTTATAAAAAAATATGTATATTATTTGAACTTTATATATAATTTTATAAATTATTATAATTGTCTTTAATTCACAACTTTGAATATATATCTTCAAGAAAATATAGATTTGTTCCATTTGTTTCAATATACTCATTGACGAGCCCCAAATTCGACTTAGAACCCTAGTCCACGTTGATTCGATAAACTCATTGCAATAAATTTAAATCTTGTAAATATATATATTTAGGTACCTTGTGAAGAACTACGTTGGAACCTTGCTTATTATACTTCTTATTAATCGTCAATTATTTACTTATTTGATCAAGTGAGTATTTCCATACCCCTTTTTGCTTATTTTCACACTTTGGGGTGAAACATGTTAACTTATACTATTGCACTTGTAAACTCCTTTGAGACTTGTAAACCTATGGCAATTTATCTTGTTAAGTTGTGATTAGTTGAACTTTCGTGGTTACCATGTTATGGCGTTAAATGTGCAATCATTAACTATTGCTAGCCCAGCGAAGTCATAGATCTATAGGCAAGACAAGCCTGCTTTTGTTGATCCAAGTACACTTAGCTGATCGTATATACTTTTAAACGTTTGAGACTTGTAAAACTTTGTCGAGGTTTGATTGTTGCATTGTTCATAACATCCCTAATCACTTTATTCACTAACTCATGACTTGAATTGCCATCTTTTATATAATCTATGTATTAAAAACTATGGAATGCTCACCAACATTATTGTTGACCGTTTATTTTTAACATGTTTCAGGAAACGCCCAAGTTTGATATCTACACTTTGAAGCTTGCACATCTAGGAATGGACCTAGATTAATAAATAAAATAGAATGATTTGTTACATTCTATGTTATGCTTTTATTTTCTTTGAGACTTATGATTGTAATGTGACAATTGAAACTTATGTTTAAATTATATTTGGATTATTAATAGCGTTATGTGGCTGTGAACGATCTTAACTCTCACTCCTCGACGTTTCCGCCGTCAAGGTTGGGGTGTGACATCGATCATGCAATTGGTATCAGAGCTTCTTAGGCTCTTGATTGTGAGATCTTACCATACTAATCAACCTTTTCATCACTCATACACTTACCTCACTCAAAATGGCCCTCAACCAAAAATATGAATGTGAAATGGGGACGATGAGCAAAGAACCCATCATCACCCCTAATAACTTTAGATCTTGGAGCAGACATACTAAAGGCTTCATCAGATACCAAGACAACAAAATATGGAAGTCTATCACCAATGTTACAAGCGAAAGGTTGCAGCACCGGCTGGAAATGGTGCTATGATAGAGAAGGCAGTTCAAGATTATTCTGATGAAGACTACAAACGGCTGGATATTGATAGCAAAGCTATGACTTTTCTAATGACTGCCATATCCAACTCCATTATGGTGGGTTTTGAGCATTGTCAGTCAGCCAAAGAACTCTTTGATGCTTTGACTCAGATGTATTCAAGCTCAAATGACTCCAAGAAAGATTCCCTGAAGCAACAATTTGAAAACTTTACTTATATTGCTAGAGAGACCCTTAGCCAACAATACTTCAGGTACATGGATCTTATTTCATCACCTCATTCTCTGGGAACAACTCTTGAGATGTGATATCTCCTAAGAAAGTTCATGAGTGCACTTCCAAATGAGTGGACTTTCTACCGTGTCTCTATCAAGAGGACAGAGAACTTGAACTCTCTCATTATGACTGAACTATATGGCATCCTTGATGGATACCGTGTAGAGATGGAGCGCAAGAGAGGCCACCAGGTGAACACACCCTCGAGCCTTCCTGCTAGCAACGCTTTAATGGTTGCTGAAGGCTCAAGACCCCCTCAACCTCAGCAGTACCTGACTTACTCCCAACAGCCATCTCATTCTTCTGGGCCATACATCACCTTTCTTGAGTCTTCAATGTCTCAACAGGCTCAGTCATGTCCCTTCCAGGACAGCTGTGCCTTTGTCTTAGGAAATGGTCATTCTAGTGATTTTTAGTTTTGCTTTGATGATCTTGAATGTTTTAGCCCAGAAGATGTTGAATACATGGTCATTGACCAACAATGGCTCTGTTAACTTACAGGGCGAAGAAGTTCTTTAAGATAACTGGAAGGCAATTTCCCTAAAACCCAACTAACAACAAGTTTGGCTTTGACAAGACCAAGGCCAAATGTTACAACTGTAACCAGCTAGGACACTTTGCCAGAGAATGCAAGGCTCCCAAATCCAATTCGGGAACCACTCAAGCCTCCACACATCCTACCATACCCAAAGCTAGTGAAAAGCCAATTAAACAACACATAGCTGCTGTTGCTCAAGAGGTTGATTGGAGCTTTATGGTACAGTATGTGACTCCTACTCAAGCATTGATGGCTGGAACTAATGACAACAAGGTATTTGAACACCTCTGTACACCGGCTTGCATTGCTAAAGTTAAAATGTAGCAAGACTACAATATGGAAATTAAATATGATCTTGAGTCTTTAAATATCCTTAAAATTGATTTTAAAAGGGCTAAATTTGACTATAAAATGAAAGTTGAAGAGTTAGAGAAAACTATGTCCTTTTTAAAACATGAACATACCAACTATAGGACTCAAATCAGAGATTTAATCTCTAAATTGACTGAGGCTCAAGACCAGCAAGTAATAGCTGAGGCTCAAGCTAGGAAGCATGTTATTACTGAGCAAAACATCCAAGCCGTGCCATTTCATTGAACTTGGTGGTGTATCTCTTAATCTTCCGTGACACAGGTGTCACCTGATCTGGCACCAGCCGTGCCATTTATTGAACTTGGTGGTGTACTGTTGGTGCGTCATGGTTCCCGCCTCCAGCTACAGGAACTCCCTTTATACATTGTCAAGCTCCCTGTGAGGACAAAACTCCTCAATAACAACTTCTTTAACTCGCTCTACCTCATCCTTCCAATCGCTCTGCTACCCTCGGTCTGGGCGATATTGTCCCACAAACACAAAGCCGAGTCCACGAAGGTGTGGGTAGCAAACTTCACCTTCTTGTCTTCCCTGCACTCGCTTCTATCAAGTACAGCCTCCATCTCTCTCACCCATCGGTAAGCTGCAACAGCAGTGCCATTACCATCAAAAGTTGGGGGCTTGCATCTTTGAAATGCCCTAAAGTTACAGCCTCGAGCTATTTCAGGCATAATCTCCTCTTCCTCATCATCATTAGAGACAACCGTTTCAGCCTCGGGTTGCTGCCTCTCCCCTTCATGCATGTTCCTTTCCTTTCTCTTGCCTTCCCTTACCGCCTTAATCACTTCTGTTACCACAGACGGTAGGATCGTCTGCATAACCTGGTGAACCTCCTCGACAACAGCCTCCTTCACTAAGGCCCTTAGATTGGCACTCTCATCCCACCCTCCGGGTGGGGAGTCTCGGGATCTTCATAAGCCGTCTTAGCTGCCTTAGCTCTTTCCCTCGTGACCCGTGGTCCAACACCGCGTCCACCACGACCTCCACCTCGCGAAGACTTTTATGATCTACCTGTAGCCATCTCTAAACACACTATAAGATCCAAACATTAACACGGTCATTCTAGGTAATAGCTCAGTTTATGTTAGGTATAGTAAGTCCCTAATTACAATGGCTAGTTGTGATTAGCCACTTACTTTACTCTTCATAACCCAAGCATTTCCTATCCTGACTACATCAGTATCTAAATCTACTAAAGGCAAACATATCAAATAACCTGCGCACATAATACCGGTTAACATTAAAGAAAATACCTGATGGCACGTAGCTACTTGGACTAGCATCCTTCCATTTGTCCCATTCTTAGTTTAAGTTTAGGTTTTTAGAAAATATTTAACCCAATTATCTTAAACTTTGACTCTGATACCAACTTGTACGGCCCCGATCCCGGAACATTTACAGTTGGACAATCATTGCACAAAAACATACATTTACATATTTATTATTCACTCAACGCAGCAGAATACCTTAAAACCATTTCATATAATTAAAATTTCTTTTCCAAAATAATACATCATTCTTAATCGTTACAAAATATCATTCGTTGCATTACATCATAAACACATTATCGTAATATAAAATGGATGCCATCCAAAACCAGCCAAATAGCTGAACCTATGCCATCCTCAGCAACCACTACATGCCAACTGAAAACACATAAAAGTCAACGTTGCTGAGTGAGTTTTTAACATATTTTTATTTCGTTTAAAAACCTTCCTTTACTTTCATACTTGATCATGCATCGTACGTACAAATAGATAATATCATTATTATCTTCAATTATCATTCATTTTTCCATTCAATGTACGTCGTCATTTCATTTGTTAACTTTCTTACCGTACATTTCATACATTAGACATCTCTCGTTCATTCATTCCGGACCAATGCCATCAGCTATACCCCAAACGTAGGCATGAAGCAGGTACTATGCCGAAGTCTATAAATAGACCCCCATTCATTACGCATTTAGCCTGGCACAGTACCGGGGCAAGCGACAAGGATCCCATACGTTTGGTCAGTCACAAAGACTAGACCCTTGTGTGTATCCTTACGGGTTAGCTAAACCACACACAGTTGAGCTAACAACATTTTAGAGTTGTGCACCTCCTTTCATTTGCTTGCAAGTCTTTTCATTCATCATTTCATTAACGCATGCATTAATTCATTCTTTACGTTCCTCTTTTCATTACCATTATCTTCCGCTTTATGTTACATAATACTTTACGTTCATTTCATGACCATATCACGTAAAGCCACAGAAACATCCATAATAAAGAACATAAAGAAAACATAACAAAGCATACATAATCATAAGCATGCATAACATCATCATAAAATCACATATAGCATCATACACCATCATTTAATCATCATACATCATCCCCAGGAACATCCCCTAGTCATAGCCTAAAACTTCCTTTCTTCCCAAAATTTAGAAAATATTCTAAGTCTTACGCACATGGGCATTATGCAGGCGCATGGCCTTTCAGGCGCATGGGGAACACAGCCGCATGGGGAACTGTTTGGGCGCATGGGCACTATTTGGGCACATGACCCAACACTTAGGCATTTTAGGCAAATTTCTGGGCATTCGGGGACTATGCAGGCGCATGTGCTTGACTTAGGCACATGCACACTGGGCTCACGGGCAGTTGGGCGCATGGGGAAACTTAACCAATCTAGGCATAATCCTAGGCGCATGGGAGCTCTTTGGGAGCATGGGTTTCAGGCTTTTTGGGAAACACTTAGACAATTCGACTGTTGGGCGCATGGGCCACCATTTAGGCCCATGGGCAACCAACATACACTAAACAACATAATTCAGTCCCCAATCCAACATTTATCAAGTTCTAAGCTTAGCACTAAGATTCTATGCCACAGAAACACATTCATAACATGATCATCACAATTTAAACACCTAAATCAAACACCTTAATCAAACCCCACCTGCAAACACATATGCATACACATACGGGTATGAATACCCATTTTATAAAAATGTTCATACATGCATTTCCAGCCCCAACATCAGTTAAAATATGTAAAAAAGGAGTTCTAGAACTCACCTTGCAACTTTCAGGTAGAACTCCTTCAAAACCCGTATGCAATGAGTTCAACCACCTAAAACCCACCAAAACACACATACATACCCACAAAACACAAACATAAGCATATAACCGAGGCTATAATCAGCCAATAAGACATAAGAACATCGAATCCTTACCTTGAATCCGAATTCTTCTTATTGTTCTTCAAAAATCCGAAAGTGGTCTGCTCTCTCTCTCAAAAACCCAAAACAAGAGGTGTGGTGAAGGACAATATGGGCGACCATCACCTTTTATAGCATTATTTAATAATATTTTGTCCTTTGCACACTTTTAACCCTTCAACGTGGGTCCTATTGCACTTCCTTCTTTCTCCTTCACTTATATTCTTTATTACACATCTTTTAAAATTTTCGGGTGTTACAAGTGCACCCCCCTTATAGAGGTTTCATCCCCGAAACTTGTTATTCCTGGAATAGATGTGGGTAATGTTGCCTCATTTCTTCTTCAGTCTCCCACATAGACTCGGATCCCTTTTGGTGTTTCCACTGTACACGCACCAAGGGGACCACTTTATTCCGTAACCTATTTTCCTTCCCCTCGATGATCGCCACTGGTTGCTCCACATAATTGAGCCGTTCATCTACTTCAATGTTCTCCAAAGGTACGACCATATCTTCATCAGCTAAGCACTTCCTTAGATGAGATACATGGAATGTTGGGTGAATTCCACTTAATTCATCGGGCAACTCCAACCTATAGGCTACCTCTCCTACTCGAGCAATAATTCGGAAAGGCCCTATGTATCTCGGGCTCAACTTGCCTCGCTTCCTGAACCGAATGATACCCTTCCTAGGTGAGACTTTCAGCATTACTCTATCACCCACATTGAATTCAATCGGTCTACGTCGCTTATCAGCATACGACTTTTGCCTATCTTTGCCTGCCTTCATAAAGGCTTTGATCTTTTCAAGTTTCTCAGTCGTAGCTTCGATCACTTCAACGCTTCCCAACTCTTTCTGACTGATATCACCCCAACAAACGGGTGTTCTACACCTCCTACCATATAGAATCTCATAGGGGGGCATACTAATGATGCCATGATAATTGTTATTGTATGAGAACTCAGCTAACGCTAAATGGTCGTCCCAACTTCCTCCAAAATCAATGACGCATGCCCGAAGCATATCCTCTAGAATCTGGATGGTTCACCCCGATTGACCATCCATCCGAGGATGATAAGCCGTGCTGATATGTAACCTTGTTCCCATTGCATCGTGGAATTTCTTCCAAAACTTGGATGTAAACCGGGTGTCACGATCTGACACGATAGACACCGGTAAACCATGGCGAGTTACAATCTCCTTGATGAACAGATCTGCTAGTCTTTCAAATGAATACGTCTCTCGGATCGGCAGGAAGTGAGCACTCTTTGTCAGACGATCGACGATCACCCATCCGCAGTATGTGGTAACTTCGTGATGAAGTCCATGGTGATATGCTCCCACTTCCACTCGGGTATATCCAAAGGTTTGATTTTCATGTATGGCTTCTGATGCTCCGCTTTCACTTGTAAACAAGTAAGGCACTTACTCACATACTCCGCTACATCACGCTTCATACCCGACCACCAATAATCTTTCTTCATATCCTGATACATCTTCGTAGCACCAGGATGAATGGAGTATCGAGTCTTATGAGCTTCATCCATGATCTTTCAACGTAGATCCCCATAACGAGGAATCCACATCCGTCCGAATCGGGTTCTAACACCGAGAGTGTTTTCACCCAACTCCGTAACTAGCCTTCTCATCCTTTCAGAGTTAAGACAATCTTCTTTCAACGCATCGTCTTGAAACTCCTTGACCTACGTCATCACATCAGAGGTCATAATCAACTGGTAAGCCTTCACCTGAATCAGCTCGGGTCTCTCCTTTCGGCTAAAAGCATCTGCCACCACATTCGCCTTTCCCGGATGGTAATGGATCTCAAATTGTAATCTTTTATGAGCTCCACCCATCTCCTTTGCCTCATATTCAAATCTTTCTGCTCGAAGAGGTACTTCAAGCTCTTGTGATCGGTCAAAATGGTGCACTTCGTCCTGTACAGGTAGTGCCTCCAAATCTTTAATGCAAAGACTACAGCTGCTAACTCCAAGTCATGAGTAGGATAGTTAACCTCATGAACCTTCAGTTGTCGGGATGCGTGGGCTATAAACTTTCCTCGCTGCATCAACACGCAACCCAACCCTGAGTAAAAAGCATCTGAATAGACTACCAAGTCATCGCTTTCTTCGGGTAATGACAAGACATGAGCTTGAGTCAACCTTGTCTCTAACTCTTCAAAAGCCTTCTCTTGATCTTGACCCCATACACACTTCACGTCCTTACGGGTCAACTTAGTCAACAGAGAAGCTATCTTGGAGAAGTTTTGGATTAATCTTCTATAATAGCCTACCAACCCCAAGAAACTACGAATCTCGGATGGTGTCTTTGGAGACTTCCATTGCATCACCGCTTCCACCTTTGCTGGGTCCACCATAATCCCCTCGGGATTCACCACGTGACCCAAGATTGAATTTCGCGCAACCAGAACGCGCACTTGGAGAACTTAGCATACAACTTCTCCTTTCTTAGCGTCTTTAACACTTCTCGAATATGACCGACATGCTCCTCTTCGCTCCTTAAATAAATCAGGATATCATCAATGAACACAATCACTGATTTATCTAACATTGGCCGACACACTCGATTCATCATGTCCATAAAAGCAGCTGGCATGTTGGTTAAACCAAAAGACATAACGAGAAACACGTAGTGTCCATAACGCGTGCGAAAAGCTGCTTTAGGAATGTCTTGTTCCTTCACTCGCAACTGATGATAGCCAGATCGAAGATCTATCCTCGAAAACCAGCTGGCACCTTGAAGTTGGTCAAACAAGTCATCAATCCTCGGTAATGGATATCGATTCTTTCCTGTCAACTTGTTTAACTCACGGTAGTCAATACACATCCTCATACTACCATCCTTCTTCATGACAAATAAGACCGGAGCACCCTAAGGAGAGATACTCGGTCTAATGAACCCTTTATCAAGCAATTCTTGCAATTGCTCCATCAATTCCTTCATCTCAGAGGGGCTAACCGATACGACACCTTAGCAACAGGTTGGGCACAGGGTATCAAGTCAATCTAAAGCTCCATCTTGTGGTCCGGTGGCATACCTGGTAGATCTTCCGGGAATACGTCCGGGAACTCACACACAACCGGTACATTAGACAGTTGCGGTGTTGGCGTATCTACATCTTTACGTAGGCCAGGTAGGCGCATCCACGCCTCATGCACTTTCCCACCACCGCCATAGAAATCACCTTCTGGATAGTTGTAACTCGATCACCTTAGATCATCACCTAATTCCCGTCAGGCGCTGTCAGTCGAATCATCTTCTTTCGACACACAATATTCACCTCGTAGTTCGCTAACCAGTCCATCCCTAAGACTACATCAAACCCGCCTAAGGTCATCACAAACGGTTTAACATAAAACTTATGACCTTCTAGTTCTATGTCACAGCCTTCTATCAGATCAGAAATCCTGGTAGACTTACCTATGGCAGTTTCTACATCGAAGGGCTCATCAATATTTCTACTACTAACAAGCAACTTAGCACAGAAAGCAGCAGAAATAAAACTCTTACTAGCATCTGAATCAAATAAATCAGAAGAAAGAGTCTGGTTTACTAGATACGTACCTGACACAACATCGGGGTCCGTCCTATCCTCCTCTGTGAACCCAAGGATCGCAGTCTGGAATTGTCAGTGTTAAAGGAAATCAAGTTAATGTTTGCGGAATCAACATTAACCTTGTTTAATTGTTTTTTTTAAACAGATATCAAATATAATGAATAATGATTATGAGGAACACAATGATATGAACACAATTAATAAGTAAAAAGGATTTGATTCAAAAGTATTTCATTAAAATCGACTAATGATTACAAACGAATAGATAATGAATGACATAAACAATAAATGCTTTGAACGTGTTGATGTTGATGTGACGGCTGCTAGGGTTTATGTTTGTGTGAATTGATGTGATGTTTGGGTTTGCCGTTTGGTTGCTCGTGTGTTTGTGTTCCCCCTGATGTGAACCTAGGATCCATATTTATAGGCACACATGTTTCAGTTAAGAAAACACCGGATCTTTTGGGATTTGCACAACTGTCTTGTTGGCTTGTTGACTTGTAACACTTGTATTATTTAAATACAAGTGTTTGAACTCTGCAGCTTAATATGTCTTCCGAAGGTAATTTGTTCTTCCGAAGGTATTTGCTCATCAACAGGAGTCTTCACTTGAACTCTTTGATTGACTTCACTTGAACTCTAGAGCTGATTGTTCATCCGCAGAGGATCTTCAGATGTATGTTACTTGTAAGAAACATATCTACGGAAGAACAAAATGTTTATCCGTAAATGTTTCTTACACTTAGTCAATTTCAGTGATTGACCAAGTATTATGTTTTTACCTGTAATCATATACAAATCAACACACATATGGGTTAACCTAGTCGAGTTCCCTGTGAGGGCAAAACTCCTCAATTACCAACTTCTTTAGCTCGCTCCACTTCATCCTTCCATTCGCCCTGCTACCCTCGGTCTGGACGATATTGTCCCACTAACCCAAAGCCGAGTCCACGAAGAAGTGGGTAGCAAACTTCACCTTCTGGTCTTCCCTGCACTCGATGATATCAAGTACAGCCTCCATCTCTCTCACCCATCGGTGAGCAGTAGCAGTAGTGCCATTATCATCAAAAGTTGGGGGCTTGCATCTTTGAAATGCCCTATAGTTAAAGCCTCGAGATGTTTCAGGCACAATCTCCTCTTCCTCCTCATCATTAGAGACAACCGTTTCAGCCTCGGGTTGCTCCCTCTCCCCTTCAGGCTTGTTCCTTTCCTTTCTCTCGCTTTCCCTTACCGCCTTAATCACTTTGGTTACCACAGACGGTAGGATCGTCTGCATAACCTGGTGAACCTCCTCGACAACAGCCTCATTCACTGAGGCCCTTATATTGGCACTCTCATCCTCACCCTCTGGGTGAGGAGCCTCGGGCTCTTCATGAGCCGTCTTAGCAGCCTTAGCTCTTCCCCTCGTGACCCGAGGTCCAGCACCACACCCACCATGATTGTTAGATCTAGGAAAATTAGATCTAGATCATTTTGTATAGGCTTAGAACTTGATCAATAATTGTAATGAATATTGTAATTCATTATTTTGATGTATGCATTATGTATAAAGGTTAACCCATATATGTGTTGATTTGTATGTATTATTGCAGGATCAAATATTAGACCTAGTCAATTTCTAAAATTGACTAAGTGTAAGAAACATCTACGGATGAACAAATTAGTTCTTTCGTAGATAATCTTCTAACTGGAAAATGCATCCGAGGATTTTATACGAAAGAACACCAATGCAGACAAGTCTAAGGGAGTAGAGAGATTAAAGACCCAAGGATGAACAACTTGAACAATGAAGTATACCAAGTGAAGACTCCTACCGAAAGCAAACTCCTGCGGAAGACAATTTGTTGTGGAAGACCAAACACTTGTACTTGAATGATAAAATAATTCAAGTCAACAAGTCAAAAAGTCAATCACGAATTCCAAGAGATTCATTGTATCCTTAACAGAAACACGCGTGTCTATAAATATGAGTCCTAGGTTTCACATCAAAAGGGAGCAATAGACGGCAACTTACCAACCATCACATCAATTCACACAATCAATCAAACATAAAATCCTAGCAGCCGTCACATCAATACATTGCAAACGTCAAAACGTTCGAAGCAATCATTGTTCATAGCATTCATTATTTATTCATCTGTAATCATTAATAAGTTTTAAAGAAATACTTTTGATTCAAATCTTGTTCTTTTATTTATTGTGTTGATATCATTGTGTTCTTTAGCATCAATATTCATTGTCATTGATTTTTAATAATTAATCAATTAAACACCGATTAATGATCATTCCGCAATCATTAACTCGATTCCAATCTAACACTGATTATTTCTGATTGCGATCCTTGGATTCACAGGTGGTATCAGAGCCAAATGCTCATTGATTTAAATCGATTGATCTATCGGTGTTAGAATTGTTTAGTTGTTTGCTTATTTCATTAGATTTATCAGTTGTTTTGATTAGATCTATTGTTTTTTGAGTGAAAACATTTTTGTGTGAAATAATTTTAAAACAAAAAAACGGTGATCTGTCTTTCAACGAGTACTGATTCATTGCTCGGTTAACATAGATCTATTTTCACATTAATTGAATCATAGATCTGTGTTATTGATTGATATTCATTAATTTTTCAAATTAATTGAACAAAAACATTAACAAAGAATCCTTGATTTGATACTTAATTAGCATTAATAGGATTGACTGATTGGTGACTTTAATCACTTAATTACTCACTAATTAAGTTTTTGTCATTAATTAGTTCATTACTCAAAAGAAACTCTGTTTTAGTTGAATTCTAATATTTCAACTAAAAATGAGTAATTTTGTCGGTGGATCATCATACCAACATCCAAAGTTGGAAACAAACCGGATTTTTAAATCCTGGAAAATCAAGTTCAGGAATCATGTGAATTACACTGATTCTGACTTATGGGTATCAATAACTGAAGGTCCCTACATTCCACCCACTCTTGGGCCGGATTACAATGACAACAACCAACCTATAAGTATAAAAGATCTTTCACCTGATGATGTTAAAAATGTTAAAGTTGATATTAGAGCATACAGTCTGCTTAGTATGGCTTTACCTGAAGAAATACTAATCAGGTGTGAGAATTATAAAACAGCAAATTCCTTGTGGAAGATACTTCATACACTCTGTGAAGGGAGTGATGAAATCAGAAGCATTAGGAAGGACACACTTCGTTCACAATAAGAAAAATTTCATCATATTGAGGGTGAATCAATTCCTCAACAACTCTATCGGTTTATGCAATTGGTAACCAAGATGAACATCATGGAGTTAAAGTATACAACTTAGGAATTAAACAAAAATATGCCCCACACTTTGCATGAAAGTTGGAAGCAAACCGTGTCCATGTTCAAGAACACCATTGATCTCAAAGCTACTGGTTTAGATACATTGGTAGTTAAAGTTGAAGCTCTTGAAATGGATGAAAAGTCAAGAAACAAAAGTTTGAGAACACAAGTCACACCTTATCATTTTAAAGAAACTAAAAGTGCTGGAAGTACTTTTATTTCTAACAATGATAGTGAAACTCTTGTACTTTAAGTGAAGATGAAGAAGAAGTGAGTTTCTATGCTTCAAAGCCTTCTAAGAAATCTTCTCAAAGTAAATCAGGAAAAGAAAAAAGAAGACCTGATGAGAGAAAAGATACATCTACATCATCAAAGCCTTCATCAAATAACAATCAAGTAGAGCCCATCACCGTGATTTTGGACTCTGAAGAACAAAAAGCAGCCTTTGCAGCTTTTAGTTCAAGCTTTAATGCTTACTTGGGAATCACTTTAACACCTGCCAACATCTGTCAATAAGATTTGGAAGAACTACATCCAGATGTGGTAGAAGAGATGGATCTTCAATGCAAATGGAAATGATTGCTTATAGAGCCAAGCAGTACCTGAGAAGAAATAAAATTTGGCTGCAACAAGTAAAACATCAAAGATTGGTATTGATAAGTCAAAAGTAAGATGTTCCAAATGCAATCTCTATGTGCATTTCTTAAGAGAATGTAATCAACAATCAACCTCAGACATGAGAGAACATCAGCAACATCAGTCTCATCAGCATTTATCTCAACAACCAACAACATCTCAAAGATCTTTCAGACAACCATAGCTACCCAACTCATCCCCTCCAGCCACAAATGCATCAGCAGGACCAAGTAACTCTAAAGAAACTGGCTGATCATTCTTCAAGATGGAACCTGTGACTGAAGCATGTATGAGAAGGAAGTTTTGGAAGAGAATCAAGATTTAATGGCCCACATAGAGAACAAAGTTCCACCAATGGCTAGAGAGGTAAGAGATAGTTTGTGTTCATCGGTATGTGTTGAGGAAGTTGAAAGATATAGAGTCCATGCTCAACAACTGGCTGATAAAGTGAAAGAAACAATGATTCTGAATGAATCTCATGTAAGAGAACATAAACTATATCAAATCAATATTAACTCTTTATAGAAAGATTTAGATAAACTTGTTTCATAAAATTATAGTTTAAAAGCCCAAGTTGAGCATCCGACCACTTCCTTAACAAAATCCATGGCTGATCATGCATCAACTAAAGTGAAACTTCAGAAGTTTCAACTTTCATCTCAGCAATATGAGAAATTACTAAATTCTCATTTTGAATCAAAGAACATGTATAGGTTGGGATATAATGCTGTTGCACCCCCTCTGAATGTCACACCCCAACCTTGACGGCTGAAACGTCAAGATGTGAGGGTTAAGATCGTTCACAGCCACATAACGCTATTATTAAATCCAAATATTATAATCATAAGTTTCCAATGTAACATTACAAGCATAAGTCTCAAACATGAAAGTAACATAACATAATATGTATAATTATTCAAGGAAATCAATTTATTTAACTAGGTCCAATCCTAGATATGTATAAGCTTCAAAAGTGCATCAAACTTGGGCGTTTCCTCAAACATGTTAAAAATAAAAGGTCAACATAATGTTTGTGAGATTTCCATAGTTTTCAATACATAAGTATATAAAAGATGACAATTCATGTTATAAGTTAGAGAACCAAGTAACTAGGGATGTAAGACAGAATGCACAATCAAACCTTGACAGAATTTTACAAGTCTCAAACGTTTACAAGTATATACGATTAGCCAAGTGTACTTGGATTAAACAAGCAGGCTTGTCAGGCCTATAGATCTATGATGTCGCCAGGCTAGTAATAGTTAATGATTGTACATATAATCGACATTACATGGTAGCTACAAAGATCAACTACCACAACATACAAGTGAATTGCCATAAGTTTACAAGAATCAAACGTTTTACAAGTGCAACGATTGTAAGTTAACATGTTTCACCCCAAAGTGTGAAAATATAAAAAGGGGTATAGAAATACTCACATGATCAATAAGAATAAAAATGACGACTAATAAGAATAATAAGCAACGTTCCCACGTAAACTTTCACAAAATACCTAAGATTATTTATATTTACAAGTTTTAAGTTTAGTTATAATAAGTTTAAGGGTTAAACGAGAATTAGGGTTTTAAGTGAATTTGGGGCTTGTCAAATAATTACATTTAACAATTGGAATTCATTCATATTTTCTTAAAATAAATATATATTTATATTTCATACAAAAATGTAAAAAGAAACATTTATAATAGTTTGAAAGATCCTTATATAAAGTTTGGATAATGTTTTATAGCTAAAAGAAATAATTACGATTCAAGTAATTTAAATTGAAAAGAACGTTTGGAACCAATAATAATTTATTAATTTTTTATGTAATCCATTTAAGAATTTATTAAAAACAACCATGTTAAAATGTTTTATTAACAAGATATATTTATTTATTTAACCTTAGAAAAATTACAGAAAATATTTGGTGTCCTTTAAAAATATTTGTAATTTATAATAATAATTTTTATATTTATTAAAAATTTTCTGAAATTGGTTTTTAGGCTAAAAAGCCTTAAAAATAAAACATGAGGGTGCCCGGGTTCGAACCCGGGACCTCATGTTAGGGGGGAGTGCTTTAACCAGTGAACCAGGGCCGCGGCCTTGGTTTACTTTGGTTTTTAATTCCTTTAAACCCAATTTAAGATCATTCCCCTAAATTCAAAGAACCCTAGAACTGATTTGAATCAAATTGAAGTTAATTTGATTCGATAACAACAATGATCATAGGGCTTTGATTCCCCATGATTAAGCGAGTACTATGCCCAAAATAATTACCCGATTTGAAGACGAAACGGATTTGAACAAGAAGGATGATAATCGTGACTAAGGTTATGTTGTTGGACGAGTAATCGGTGAAGATAATCAAATTAACTTCGTGGGTAGCTTCGTATGAGAAACTAGACCAGAAGCCCCTTATCAATTTCAAATTTTGAACCCCAAGTGATGGTGTTCGACCAGTTGCAGGTTGCGACGAGAAGAATAATCAAACTTGATACTTAGGTTTGTTTTAGATATAATTGAGTGTTGTATTCGATTAACGATTGATAGAGGATCGTTTAGGTTAGTTTAATTGGACTATTATGATGTGTTAATACTCAAACGACTATGGAGTTCAAAGCTACGGTTACTCTCTCGATTGGGCTTTGTAACCGGCATTTAAATGTGATTAATTGATGTGTTCAAGTTCGAAACGTGTGCTAGGAAGGATGGGGAGCGATTTGGGATCACGAATCGATCCAAAATCGGTTGTTCTAGAGTCACCGGAGTGTTGGCCGATGGTGGCCGGAGTAACCCGCCGGATTTACGGGTGATAGGGGGAATTGTTTGGATTTTTAATTAACTACACAACTGGCCCCTGTAGTTTGATCTTTATTATTTTATGCCCAAAACTCCATAATTTCTAGATTTACAATTAAGTCCCTGGACTTAATTTAACTTCAAGATTTAACTATTTTATAATTTATCAATTATTTATGAGTTATTACACTTATTATTATTATTATTATTATTATTATTATTATTATGATAATAATATAATAATAATAATAATAATAATAATAATTATTATTATTATTATTATTATTATTATTATTATTATTATTATTATTATTATTATTATTATTATATTTTTTTATATTTTTATATGCAATAATTAACATTATTAACCCTCAAATTAAAGAATTAAAGACAAAATAAAGAAATAAACATAAGTAACACATGAGTTTCATATTTGTCAACAACAGTCCTTACAAGAATAAGCAAAGTTAACTCTTAGTTAACAAAAATTCAAGATGTTACACTGAATGATAACTATACAACTTTACCTGAAACAATGACAAACAGCTTGTCAAACCATTTTGTGCCATGCACCAAGTTTGAATCAAAATGTAATGAACAAGTTAATAACAATGAATCCGAGGTGAGTGAAAATAAGTCTTCTGCATAAGATAAAGTCAAACAAATTAACTCAGAATTTGACTTTGATGAATATGATGACTTGGATGATTCTGATGAACAAGATGATGAATGTGCGGATGAACTGAATATTGGTAAGAATTTGTCATTTGAATCAATCATTCCCAAAGTCCTTGAAGAAACCAAGCTACCATATCCTTCTAAGAAAAGAAACATGTTGACTATTTGCAAGAGAATAGCTCAATTAAATGAAGGTCTTCAAGAACTTCATCAGCATCAAAAACCTTCAACTGGAGTGATTGAAAAGTGTACATCTACTGAGGAAGTACATTCATCTTCCGTAGAAAAAGGAAAGAAGCAACTATCAGCAGAACTTCTTCGGAAGAAGAAACTGCTTCAACAGCAGATCTGCGGAAATCTAAATCTACTGAGTCAATAGAAGATCTGCGGAAGGCAAAAGCAATAACCAATAAGAAATCAATCCAAAAAGTGGTGAACCCTACGCAACAGAAATCAGCAAATGCTAAACAAGAATCCTTTGACATTATGTCAGGAAAGGGAAAGAATTCATCAACTTCAAAGTTTGAAAAAGAATTGAAGGCACAAGAGATCAAAAGAAGAAGATAGTGGTTGACTCTGAAAAAGAATCAGAGGAAATGTATTGCAAATGGTGTGATATGAAAAATCACAACATTGAAGATTGTTATTTCAACAGTTATTGCTCTATTTGCAATATGAACAATCACATGACTTCTGACTGCTACTTCAACAAACATTGTGCAATTTGTAATAAAAATAACCATTCCACACAGGAATGTTATTTCAACAAGAAAAACAAGACAAAGAGCACAACTGAACAATAATCTGATAAGAATGAATCAAACTCTCAATCCACCGAAAGTCAAGAAGATTCCAAAGCGAAGAAGCAACAAAAACATCAGTTGCTAAAGCCAGGGAAGAAAACATCTGCTAATGATAAACATCTGAAGAAAGAGAAACCACATAGCAACTCAAAACACGTCACAAGAAGGTGGATTTGATAGATAAGAATGAAAATACTGATGATAAATTCTTTGATCATTTTGAAAAGGGTACACATATACCATAGTCAAAATCAAAGGATGGTGAAACTTTCAATCATCAAGGTTCATCATCAAAATCAAAGCAACAGATAACAAAAGAAAAAGGTTAATGACGAAGGGATTGAGAAACAAGAACAAAACTCCACAAACTCATCTTCCATAGAATCATCCTCACCACAACCAACACATAATGAATCAATTAAGTCTAAAATTAATATTGAAACATCAAGACTCATTCATGAGAGAGTTACAATTTTAGACACTGCTAGAAAACCCAAGATCATTAAGACTTGGGTTCCTAATTCTAATTGATTTCTTTTTGCGTGCATGAACAATCATGGACAATGACAACAAGTGGTATGTTGATAGTGGTTGTTCCGGACATATGATAGGAAACTGTTCTCTTCTCTACAACTTCAAACATAAAAATGCTTCTTATGTGGCATTTGGTGGGGATAAGAAGGGAGGTAAAATTGTTGGTGAAGGAATGGTAACTAATGGTGTGCTCAAATTTGAGAAAGTAAATTATTGTGAAAATCTACAATATAATTTACTAAGTGTGTCTCAAATTTGAGATCCAAATTATACCATATTACTTGATAACACTAATT
The DNA here is from genome assembly GCA_025215565.1 of Flaveria ramosissima. Lineage (NCBI taxonomy): Eukaryota > Viridiplantae > Streptophyta > Magnoliopsida > Asterales > Asteraceae > Flaveria > Flaveria ramosissima. The sequence continues at coordinate 7,218,908 of CM046046.1, read as the reverse complement.
GTTACATTCTTAAGCCAGGTTTTTCAGTTCCAGAAGATTGGATCCTTCTTAAAGCATCAAAAAAAGGAAACACATATGTTTTGGATATGAACAATACAGCACTCACAAGCAGTGAAACATGCCTGCTATCTAAATCATCAGAAGATGAATCTTAGTTGTGGCATAGAAGGCTTGTTCATTCCAACCTGAAGAACATGAATAAATTAGGGAAAAATGACCTAGTCATTGGATTGCCAAAGAAAGAATTTTATTGTTCAAACCATTAACCTTCATGTTATAAAGGAAAACAACATAGAGTGTCACATAAATCCAAAATTATCAATACAAACACTACACCACTCAAATTGTTTCACATGGATCTTTTTGGTCCAACCAATGTGATGAGCATTGGAAAAAGGCAATATTTTTTGGTGGTTGTGGATGATTTCACTAGATTCACATGGGTCTTTTTCTTAAAACAAAAGAGTGAAACATCAGAAACATTAATGGAGTTTGTCACCAAGATTAAAAATCAACTTGATTTAAAAATTAAAATTTTCGAGAGTGATAATGGGACCGAATTTGTTAATGCTGACTTAGACTCTTTTTGCAGGAATAAAGGCATTGCAAGGCAATTTAGTGCACCAAGAACTCCACAACAAAATGGAGTTGCTGAGAGAAGAAACAGAACTCTCATTGAAGCAGCAAGGACAATGCTAGCTGATTCACAATTGCCTATCACCTTTTGGGCTGAAGCAGTAAACACAACATGCAATGTTCAAACAAGACATTAATTGTCAAAGAACATAATAAAACACCTTATAAGCTTTTATTTAAAAGAAAACCTTACATAGGATATCTTAGAGCTTTTGGGTGTCATGTATCTATCTATTTTAAACACAAAAGAACAATTAGGAAATTTTTCAGTAAAAGCCTATGATGGTTTCATTATTGGATACTCTTTACATCTAAATCGTATAGGACTTACATTCCACAACAAAACAATGTGGAAGAAACTCCTAATGTGTCATTTGATGAATCCTTATTTCCTAAATATGTGAAAGGATCATCATGGTTGTTTCATATAGATGCACTCAAAAACTCATTTAACTTTTGTTATTTGAATAATGCAGGTTCTGCGGATACATGCTATCCTATTGTTCCACCAAACATAAATGAAATGTCATTATCTGATGATCCTCCAAGAATACAAACTTCAAGTATCATGGAACAAGGAACTCCAAATAATGCTAATAATGCAGCATAAGACCAGCCTAATGGATCTACATCCTCAGATGAAAACACTTCATCAGCAGCTGCTAACTCTGCATCCGCAGATGAGTGTTCTACATCTGGAGATATGGATATTGCATCAGCAGATGTTCCATCCACTTCAGTAGATATTCAAAACATTGTAGATGATCCATTGCATTCCAAAGAGTTTATATAAGCAACTCAACAAATACCATCCATAGGTGTTCCTGTAACTCCTACGGAAGCACAAAATACATCCGTAGAATTTCCTGCGGAAGGCATTCACAATGCAGCTGATGTACAAACTCATGATGAAAATCATTCAGCTTCCAATGATCAACATGATGATCAATTTGATTACTTCATAAATTGATCATCTCAGCTGGATCCATCTGCATCAATAAATATGACTAACTTGGAATCATCTATTCCAGTTGAGTCTATTCCAACAACAAGAATTCATAAGACTCATCCAATAGACAACATCATTGGTGATCTTAATGAAAGAACCACAAGAAGCCAAGAGGGAGCTGCAAACATCTGTCTTTTCACTTGTTTTCTTTCACAAGTGGTTCCTCCAAACATCACAGCTGCACTAAGAGATAATAGCTGGATTGAATCTATGCAGGAAGAGCTACAAAAATTCAAAAAGCAGAAAATCTGGAATCTAGTTGATCTACCTGAAGATCAACATCCAATTGGCACAAGGTGGTTTTTCAAAAATAAACTAGATGACAGAGGTATAATTTTGAGAAACAAAGCAAGGCTAATTGCACAAGGCTATACTCAAGAAGAAGGGATAGACTATGAAGAAGCTTTTGCACCAGTTGCAAGAATAAAAGCCATAAGAGTATTCCTATCCTATGCATCATATAAGAAGTTTACTGTCTATCAAATGGATGTCAAATGTGCTTTCTTATATGGGAAAATTGATGAAGATGTCTATGTAGCTCAACCTCCTGGTTTTGAAGATCCTGATTACCCACACAGGGTATACAAGCTTGACAAAGCTTTGTATGGTCTTCATCAAGCACCAAGAAAGTGGTATGAAACATTATCATCTTTCTTACTGAAGCATGGATATAAAAGGGGAATTATTAATCAGACTCTCTTTCTCAAACAAGAATATCAATACCTCTTAGTTGTTCAAATTTATGTAGATGACATTATATTTTGATCAACAAACAAGAGACTGTGTGTATGCTTTGCAGAGTTAATGAAATCTGAGTTTCAAATGAGTTCAATAGGAGAATTAACTTTCTTTCTTGGTCTAAAAGTTCATCAGAAAACAGATGGCATCTTCATCAATCAAGAGAAGTATATACATCAAATATTGAAGAAGTACAATCTTGCTGATACATCTTCATGCAAAACACCTGCCTCAACAATTAATAAGATTGTACCTGATCCTACAGGAAAATATATTGATCAAAGATTGTATAGATCAATGATAGGATCTCTTATGTATTTAACTGCCAGTAGACCTGACATTATGTTTGCTATGTGTGTTTGTGCTAGGTACCAATCAGATCCAAAAGAGTCTCATCTGAATGCTGTGAAGAGAATCTTCAGATATCTTAAAGGGAAACCAGCCCTTGGACAAAGGATGGTGACTTCACTCTCTACTCATATTCAGATAGTGACTTTGGAGGATGCAATAACAATAGAAAATTCACAACTGGTGGGTGTCATTTTATAGGACTAAGACTTGTTTCATGGTAGTGCAAAAAGCAAACAAATGTATCTGTATCCACAGCTGAGGCTGAGTACATAGCTGCTTCAGCAAGTTGCTCTCACGTCCTTTGGATGAAAAACCAATACCTGATTATGGTTACAATTTCCTTCAAACTCCAATTTATATTAACAATTCAGCTGCTTATGTTTATCACTGCTAACCCAGTGCAACATAGTAAAACAAAACATATTGAAATCCGGTACTATTTTTTGAGAGATTGCTCAAAAAAGGTTTGATCAAGTTAGTCAAAGTGGATACAACAAATCAACTTGCTGATTTATTCATTAAAGCCTTTGATTCAGTTAGATTTATTTTTCTAATTGAGTCTCCGCGCATGATTAACTCAGATTAATCATTATGAACAAAGAAAAGCATGTGTCTGTCCTTGTAAATAGTAATATATAAAACTCAAAAACATTCTAAAAAACATAAAAATAATATCCTTCAGAAGATTTATAATTACATTCGGAAGAAAGTTAAGTCTTAGAAAAAAATAACAAATTCAGTACACTTACCTTCGGAAGATATTTCTGAAATATCTTCCGAAACATAAAATTAACTAAAATACTTATATGTTTTCAAATAACAATTTTCTTCCGAAAGCAATATACCTTCAGAATTTTTATCCTTCTTAGAATAAAAATATTGTCTTTCTTTTTTTGTCTTTTGTTTCAGCATGACATACGTATGGGAAATGATAGTACACTATGCCTTTGCTTACTTCCTGAGTTCATAAATATCATAAAATCTGATCAAATTTTCTTGATATGTGAGTAGGTTCATCTTGAGTGGAAACTACACTAAGAGCATGGCTAACATAATGCAAAGTGATTGTTTGTGGGAAACTTCATTTTGAGTATACAACAAGTGGTCTTATTCTGATGTGACCAAATCACTCATCTAAGCACACTATGTACCAACACTTTATAATGTCTATCTTTGCAAATCATATTCCCTCTGTTTTGTGTAAACAAAGACCACCATGGTGTGCATTTGTAACCAATTGGTGAAAAGATCATGATCCTCATCATCCCTCTGTTTTGTGTAAACAAAGATCATGATCCACCATGATGAGGATCATGACCTGATGATGATCATATCTTAGCTCTCAAAAGAATCCTATGTTCAGAGCTATTACATCAATGCATTAATGAGATGTCAAATACATCTCAAGATAGAACTAATACCTTAAAGTACATAGTTTGTGAGTGTGAAAAAGTGATGATTTGACTCACAAAGGGAGGACAAACTCTAAGTGATTTGAATGTGGAGCCCATAACAGTTACTCACTAATAAACATGAAAACATGATAAACAACATGCCTAGTTGATACATTACTCGTGTTTGGATTTAAATGGACAAACATACTTGCAATCAGAACTAGAATCATATATCATATCATCAAAAAAATCAAACAAGAGATGCTTAGTGTTATAGTATGATCCCATTCTATGTTTATATATGCTTGTGTATAGTACTTAATTCATTTTTTTTGTTTATTTTAATTTACTTCTTTTTCAGTACATTTGGACAGTCATGTGTCTTTCATGATATTCTTCTCATAAATTTATGATAAATGCCTTCGTTTAACATTGATCACAAATTTAGGAGGAGTAGATAATTTCATGAAAACAAAGTCAATTTAACATCAAAATTGTCAAATAAATTGTCAATAAGGAATATGAAGAACTTGGAACTTGAGAACTAACTCGGCTGTAGGATACATGAAGTTTTTCAATTTATAAATTTTCTTGTGCACAAATTGTCATAAAAACAAAGTCAACAAGGTCCAATAGCAATAAATGGCTCTATCACTTGATTAGTACCACACAATCAAATAATTTCAAACTTAACATTTTCAGCAGAAGCTACAGTGCATTTAAGCATCAGCAGAAGCTACAGTGCAATTTTTAGCATCAACAGAAGCTATAGTGTGAAACTTGATCAAGTAAAATATGACTATCTGTAGATTGGTAACCTACAGATCAGTTAATATTTTAAAAGTATAATCTATTTCCATAAGATTGGTAACCTATAGAAAATCTAGTTATACTTCTATAAAAAAATCAGTTTGTAAGTTAGGCATCCGCAGATGTCCTACGGAAGAACTGAAATCTACGGAATAAATAAATTCCACGGAAGAGTAATAAGGAAAGTGGGACCCACTTCATTAAATAAATGAAATTAATGTGTCTAAGGGAGTATAAATGATTTTTTTGATTGGTATTCATTATTCACTTTTACAGAGCCTTTTTGACCTAGAATTCCGTTAGTCAAAACCTCATCCCTCCTTAATCCGATTTCAAAATTACTCGAACCTTAAACATCAAACAAAGTTTAAATTTGATTTCAGATCTTATTTTCAAGGTAAATCATATCATAAACATCAATAATGAACTTATTGATTCATCATTTTTGTCTAAACTCTTCGTATTCTTAGATATGATAATGTTGTTCTAACATAATCTTCTTCGTTCTTATGAACATATGGCGAATCGATTTGCAAGAGAGCACAATGTGTGCATTAAATCCCAACGACCTTGTATCGGAAGGATGTCGGGATATCATCAGATACTTATGACGATCCAGGCTTTTCTATGCTTTAACAGCAAAGCCTGTGATTCATCAAGCTCATATAGTTGATTTTTGGAATTCAGCACAAATAGAGGAAGATGGAGAATGCAGGACCGGTGAAGGGTATGCACTTACAACCCAACAGCACAATGAGGAGAGTTGCTTAGAACACTTAACAGATCAAATAGAGAACTGGTTAACTTGTTAATGAAAGATGCTAAGAACACAAGTAAATATGAGACAGAACAAGATGGCAAACAACACAAGTAATTGGTTTTCAAGAATGTGTATATTGCTTCTCAAGTTTTATTACAAATGTTACAAAAGCATCGATGGAAAGTTACAAGTACTTGAGATACTTTATACTACATCCTACAGCCGGCCATACTTTGAAGGTCAACTGGATACAATTGACTAGACAACTATAAAATGAAATGTAGAGTCAAAAAGCAGATTTGTCTTTTGACTAGTGACTATGACATGCCATAGCTCACGTCCTAATAAATTACAAAAATGATAAAAGTACATAAAGTAGAAAGCATGGACTCAAGACCTCAATGTACAGTTACCAAAATCATGGATGTTTTCACCAACTCATGTAGGTTGGTGACTTTACAGAGTAGCAGCGGAAAGGTGGTCCAGCTTTATGGTAAAGTAAATCAGATAAAGGCATATCTCTAAAAGTCTTCGGAAGAAATCTGTCTTCACTCTTTGGCTTCGGAAGACTTTGTCTTTGAAGCTTCGGAAGACTTCACTTTTGGCTTCAGAAGATGTCGGTCTTGGCTTCGGAAGATTTTACACTTAGAATATTTCTAGTGCATAGTTTAAAACTTCCGAAGTATTTCTACTTCTGTTCTTTAGTGCATACATGCAGAGAGACTTTGGATGTTTTGGCTGCATCAGACTTATAGGAATCCTTACAAACTCCCCCTAGGCTGATGCTACCAAAACATTTAGATGATTTTCAATTGTTGGTAGTCTTCAGGATGATGATGAACATACCCTTCTTCATCAGATGGTCAGGATCACTCAGACTCTCATAATATCTTCTCATCTCAAAGAGATCATGCAGAGGTAAGTTGATTATGTCTTGCCATGTATAGACATTCTTAACACCTTGATCTCTGATCACATGCCATCTCTCTGGATTAATAGTGAAGGTCCAGGATAAGATGGGTCTCTCAGTTGCAAGAGGAGCTACTTGAATTGGAGTTGATTGGGCTGCCTCTTCATGCACTTCCTCAGGTTGATCTAACTCAACCTGAGGTGTAGAGGTGGATGATTCAGGCTTCTTCTTCTTTGACTTTGGTTTGGAAGCCATCCTGTCTTAGAAGACTTCAACTGAGAAGAAAAGTCTGCAGCACCTTGTTGATCATCTCTGTCATCTCAGTTGGGTGTTCCTTCCTCACAGGTTTAGAAGGAGAGGGAGTTTGACCCTGCTGTGGATCAGAAGATGAAGCTTGCTGAGGCTCAGCAGGAGGTCCAGGTTGTGTTGTCTCGGGTTGTTCAACCTTAACCTCCACTTCAGGTGGGATTTGACTTGGAGGGAGTGTAAGTCAATCAGCTCTCCACTCTTAATCTTTTGCTTGATTACCCTGATATTCTCATCCATTATGGATAAAGACATAGGGCCAAGTCTCCTTCAGGAGAATCCATACAGCTTCAAGAAGCTCATCATCCTTTGTCTGTCAGTAGACTTCTTCATACTCTTTTGAATGATGGCTCTTAACTTTGCAGCATCTTCACTCATCTTTTTCTTTGTTGCCTTTTGTTCTTTGAGCACTTGAAGTTCAAGCTATTTGAGATACTCAAACTCAATGTACTCAAAGGAAAAAGGAAGAAGTGCAGATGCCTGGTAGAGACCTATGGCACTCAGGTAGTTGATCATGTTTTGCCTATCTGTTTTCTTGTCTACCTGAGGTTCTTGTGTAGCTGCCACATCCTCTTGCACAGGGCTTTCTTAAACTGGGGAGAGAGTTGGAGCATGCTTGTATAACCTTTTCTATTGCTTCTCCTCTTTGAATTGGAGAAGTAACCTTGCATCCTCTGCTTCCTTCATCTCTTTTGACACTTCCATGTCAGCCAGTTCATTTAATTGCTCTAAGGGGAGAGATATAATCTCATCTATGTCATAGTCCTGGTCTTTAGGTAAGTAATCTTGACTGCCCTCAACTCATCTTCTTGAGTGTTTGGTCTTGGGGCAGCCCTGATTGCAGCTTGCATAAAGCCTGAAGACCCAGAGGAACTTTCTTCCCTTAGCTTCCTCTTCCTCTCTCTCACCTCCTCCTCAATCTCCTCAGGAGTTAGAATCCTTTTCCCTTTGTCACCCATATACCTTTGTGACACAAGGTGGAGAGAGCTTTGGCCTTCATTGCTTGGTGTAGCATCCAAGCTCTGGCCAGAGAGAGGTTGTGAGACACCTTCACCAGTAGGTGTTTCGCTAAGGAAATGAATTTCTGAAGCAGTTGTTGGTGTGACAGGGCTCTTAGGCTCTATCACTGGCCCTTCAGCCAAGGTTTTCCCTTTAAAGCTAATCTCAGGGTCTGCCTCAGCATCTAGTTGACCAATGACATTACCTGATTGCTTTTGTCTCCTTCTAAGGCTGAACTATTCAGTAATTCTGTCTTGAATCTTGAGGCTAACTTGTCAGCTTGTCTTGATTGACTTGGGTTGACAAGTGGCATGTTGATCAGGTCAAGACCTTCATAGTAGTTCAAGGTCTGAAACTTGAATACTTCTTGCTACCCTTGAACTCTGTGAAGAATGAGGGTTCTTCTATCAACATCATACCTCCACCCAATAATGTAGTTTGAAGTTCCTTGAGGTGGAGATGATACAGCCCTTGGAATGTCTTCCTCAAAGAGACTCCTAATGACAAAGTCTATAATGTTCACATTAATGTGAACTTGAGGAAGTTGCTGAGTATACACAGTTGCAAGTGAGGATGGTGAATCATCAATGTCCATACTCCCTGAAGAACTCCCAGGTTCTATGACTGTAATGACTTTCTCCCCCTTTTTGGTAGCATCACCCTCTTGCATAGGTGAGCTAGAGATTAGGTCAATCACATTCACAGGTTCTTGTGATCCTGGTTGAGCTCCTCTTAAAGGTCTCCCAGCTAGTTTTTCTGATGAAGATGAGGGGAATCTGAGACTAAAGGTGCAAAAACTGTCAAAAACATGCTCTTATTTAGTCTCTAAGGTTAGTCACCTTGATTATTGACATTCTCAGTTGAGGTGTCAATGAGCTGAGTTGCCATGGTTGAGGTCTTAATGATGTAATCACTTGCAGAAATGAGAGCCTCTTCCATATGGATATCCTGAACAGGTTCAGAAGTATCCACCTCAGTTATAGGTGACTGATGTGGGCTAGAAAAAGGAGACTCAGGAGTACTCATGTCTCTTTAAGTAGGGGAAGAGTAGAGAGACTCATGTTACCAACTAAAACCTAAGTCTTCATTAATATAGAATGAGAGGTTGGGAATGGGTTGATTTAAGAGTAAAGGCTGGGGATGGTAACTGTCCCTTGAAGGTTGTTCACTTGATTGTTGAGACTCAAAGTGAGGGCTTAAGGTAGTTTGGCTTATGAGCTCATCAGGGTGAGCATGAGAAACCTCATCCCTGATTGTTGAAGAGATAAGAGTGGTTTGCTCCTCAGGGGAAGTGGAAGCTCTAGTGTCCACTTCCTCTTGTATGGGTGAGTATATAGGGGCCTACACAGACTCAATAGCTTGAGCAGGGGTTCGTTTGGATTTTCTTTGGTAGGAGAGGGTGATTTGTGGTTTCTTTGGTGGTTGGGAGGTAGAAGGTGTGGGTTCAACACTAGCTTGTGTTGCTAGGTTGTCACCTTGAGCAATGAGCTCTAACATTTTTGGGACAAGGGCTGTTTCTACCCCTGAGAAGCCTACAATTGGCTTCTTCATAATTTTAAAGATGTCGGGCTTCATCTGTCCCAGTTTAAGAACATTATCTGTTTCGCTCAACTGTGAGCCAGTTCACACTTGAGAATGTGTTGAACATATCTAGGATACATATAATAGTCTAAGGAGTCCAAGTTAGCAAGTAAATATGTATAAACAAATTGAGAGTACCTGAACTTGACCCCTTGAACCATTCCATGTACTATGAAGGAGAGATCCTCAGGAATCTGGTCCCACCCTCCATGCTTGTTTGACAAGCTGTGGAGAACCACATGAAGGAGGTATTTCCACTGGAATGAGACCTTCCCTTTCCTGAAGGTCTTTACAGGGAAATCTCCCTCATAGCCTATCTGCTCAAAAGAATGATTGACAGCTTCCTTTGGGAAGGACAACTCACCTTCTTCATCATCCAGCTACAAGTGAGTGTTGATGATGGCCGGAGTGATGAAGATTGTCCTCCCTTGCACTGTGGCAGACAGTGCCTTCTCCCCATCCATAATGACCTCTTGGCAGGTCTTCCAAAATTCAAGTAGATGATCCTCATAGATAGTAGAATCAATGGTTAGGGATGTGAAGTAGTTGGATAGAGCTAAGAAATGGCAAATCTCTGAGAAACTTTCATCTTTCTCAGAGCTTAACAGAGCAACCTGGTTGTGTTGCCTGTGAAGTTGCATGGAGAAATCTGGGTTGTTTCTGTGGTTTAGGTTGGCCATTTTAGAAGCTTAAGGATGAAGAAAGATGAAGAACAAAGGCGGTTTGGGAGAATTTAGGTTTAAGGAATAGTGTAATTGAGGAAGATAGTGAAAGAGGGGGGAACCATTGGGCATTTATGTGAAAAGGATTTGAGACAAAGTTAATGAAAGAGGATAAACTTTGAAATCCGGATGTCGGTCCCACCTCTGAAAAGTAGTTAACTTTTGCCCAAAAAGTAGTTTTCTTGGAAGTCGAGAAATCTTCCGAAGATTATTTGCTTCGGAAGTTCTGAAGAAAAAGCTTCCGAAGGCAAATTGGCTTCGGAAGATATTTCAAAGGTTTTTGAGAATTTTGCTTCGAAAGAAAATTTACACTCAGAGATTTTTATTCTAAGGAGAATAAAAACTTCCGAAGGTAAATTGCTTTCGGAAGAAACTTGTTCTTTGAAAACATATAGAGTACTTAAGTTGATTTTAAGCTTCGGAAGATATTTCAGAAATTTCTTCCGAAGGTAAAATCACTAAAGCAATTATTTGTTTACTAAGACATAAATTTCTCACAAAGGTAATTTTAAATCTTCCAAAGAGATCAAGATTTTCAAAAATCTAAGAAAAGTATTTTTGAAAAGATTTTTCTTCCAAAGAAAAACAAGGGCTTATGAACGTGATAAAATAGACAATTTAGGACACACAGGTTTAAGAAATAAATATGATTAAGTTTTAAGAAAAGCTATTCAAAGTTAATCATCCCAATAGGTGATACAAGATATTTAAATATCTGCTCATCAAAAGCTTTGGTGAACAGATCAGCATATTGTTCATTTGTGTTAACTTTGACTAGTTTGATTAATCTTTTTTCAAAGTTATCTCTAATCAACTGATACCTGATATTAATATGCTTTGTCCTTGAGTGCTGCACAGGATTCTCTGTGATGGAGATAGCACTATTGTTGTCTATGTGGATGGGAGTCTCTTTAAAGTTGAATCCATAGTCCAGCATTTGATTTTGAATCCAAAGCACTTGAGCATAGCAGCTTGCAGCAACAATGTATTCAGCCTCAACAGTTGATGCAGACACACAGGATTGTTTCTTGCATTGTCAAGAGACTACTCTTCCACCAAGAATTTGAGATCCCCCTGATGTAGACTTTGCAGTCATGTTGCAACCACCATAGTCACTATCTGTATAAGCATACAGATTAAAGTCAGAATTCTTTGGATACCAAAGGCCAAGTGATGGAGCACCTTTGAGATATCTTAAAATTTTTTTGACAGTGACCAGGTGTGACATCTTGGGGTTGGCTTGATATCTTGCACAAATGCATGTAGCAAACATGATATCTGGCCTGCTAGCTGTGAGGTACATAAGTGACCCAATCATTGCCCTATAGATATGCTCATCAACACACTCCCCCTCAAGATCAGGTCCAAGGGAGTGATTTCTGGCAATGGGTGTCTTAGCAACCTTACAATCAGTCATGTTGAACCTTTTAAGTATGTCTTGTACATACTTTGACTGACTTATGAAGATGCCATTGTCAACTTGCTTCACTTGAATTCCGAGAAAGAAATTGAGTTCCCTCATGGCACTCATTTCAAACCTGTCTTTCATCTGCTTCTCAAAGTCTTTGCAGAGCTTTGGATTAGTTGACCCAAAGATAATGTCATCTACATATACTTGAACTAGCATTATGTTGTTTCCTGTTCCTTTGATGAAGAGAGTTACATCTATAGTACCCCTTTTGTAGCCATGTTGACAGAGATACTGAGATAGAGTCTCATACCACTTCCTTGGTGCTTGGTACAGCCCATAAAGAGCTTTATCAAGCCTGCAGACATAATCAGGATGATCAGGATCTGCAAACCCAGGTGGTTGTCTGACATACACCTCTTCATCAATCACCCCATAGAGAAAAGCACACTTGACATCAAGCTGGTAGACCTTGAAGTTCTTGGATGCAGCAAAAGCTAGGAATATCCTAACAGCTTCAAGTCTTGCTACAGGAGCAAAAACATCTGTGTAGTTAATTTCTTCTTCTTGAGTATATCCTTGAACAATTAGTCTTGCCTTGTTCTTGATGACAAGTCCTCTATCCTCCTTCTTATTCCTGAAAACCCATTTGGTTCCTATGGTAGTCTTCCCTTGAGGAAGAGGACATAGGTTCCACACCTTTTGCCTTTTGAATTGAAGCAGCTCCTCTTGCATAGCTTCAACCCAACTTCCACCCTTTAGAGCCTCATTAATTTTCTTTGGCTCTATCTGGGATAAGAAACAAGAGTGAAGACAAACATTTGCTTCATGGGTTTGTCCTCTTGTTCTCACCCTTGAATCAACATCTCCAATCATGTTTGTGGTAGGATTAGACTTGTGGATCCTTAGTTGAGGGATCACAACAAGTTGCTTAGACAGATCTAAATTTGAAAAATTATGATCTGGCAAAGAAGATTCACCTTCCACATCAGCACACTTATCAAGTTTGACTTAATCCAATGAGTGTATGACATCATTGATGTTCTCTTCAATGAAGTGGTTATCAGCATCAAGAAATTCCTGATCACTTTCACCACCACCATTTTCTCCAACATTTCAAGCTCCTTCCTCTGAGTTTTGTGCCTCTAAGCTGGAATTTGAAAGCACCCCAGAAGCATCAGCAGGATTTGTCATTGATGTGCTGGTAGAAGCTTCATTTGCCCGATTAGTTACCACTAGAGCTGAAGTTAAAGGTCTTCTAAGCTCAAATCTTGGGTCGGGATCACCTGTAGGTAATATATCTGTAGATCTTGAAACATTCTCATAAGATTTGTTAAAACAATTGGTAACTAAATCAAGATCAAATAGCCAATCCGGACCAGAACCTTTCACACTAGGAGTGTGCTCATTGAAAGTCACATTGGGTGACTCCTCAACTATCCAATAAAGTGTCCGTCATCTGATTTCTCAGCAAACTTGGCAATTTGATCTTTGGTATTCAAGATGGTGCAAGGACATCCAAATGACCTGAGAAAACCAATAAAAGGTTTTCTCTTGTGCGAACGTTCATAAGGAGTCTTACCATGTGTCTTAACTACTAAAACTCTGTTTTGCACATAGCAAGCAGTGTTCACTGCCTCTGCCCAGAAGGTGATGGCCAGTTTAGAGTCAAACAACATAGTTCTTGCATCTTCAATTAGTGTCATGTTTCTCCTCTCAGCAACACCATTTTGCTAAGGAGTCCGGGGAGCACTATATTGTCTTGTAATACCTTTTTCATCACAAAATGTATCAATGATTTGATTCTTGAATTCAGTTCCTTGATCACATCTTATGGTTTTAACCTTGTGATCACATTGATTCTCAATCTTTAAGATAAAATTCTTCGATATCTCAGGAGTCTCATCCTTAGTTCTAAGAAAGAAGACCCAAGTGAATCTTGTAAAATCATCTGTGATCACCAAACAATAAGAGGTCCTTCCTAGACTCATTACACTAGTGGGGCCAAAGAGATCCATATGTAATAAGTGTAGGGGATTAGTGATAGAATTTCTTTTCTTTGGCTTGTGAGATACCTTGTGTTGCTTCCCCTTCAGGCATGCAACACAGTGGTCATCACTTGTAAACTCTTTCTTTGGTATTCCAATTACCAAATCATTCTTAATTAATTTACTCTTGCTTTTAAAGTTTGCATGGCACATCCTTTTATGCCAGAGGAAAGATTCATCATTATTTGCTTTAGACAGAAAGCATGAAACCTCTCCTGAGGGAGATGTTTCTTGCATAACCATCTTTTACATGTTCCCTTTCCTGGGGGCTCTGAGCAAGATGTGCTCATGAGGAATAACCACCCCGGGCCTGAGAACAATGCACTCATGCTCAGTGAAGAGCATGTTATGACTCTGATCATAAAATTAGGATACACTCAGAAGATTGTACCCAAGCTCCTTGACAAAGTTTATCTTCTCAATGCTGAGCTTACCATTTGTGACCTTTGCCCCTTCCAGTAATGTAACCTCCTGCATCTCCTCTAAAAACAACTGGTCCTCCATCAATTCTTTCAAACTTTTGGAGTAGTGACCTATTGCCTGTCATGTGCCTGGAATAGCCACTATCAATGATCCATACATTTATGTTTGTCTTGAGTTGTTCCTGCATAAAAGAGATGATTAGTTACATTTGGAAACCCAAGCCTCATTGGTCTTGGGCTCATCAAAAGAAGTTGAAGAAAATGTAATAGTAATTGATCCTATAGTCATGCTAGAAGGATCATTTGCGGAAGTTGATGAAGAACTTTCAGCCACTTGGTCTTTCTTTGACTTCCACACCACCTTTGGAAGCTTAGATTTGACCTTCAATACGTCGGAGGTTTTGATGATTTCGGAAGTTTTGATGACTAGACCTTCGGAAGATCTTGCTTTCACTGCAGCATGCTTTAGTGCTTCGGAAGTATTCCTTTCTTCTGAGACCAAATTTTCTTCCGAAGGCAAGTTTCCACTTGTCTTCTTCTTCATTTTGGAGCTTTCGAAGAAAACAGATTTTCCTTCTGAAGCTTGCTTCTTCTTTTCCAAACCCTTAGAAGTTTATTTCTTGGTCATGTGGAGAGTACTCTTTGGATTGTAAAAACAATCCTTAGCAAGATGAGAAGTACTCCCACACAAAACACAGTCCATTTTCTTCCTTCTAAGTGTTTCCTTTGTGAACAAGGCTGAACTTGATCACTTTCCTTCTCCATCTTCATCTTTGCAGATACTGTGGCATTTCTTGTGGGGATAGAACTACCTTTGGAGCTGGATGGTTCAGGTTCTACAGCAGTGATGCACTACTGATTAGCCTTCTTCTTGATGATGGGATGATTTGGACATGAACCAGAACTCTTGTTAATGGAGTTCAAGTTTGTGTCTTCAGCCTTTACCACTTCAAATCCTGCAGAGATGAAGACTTGTTTTTGTGGAGAATTGAAGGTGGCCTTGATCTCTTGAGCCTTTTTGGACTTTCTTTTGGCCTTCCTAATCAAGTTCTTTCTTCTTGACTTGGTCATCCCAATAGCTTTGCTCTCCTCAGAGCGATGGTGACCCTTCTTAGAATGCTCTTCTTCACTCTTCTCAGAGCCATTTTCCCCATCTCCTCTTCATCCTCTTCAGTCACAAGATCTATGAGGGGAAGCTCATCTTCACAGGTTCCACACCTTAGAGATCTTACAGACACAATTGTCTGTGTAGGAGCTATCTCACAAGATCCTAGTCCTTGCTTATTCTGATAACAAACTTTTGCATGCAAGGATGAGGATATTATGTTCTTGAAGGTCTCTTCTTCAAGAACACATTTTTCTGCCTTGGCTTTGCTGATCACAAGCTCAGTCTGGCATTCAGTATATTTAGTAATGAGATCTTTGATTTGAGTCCTGTAGTTTGTATGCTCATGTTTAAGAGTTAAAATGGTTTTCTCTAAGTCCTCTATCTTTAGTTTATAATCATTTTCAGCTCTTTTAAAATCAGCTTTTAATATATTTAAGGACTCAAGATCAGATCTCATTTCTAAATTATAGGACCTGTATCTATGGACTTTAGCAATGCATTCAGGAGTAGAAAGATATTCCAATACCTTGGCTTCATCGTGGTCTGCCATGAGTGCTTGGTTTGGAGATGCATCTTCCACCTGAAAGCCCCAGTCAAAGCCTCCTTCTTCAACAGCAACTGCAGCTTGCTGCTTTGGCTTCTCATTCTGGGGGGCTTTCTCAGTGTATTTTGGTCTGGTTTGTGCTTGGCCACCATTTGTCCTTGGTGCCTTACACTCTCTTGCAAAGTGTCCCATCTGGTTATAGTTGTAACACTTTACTTTGCTTTTATCCAGCCCTAACTTTCCACTGGCTGTATTGCTTGGACACTTTCTCCCTGTCCTCTTGTAGAACTTCTTGGCTCTGTGAATGAGAAGAGCCATTTGCTGGACTATCTCCATGTACTCCAAATCATCTGGATGGATACAGTCCAAATCTTCAAGAGTGAAAAGAAAGTTACATGAGGTTTCATCAGCAGAGACAAAGGCATGAGAAGAACTTGTCTCTTTGAAAGGACTTTCTTGAGTGTAGCTTTCCCTTGGAGTCTCTGGGAAGGTGATGAAAGGGCCCTTTTGTGAGTTGTCAGGGAAGCATATAAGATGATGTTGTGGTTCAATGCTTTCCCTTTCAACCACATGGAGGGCTGAACTCAGTTGATTGCTGGAGTTACCAGAATACCATACAACTCTGTAAGAGTAAGAGTCTTAAGGTTCTCAATCCTCTTGATAACAACACAGTAATGTGTCCATTGTCTAGGAAGAGAGGACATAAACTTCCTTATAATGTCCCTGTTCTCAAGAGTTACTCCAACATCCATTAGAGTATCTACAATCTCAACATACCTGAAGTATTGTTGAGTCATGGTTTCACCTACCTTAAAGGTGAAGTTTTCAAACAGCTGCTTCAGGAGATCCTTCTTGTTCTCCTTTGCTTCAGTAGACCCCTCATACATCAGCTTCAGTGCTTCCCATAGTTGATTGGCAGTTTTGCACTTCTTGAAGCCTCTGTAGATGGTATTTGGAAGAGCAGTTTAAAGGGCTGTCATGGCTTTCTGATCAATCTCTATTCTCTTTCTATCTGCTTCAGAGTAATCAGCCACAACCTTAGGAATCATACCACCACCAGTAGCAGAAGTGGTGCTTGGTATGTAAGGTCCTTCAACAACAGAGTCCCACATCCTGGAGTCTTGATACTTGATGAAGCCTTCCATTCTTTGACACCAAGTATCAAAGTCTTCAGGAGTGATCAGTGGAGACTTTGTCATAGTTCTAGTTTCCATATCAGCTTTGGTAATAGGTGCCATTTGAGTTGTTAAGTATTTTGTGTGTGTGAGGGATCTTAAGATGGTGAGATCTTATATCAAGAGCCTGAAAAGCCCATATACCAAATGCAAGACCGGTGAAGGGTATGCACTTACAACACAACAACACAATGAGGAGAGTTGCTTAGAACACTTAACAGATCAAATAGGGAACTGGTTAACTTGTTAATGAAAGATGTTAAGAACACAAGTAAATATGAGACAGAACAAGATGGCAAGCAACATAAGTAATTCGTTTTCAAGAATGCTATATATTGCTTCTCAAGTTCTATTACAAATGTTACAAAAGCATCGATGGAAAGTTACAAGTACTTGAGATACTTTATACTACATCCTACAGCCGGCCATACTTTGAAGGCTAGCTGGATACAATTGACTAGACAACTACAAAATCAAATGTAGAGTCAAAAGGCAGATTTGCCTTTTGACTTGTGACTATGACATGCCATAGCTCACATCCTAATATATTCCAAAAAGGATAAAAGTACATAAAGTAGAAAGCATGGACTCAAGACCTCAATGTACAGTTACCAAAAGCATGGACCTTTTCACCAACTCATGTAAGTTGGTGACTTTACAGAGTAGCAGTGGAAAGGTGGTACAACTTTATGGTAAAGTACATCAGATAAAGGCATATCTCTAAAAGTCTTCGGAAGAAATCTGTCTTCACTTTTTGGCTTCAGAAGACTTTGTCTTTGAAGCTTCGGAAGACTTCACTTTTGGCTTCGAAAGATGTTGGTCTTGGCTTCGGAAGATTTTACACTTAGAATATTTCTAGTGCATGGTGTAAAACTTCCGAAGCATTTCTACTTCTGTTCTTTAGTGCATGCATGCAGAGAGACTTTGGATGTTTTGGCTGCATCAGACTTCTAGGAATCCTTACAAAGAATCTGAAGTGATTGTGGCGGATATTAAAAATGAAAGACTAAGAATTGATGAGTAGACCATCAGAAGGGTACTAGAGTTGGGAGATCAAGAAGCAGGTCACCTAGATGTATTTGAGAATGAGTATATAGAGAGGGTGTTCTATCTGATGGGGTATGATGGTGATTTTGAGAAAGGAGAAATAAAGAAAGGAAGATTGTGCAAACCCTATAGATTTATGTGTCCACTTATCTTAAGTGCATCTCAAACAGAAAATCCAGATTGGATAGATTCTCTAGGCACATTTATTTTGGAATCATAGGCCTATTTGAGGGGAGGACATACAACTATGCAAAATAGATCTTTGGTTGTCTGTGTGACCAAATCAGAGTGCAAAACGCTGATAAGATGTATATGTTTCCAAGGTTCTTACAACTGAACATCAATGCTGAGCTTCCTGGAATAGACAGAAATGGAGATGTGTTTGTTCATGCACATTTAGGAAGATTTGTACTCAACAAGATCACTGGAAAATACCAAGGTGGAGACATGCCATGTTTGCTCATGTGGTTGATCCAAATGCCAAAATTCCACAAGAGCTGGTGTGGGAAGACCAACAAGATAGTTCATCTACTGATATTGAGCAAGCCTCACATTCCCCACAACCTCAATCACCCATACACCATCATCATCATTCTCCCCAACCTCAATCTCCAGCCATTCAAAACACCCAACCTATCTCTCCAATTCACCCACAATCACCAATTGAAAACCAACTACAAATTTTTCAACAACCTCCAACTCCTGAGCATCAATCATCTGAGAGCATTTACACCGGTGAGATTGAGTTAGCCTCACAAGCCCATACTGTTCAACTATCTCTAACCAAAACTAAAACCCCTGTTCACTCAAATGATACTGAGCCTGTATCTCCAATCATTGATCCTCAACAAAACAACAACCACATCAAGTACATGCAGATCAAGCAGTTGAATCCAGTTCAAGCTCAGCCAGTGCAGCCCCTGATGAAGTGAATGATGATGAGATTGCTGCTTAATATCAAGAAGGGGAAGAAGAAGCCAATTATGTTGATGTGATTTCTTACAATGATGATGATCTCAGTGATGATGATATCCTAGTCAGCAAAAGTTATCTGGTGGCTGAATACAACAAGTTAATCATAAAATCAAACAAAAGGTTGGAAAAATAAGAAAATGAAGGGAATGATCAGGGAGAAAGAGGAGTTAATGAACCAACAAGAATCATCTCTAAAAAGGTTATGGGAAGATGTACATAGCAACAATGAAGTAATTGATGCATTACACCAACTGGTGAAAGAACTTAAAGAGGACAGAGAAGGAAGAAAAGAAGGGAATGCAAGCTGATCTGGAGATAGCTAACAACAAAATGACCAATCTGACTGAGATGCGGAAAAAGGGAGCTCAAGAAGTTGAGGAGTAAAGGTTAGATTAAGTGTTTTTGAGTCAGCTGCTCCTGAATCAAAAGCAACAAGAGAATCAGCTAAAGCTTCAATGCCAATCATTCAATATTCAAGGAAAAGGAAGTACTTGGGTCCTGTTAAAAAGAATGTGATTAAAGTACAAGATACTCCTAAGAGAACAAAATCTACTTCTCCATAGCACACTCCTTCAGTGGATGTTTCTACCTTAAAGCCAATATCTCCTGCTGAAGCTGAGACTAATGTTGAATAGGATGAGCTGACTAAAGTTGAATCTCCCAAAGAACAAAAAGAATCAAAGGATGATGATTTGATGTCACACCCCGGGCCCAGGTAGGATGGGACGTCACAGACTAGCAACAACCTATGGCAGCAGAAACAAACCATTACAAGAGCTCAAAGGAGAGAATATCACATGGCATTAAAAGTTTTCAAAAGATACCGCGGCTAGAAACAGATCAAGCCCCCAAATGAGTTTTACAACCAACATAGAAATAAATTGTACTTGCTCAACAGAGATGTAAAATAGTTCAAATTGTTCATTAAGTAAAATAAGCCAATGCCATGGTCACGGGGATAAGCCTAGGTCTTCACAACAGCTAGGGTTTCTTCATAAATTACCTGAAACATGCTCAAAAAGAAATTTGTATCAACTAAAAACTTGGTGAATTCAAGTGCATAAAGTTTAAAAACAAAAAGGACTTAACAAATCCTCATTTGATAAAAAGGAATGAATCATAGTTTCAACATCGTGGGAGAATCATAATCAACCCTGCACTCAGTCCCGGTTGGCCTCTTCTAAAGTTGTGTTTAACCGGCTATTCCCGAAGGAAGAACTGAGCCCCAAACCAGTGAACCATACCTGCCCGGATGGTTCACCATAGTTTCTTAACAAAACCTGTCACATGCCACAAAGGACCCTCCAGGATCTCAGTGGGGTACCCTTCCTAGAACGGAAGCCACTGTGTGTGAGGGATTCCCCAAATAGATCTATCCATATAAAACAAGCAGTTCACGAAAGAATTAATGATCATGATATAAGTATCAGTAGGTAACCATAAATACCACATACAATCACCAAGTAAAGTACAAATATAGTTCATGAATAACAGAGCATGTTTCATCCCAAAACAGTAGTAAAAAGGGGGATCACTAGAACTCACCTTAGGAGTTAAGTCAAAAATAACTCTTCGCGTGTTGGGAATGTCTCAAGTCTAGCACCTTAACATGAATATATTAAGCGATAAGCTACTGCTCTAAACTTATTTAAGGTGCAACACGTGTGTCAAAATTTAGTTATCGGATAAGGCTTTGATTTCACGAGGGTTTGTATAAAAAGTTTCCTTTTATGGCAGGTCATGGTTTCTCCATATAATTTAGGATTTTATATCATTAAGTTAAGGATATAAGGTAAATATGTTGTTCAAGTGATTATTAGTTTCATAGGAGTTGGTTATGAAGTTTTGTAAAGTTTTACAGTTTAGTCCCTCAAGTTTTAAAATTAACAGTTTTTTCCCTCAAGTTTGGTTTCTTGTTTTTTATGCACTTAAGACCAAAAATCAGGCTCTTAGAGTAAAAATTGACTTATTATTGAGTAAGTGTTCCGGATTTCCAGTTTATGGGTCCGGTTTAAAACTTATGCGTTTAACGTTCCCGGTTGCGGTAAAACCGGAGAGTTTTAATGGTTAATTTAGGATTTCCATAAAATTGAGTCTTGGACCAGTAGGTATCATCTAAAAGATATTTTTATAAGTTTTAAGTTCTTAAATTGTGAAATTTTGCCTCTAATAGTTGAAAGTCTTGTTTTTACATTTAACCCGTTAAAACGCGTTTTAACCGAATTTGACCATTTAAAGCTTGTTTGACCAATATTTCAATTCCTTTAGGTCTTTTATCACTTAAATTGCTGAAATTACATGATTTTTATAAATCTTAGCTTTAAACTCCTTTTTCTTGGATTTTTCTCAAAAAAACGTTGCTCGGTTGGTACCCGTTTCTAGTTAAAACGCCATTTAATTATTTTTTGACCATTTAAATTACCCATTGACTCCAAAACACTTTATTAACCATTTTTGAGCCTGGAATACTTTTTAAGATGGTTAAACTCATGTTTTACTATTTTTAAAGTTGTTTTACCATGTTTCGGGTCCCGAAAATAACTAAAATGGGTCTAATCTTAACATGTCCTTAATATTCAAGAGATTAACCATTTGTCACACACTTAATATTCATCAAAACTTTCTGAAATCATGTCCCAAACTCACGGCTAGGTTACCCAACACAACAATGAACCATCAACTTAGTGATTTAGCCATAACCGACCATAACACATGTGTAAATCCGTGCAAACTTGTGTTTAAACATTACCAAAACCTAATTTAACTTTAATATCAGATTATTGGGGTGTTACCAAGTCGTTCATGAGCAGGTTGTAAACCTTGGTTGAGAGGGTTTTCAAACAAGTGCTTAGATTGTATCATTTCTTGTAGAAAGAAGGTTTTTAAGGTGTATCTTGAGCTATAACCACATGTTCATGGTGTATATTATTTTGTAACTTTCAAAACAGGTTATTAGGAGTCCATTAAACCATTAGCAAGCAGATTACAAGTTTTGCTTTCAAGGGTTACAAGATTTACATGTTAGATGGTGCAAAACGCCCAAAAAGAGGGTTTTCATGGTGGAAATCGGTTTCCACCTCAAGAATGACCAATATAACGAGTGAGATACCTTTTGTGAAGTTGATAGCTCTTCAAGAACGAGATAATGGTGTCGGGTTTCTGCTACAACAAAGAGAGGCGGTGTTTTTAAAGAGAAGTGAAGAAAACAAATGAAATGACCATTTTCGGGTGACATGAAGCTTACACTTGGTATTGTTCACGTTTTGGAGGGTGTAGATGGTCGAGAGTGGTCTGGGAATCCTTGGAAGAAGCTGGAGAACTCGAACAAGTGCTGTAGGGTCTCGGACATGCAAGAATCAAGCACCAAATCTTCACAAAATGGCACCTTCTCGCTTGTTTGAGCTTGGCCGATGGATGTATGGTGTTGTTCTTCGAGTATGGGGGCTGCAATGGTGCTCAAAACCGTGGTGTGTGTGTGTTTTCTGGAGAGAAACTGAGAGAAGAGAGTGAGAGAGTGATAGAGGCTTGCATGAATGAGGAGTGGAGGTTGAAGGTGGTGGTATGTAGTGGTGTAGTAGTGTGGTGATTGGGGGAGAGGGGGGCGGCCGAGATTTGGCCTTTAGTGGGCAAATTTTGATTAAATTTAAATGCTAAATAATATTATGTGTAGTGTTAATTTGTAGTATTGGGTAGTATTTTAGGTGGTAAGGTTTAGTTAATTGTTAAGTGTTGTGCGTGCACATGCATGTCTTTGACCGAATTATGAGTGTGTATGCACACATTTTAATTGTTTCACTTGAGATTTAGCTTTGCAAGGGTGGCTAGTTAACATTCCCGGGACACCAAGTATTAAAAAAAATAAACTTACATCAACTAAAAAAATCACTAAAATCACATGAAATCACAAAGTGGAACAAATAGCAAAAGATGATTCCAAATCCACTGATAGGGTTGGATTGTTTCTATTATTAGTACTCATAAGATGGGTAATGATGCAAGTAGATTAGGGTTAGAATAACGACCTAGAGGCCGGTTGTCACATTTGATGACTACCAAAGATATACTGGAAGAAATGCCAGAATCCTCAATGTTTATGACCCTGATCAACCATGGCTTTCCATATGACATGGTAGAAAGGATGAATATGACTAAGATGAAAGATCTACTGAAAGAGTTTGAGCTTGCAAGATTTATGATCTCCAACTGTAACTATTAAGCATTCACAACCTTTCAATCAATTAAGAATATCAAGAAGGATTTGGGTCACTATGATAAAGCAAAGCTAAACAAATACAATATGACCTGTTGGCTACAAGGTCATAACTACAAGTTGCATGAGCTAAAGGGAAGATCAGTTGGTGAGCTAAGGAGAATGATGGAGCATGTGATGACTGTTGAGCTTGAAACGGGTGTGAGATTCAAGACTGAAGCTCCAAATCCTGCTGTTGAGCAACAAGACAAACTCCCAACTGAGCCTATAACAGTTAAAAGTAAAGACCAACACAAAAAGGAAAGAAAAACTGATTAGAGAGCCATGTGTAGTTATACCTGGAAAAGTGTGTCCATTGGGAACAAAATTTAGAGAACTAACAGAACAGATGTCTACCTTGATAGAGCTATTTGATCACATCACAACTCCCAGCTCTGTGGAAGAAAACATAATCATGGCCTGGAAATATGATCCAGACGGGGATTATGCAGTCATAAAGAGATCATCTGGAAGGATTGAATACTTCCATGATGTTGAACAAGTATTGTGCATGCCTGAATGTGACATCAAGGATCTACAGAGCTTAATTATCACTAACTACCCAATTCACCCAAGAGGAAGAGACTGCTCTGTCTCAGTAGGTAGACTAAAAACCAAATTCAAAGATGATGTGCTCAAAGAAGCTAGAATAGAAGATGCTGATCATAAAAGAAGAATGGAAAGGGTGAAAAGATCAAGTCCAACTCCTCTACATTGGTAGATGATGAGCTCTTCAAGAGGGTTGGATACAACAACAGGAATACATCATCCATTAAACGGTTTGAAGGGAATCAATATACATATCCCATAATAGAATGGGGAGATGTTGAGAAAATCAAAGAGCTGGTGCAACT
The DNA here is from genome assembly GCA_025215565.1 of Flaveria ramosissima. NCBI lineage: Eukaryota > Viridiplantae > Streptophyta > Magnoliopsida > Asterales > Asteraceae > Flaveria > Flaveria ramosissima. Next base: position 7,194,862 of record CM046046.1, on the reverse strand, counting down.
GAGGAATGAAGATGGAAAGAAATCTCATAGGATAAGGATCTTTGATCAAGTGGAGATCAAATTGCTTCACCCAAGCTATACATCATATTTACATCACAAATTTTTCCCAAAGCTGGCTGATGAAAGAGCTTAGAATGATCTATGCCTATATGTTCACATGATTCAAGTAATTGAAAAATTGCATGCAAAGGCATACAAGAGAAGAAGATATGAGGCTATGTTGTTGAAAGGATCTAACATTGAGGAAGTATCCGAACTAAGAATCTCATAAGAAGATGAGCTTGAAATAGTGCATAATCAGAGTGTAGTGGAAACACTTTCTTCTAAAGAAGATGTCTTGGGATTGAGCTTTAAGACACTACAAAAGATATGCAGAATGGAGATCAAGTACAAGTACGATGATCAATAGGATGCAGTGTCATATTTCAACAACAAAATGGTGTCAAGGTCCAAGGAGCTTTCAGTTATGAAGACTTGATTACAAGTGTCTAAGCCTAAGGGGGAGTATTGTTAGATCTAGAAAAAATAGATCTAGATCATTTTGTATAGGCTTAGAACTTGATCAATAATTGTAATGAATATTTGTAATTCATTATTTTGATGTATGCATTATGTATATAGGTTAACCCATATATGTGTTGATTTGTATATATGATTGCAGGATCAAACATTAGACTTAGTCAATATCTGAAATTGACTAAGTGTAAGAAACATCTACGGATGAACAAATTTGTTCTTTCGTAGATAATCTTCTAACTGGAAAATGCATCCGAGGATTTTATAAGGAAGAACATCAATGCAGACAAGTCTAAGGGAGTAGAGAGATCAAAGACCCATGGATGAACAACTTGAACAATGAAGTATACCAAGTGAAGACTTCTACGGAAAGCAAACTCCTACGGAAGACAAATTTGTTGTGGAAAACCAAACACTTGTACTTGAATGATACAAGTAATTGAAGTCAACAAGTCAATCACACGTGTTTATAAATATGAGTCCTAGGTTTCACATCAAAAGGGAGCAATAGACGGCAACTTACCAACCATCACATCAATTCACACAATCAATCAAACACAAAACCCTAGCAGCTGTCATATCAATACATTGCAAACATCAACATGTTCGAAACAATCATTGTTCATAGCATTCATTATTTATTATTTGTAATCATTAACAAGTTTTAATGAAATATTTTGAATCAAATCTTGTTCTTTTATTTATTGCGTTGATATCATAATGTTATTTGGCATCAATATTCATTGTCATTGATTTTAATAATTAATAAATTAAACAACGATTAATGATCATTCCGCAATCATTAACTCGATTCCAATCTAAAACCGATAATTCTTGGTTGCGATCCTTGGATTCACAACGACCTCCACCTCGCAAAGCCTTTGACGATCTACCTCCAGCCATCTCTAAACACACTATAAGATCCAAACACCAACACGGTCATTAAAGCTAATTGCTTAGTTTATGTTAAGTATAGTAAGTCCCTAATTACAGTAGCTAGTTGTGATTAGCCACTTGCTTTACTCTTCATAACCCAAGCATTTCCTATCCAGACTACATCAGTATCTAAATCTACTAAAGGCAAACAAATCAAATAACATGCGCACATAATACCGGTTAACATTAAAGAAAATACCTGATGGCACGTAGCTACTTGGACTGGCATCCTTTCATTTGTCCCATTCTCAGTTTAAGTTTAGGTATTTAGAAAATATTTAACCCAATTTTCTTAAATTTTGGCTCTGATACTAACTTGTAAAGCCCCGATCGCGGAACATTTACAGTTGGACAATCATTGCACAAAAACATACATTTACATATTCATTATCTAATCAACGCAGCGTAATAACTTAAAACCATTTCATATAATTATAATCTCTTTTGCAAAATAATACATCATTCTTATTAATTACAAAATATCATTCGTTTCATTACATCACAAAAACATTATCGTAATATAAAATGGATGCCATCCAAAACAAGCCAATTAGCTGACCCCATGCCATCCTCAGCAACCATTACCTGCCAACTGGAAACACATAAAACTCAGCGTTGCTGAGTGAGTTCTAGTTTTATAAAAGCATAATATACTTTTCTTTCGTTTAAAAACCTTCTTTTACTTTCATACGCGATCATGCATCGTACGTACAAATAGATAATATCATTATTATCTTCCTTTATCATTCATTATCTTTCATTCAATGTACGGTCATTTCGTTCGTTAACTTTCTTACCGTACATTTCATACATTAGCCATCTCTCGTTCATTCATTCCGGACCAATGCCATCAGGTATACCCCAAACGTAGGCACGAAGCGGGTACTGGGCCGAAGTCTATAAAAAGACCCCATTCATTAAGCATGTAGCCTGGCACCAGTACCGGGGCAAGCGACAAGGATCCCATATGTTTGGTCAGTCACAAAGCTAGACCCATGTATGTATCCTTACGGGTTAGCTAAACCACACACAGTTGAGCTAACAACATTTTATAGTGGTGCACCTCCTTTCATTTGCTTGCAAGTCTTTTCATTCATCCTTTCATTAATGCATGCATTCATTCATTCTTTACGTTCCTTTTTTCATTGCCATTATCTTCCGTTTACGTTACATAATACTTTACATTCATTTCATAACCATATCACGTAAAGCCACGGAAACATCCATAATAAAGAACATAAAGAAAACATAACAAAGCATGCATAACATCATCATAACATCACATATAGCATCATACACCATCATTTAACCATCATACATCATCCCCAGGAACATCCCCAAGTCATAGCCTAAAACTTCCTTTCTTCCAAAAATTTAGAAAAATTTTCTAAGTCTTAGGCGCATGGGCACTATGCAGGCGCATGGGGAACACAGGCGCGTGGGGAACTATTTGGGCACATGGGCATTATTTGGGCGCATGACACAACACTTAGGCGTTTTAGGCAAATTTCTGGGCGTTTGGGCACTATGCAGGCGCATGTGCCTGACTTAGGCGCATGGGCAGCTTGGCGCATGGGCAGTTGGGCGCATGGGGAACACTTAACCAATCTAGGCATAATCCTAGGCACATGGGAGCTGTTTGGGCGAATTGGTTTTAGGATTTTTGGGAAACACTTAGACAATTCGACCATTGGGCGCATGGGCCACCATTTAGGCGCATGGGCAACCAACATACACTAAACAACATGAATCAGTCCCCAATCCAACATTATTAGGTTCTAAGCTTAGCACTAACATTCTAAGCCACAGAAACACATTCATAACATGATCATCACAATTTAAACACCCAAATCAAACCCCACCTGCAAACACATATACATAAACATACGGGTATGAATACCCATTTTATAAGAATGTTCATACATGCATTTCCAGCCCCAAAATTAGTTAAAACATGTAAAATGGGGGTTCTAGAACTCACCTTGCAACTTTCAGGTAGAACTCCTTCAGAACCCGTATGCAATGACTTCAACCACCTAAAACCCACCAAAACACACACACAAACCCACAAAACACAAACATAAGCATATAACTGAGGCTATAATTAGCCAAGAACACATAAGAACATCGAATCTTTACCTTGAATCTGAATTCTTCTTCTTGTTCTTCAAAAATCCGAAAGTCTTTTGCTCCCTCTCTCTAAAACCCGAAACACGAAAAAGGTGATCTGAAAGACAATATGGGCGACCATCACCCTTTGTACCATTATTTAATAATTTTTTGTCCTTTGCACACTTTAAACCCTTCAACTTGGGTCTTATTGCACTTCCTTCTTTCTCCTTCACTTATATTCTTTATTGCACATCTTTTAAAATTTCCGGGTGTTACAAATAACTAACTTGTTCACCTTATGTGCAGGGACATCCACATGACAAGAATAACAATGTGTGGATTGTAGACAGTGGATGCTCCAGGCACATGACTAGGAACATATCTCTTCTTCAATAATTTCAACATTTTGATAGAGGTCTTGTTCAATTTGGAGGTGAGACCGAATGATATATTTAAGACAGAGGAAGTGTATCCAATGGCAAGTTAACAGTCGACAAAGTAAACTTTGTCCAACAGCTTGAACACAATCTTTTAAGTATCTCTCAATTCTGTGACCAAAAGCACCAAATGCTTTTTACAGAACATGAGTGCATTATCCTCAAACGCGGGATGAAAATTCCTCAGGAATTGGTGCTTCTTAGATCTACCAGGAAAGGGGATATCTACAAGCTGGATATGAACAATGCTTCGCCATTGGGTGAAGTATCATGCTTTCTTTCCAAAGCTGATGGTGATGAGTCAACTCTATGGCATAAACGTATGTGTCATGTCTGTTTTAAATCCATGAATAAATTGGTTAAAAATAACTTGGTACATGGTGTGCCTAAAAAGGAACTTTTCTATAGAGAAAACTGTGTTGCATGTCTGAAAGGAAAGCAACATAGAATGTCTCACATATCCAAAGAAGTTAACTCTATCACCACTCCACTACACTTGTGATTGTTAATGATTTTACTAGATTCACATAGGTATTCTTTTTAAGAACTAAAGATGAAACAACTAAAACTTTAAAATCTTTTATTCTTAAAATTGAAAATCAAATTGATCATAAGGTTAAGATAATAAGAAGTGATCAAGGGACTGAGTTTAAGAATCAAGTTCTTGACTCATTTTGTAACTCAAAAGGGATTTCCAGACAATATAGTGCTCCCAGAACTCCTCAAGAAAATGGTGTTGCTGAGAGGAGAAATAGGACACTTATTGAGGCTGCTCGAATTATGTTAGCTGATTCAAAGCTGCCTCTAATATTCTGGGCAGAGGCAGTCAACACTGCATGCTATGTGCAGAACAGAGTTCTTGTAGTTAAACCACATGGAAAAACCCCTTATGAGGTATGGAACAAGAGGCCACCGTTCATTGGGTTTCCTAGGTCCTTTGCAGCAGGTGTACTATACTTAACACAATGGACTATGAATCCAAGGATTGTATTTAGGAATTATCAGTGTAAGATTGAATTCGAATAATGATTGTGGAATTATCACTAATCGTTGTTTAAAATTGATTGAAAACGAAATAACAATTGCAATATAAAGTAATAAATAAAGAACAGAACAATTAAGTGCATTAAATGAATGAACACGATTTGATTCAAAAGTATTTCATTAAAAACATATTAATGATTACAAATGATCAAATAATATTGGCTGATGATGATGGTTGCTATGATTCTATTTATGATTTTGGTGTAATTGATGTGGTGGCTGCTAGGGTTTTCAATTGATTGATAGTATTAATCGGCGTATTGTTAGGTATTCAGCCGTCCCTAAAGTGTGAGCCTATACGTTGTATTTATAGGCTTAAGGATTTACTGCTAGGGTAACAGTAAATCTCTTGGAATCAGTATCTTTCTTATCGAGGTAAGAAAGTTACTCAGAGAATGTTATGATGTGACATTCTCTGACTGAGTTAAAGTCATCCGTAGAAGTTGGCTTTATGACATCACTTAGTGATTGACTTGTTGACTTAATGTACTTGGTGAAGTACATGAAAGTGTTGGTCTTCCGTAGAAGTTTTGCCTTCCGTAGGAACTTTCCCTTCCGTAGAAGTCTTTACTTGGACTTCATTGAACTGCAAGTTGTTCATTCGTAGATCTTTGATCTTCCAACAAGATCCCTTGACTTCATCCGCACAGAAGTGTTCTTCCGCAGAAGATCTTCGGATGCATTTTGTGTAAGAAGATTATCTACGGAAGAACACAAGTATTCATCCATAGATGTTTCTTACACTTAGTGAAATTCATGAAATTGAGTAAGCATGATGTTAAACCTGCAATCATACATATAAATCAACACAGTTATGGGTTAACCTATATATATAATGCATACATTAAAATAATAACTTACAAGTGTTTATTACAAGAAATTGATTAAAGTGCTAAGCATATACAAAGGATCTACACCTATTGTTCCTAGATCTAACAATACTCCCCTATAGGCTTAGCTACTTGAAATCAGCTCTTCAGGCTTGAAAGTTCTTTCACTCTTGAAATCATCTTGTTATAGAAGTATGAGACTACAACCTTCTGATAATCATACTTGTATTTCATTTCCATTTTGTAGATCATCCTTAATGTTTCAAAACTCAACCCCAGAACATCCTCTTCAGTTGTAAGGGTTGCCAACACATTATTGTTATTTACTATCTCCAATTCATCTTGCTCAAAGATTCTTAGTTCACTGACTTCAAATATCTCTGTTCCTATCAATTGCCCAACTTCAAACTTCCTTCTCTTATATGTCTTTGCATGCAATTTGTCAATGACTTGAATAAGATGCACATATAAGCATAAGTCATTTTGAGATTTTGCATCATTCAGCTTAGGGAAATACTTGTCATGAAGATATGAAGTGTAACTTGGGTGGAGAAGCTTGATTTCCATAGGATCAAAAATTCTTATGCTGTGAGCTTTCTTCCTTTATTCATTTCTTAATAGCACCAACTCCTTTGTTCTCTCAACATATCCCCATTTAGTTATGGGAAATGTATATTGATTTCCTTCAAAAACTTTATTTGCAGCTGATTTTCTGTTAGAGTTTCCAACTCTCTTCAAAAATTCATCATCAATCAGTGTAGAGGAGCAGGATTTGGATCTTCTCTGCACTTGAATTCTTTTCTTGTGTCCAACATCTTCCCTTCTAGCTTCTTTAAGAACATCATCCTTGGATTCTATTTTCAACTTCTCCATTAAAACAGAAAAGTCTCTTCCTCTTGGGCTCATTGGGTAGTTGGAGATGATTAAACTTTGAAGGTCATGTATATCAGGATCAGGCAATAGCCAAATTGATTCAAGTAAATGGAAGTATTCAACTCTTGTTAGACCTTGAAAGGATCATACATGCCAATTCAAGTGGTGGTTGATGGTTGTTCGGCTGGAATTCTCCCTAAGTCCAAGAACCTATGCGGATGAAGAATCTATACATCATAAGAAGACAACTGTGGGCTATCCGCATTTGTTCATGCGATGACCATGGAACAAATGCTCACAAGTATTTGTTCTTCTGCGTTAACAAATGTGGACATCCAAACAAATGTTGCCACGTATTTGTAAATCCGCAATAACTAATGCGAATGTTCAGCAACAAATGCGCATAAGTGTTTGTTCATCCGCATTTCTCAATGCTGATGACCAAACACCAATGCTGAAGTAGAAAAAGAAATGCTGAAGAAGATCAACACATCCACATTAGTTAATGCAGATGAATAGAAGAAATGCTAATGAAGACTTTCAGACTTAGACTAGTTTCCTGGTTTATAGTACAGGGGTAGTTTAGTCATTTTGTAAAGGCACTTTGTCAGTCTATAAATAGATAGAAAACCCTACTTTTGGGTATCCATTTTTTAACAATTAGAATATTAGAATCTTTGATAGTCATATGTTTCAGAGGTGTCTTGTTACTGTTTTATGCTAAAACTAGCATTCATTGTAACTTTACACCACCATTAATACAAAGTTATTGGTCTGGTGATTGAGTTGCTGTTAGAGAGTTCATCTACCTCTAACTAGTATTCATGCTAAAATCCTTCTGAAACATCGATTGATTCACTGTTCATCTGTACTGATATCATAACCCTCAAATATTAAAGCTAACAGAATAGTTACAGATGGTTCTCTAAACCGAAACAACTGTTACTGTTCATCAATACTGTTAAAATATTCACAAATAGACTGTTTGGACCACTTGGATGTAAAATTAATCTAATTATTATTCCAACAATCTAAAACAAGTTTATTACAAGGGATTCACATAACTTTTTTGAACTTGGTCATGCTCCTAAGCCTCCTATGCTTAAACAAAAATCTGAGTTTGAGCAATGGAAAATCAGGTTTATGAATTACATTACAGGTGTAGATCCAGATTATTGGATTTCCATATGCAAAGGACCTCACATCGCTATGAAACTCTCGGCTGACCAAGCTACCTTATACAAAACATCAAGAACACCCATTGAAGATCTAACTCTTGATGATGATGATTATAAGAAGATAAAGATTGACCTTAAAGCATTCTTCATTCTCACACAAGCTTTGAAAATGGATGTACTCAAAAGACTTGAGAAATATGGAACAACAAAGGTTGTGTAGGATGCCCTGCTCATTATGTGTGAAGGTAGCAGGGAAGTGGCTGAAATCAACAAAGACAAGTTGGTCAATCAATATGAAACCTTACATCACTCTAATGGGGAGTCAATCTCAAAACAACTGCATAGGTTTGTGCAATTGGTCAATGATCTTGAGATTATAGGGGTTATATATAAAGTTAAGAAGCTGAACAAGAAGATGTTGCACAGTCTCCCTGAGAGTTGGAAGCAAAATGTGACCATGCTGAAAAACACACTTGATCTAGAAAGCACCATTCTAGATATAATGATTGCAAAAATTGAAGCTCTTGAACTTGATGAAGGGAGCACAAACCTTGGTGGAACTCAAGTCATTGAAGCATACAAACTTCCATCAGACACTCATTCTGTGGAAAATGAATTCATTACTAAAGAAGATGATTTCCTCTCATCTAGAGATCATGTAAAATCAACTGGATTTATTACTACTCCATCAACCAACAAGCCATCAACCTCATCCCAACCAATTGGGTTTATTGCCACTCCTTCATGTATGCCTGAAGACCAAAGATCTGAAGAGCAAAAGGCTACCTACAATGCCTTTGTTGCAAGCTTTTAAGCTTACTTGGGAGGAAGACTTACTTCTTCTCTTTTCATCCAAGAAGACCTAGAAGAAATGGATCCTGATGATGTAGAAGAAATGGATCTATAGTGGCAGATGGCTATGATAGCCATGAAGGCTAAATAGTTTTTCAAGAAAGGATGGAAGCTAAGTCTGAATGAGAATACCAAACTTGGATACGACAAATCCAAAGTTAAATGCTTCAACTGTGGTATGACTGGCCACTTCTCAAGAGAATGCAATGCTCCAACAAGAAACAACAACAACTTTCAGAGGAGTTCTCAGGGCCAGTTGTCATCACAACCGAGCTCAAGGTTCCAATCCAACAATCAACATCAATATCATCATCAAAGCCAACATCAACAACCATATCAAAGTTAGCCACAACTGACCAATCAAGCCCATGGAATCAGCCAACCTACTTCTAATGCTCTTGTCATCAGACAAGATGGAGTATGTGATTTTGTATGCTGAGGAAGTGAAGCCTTAATTTCAAAATCATGCTCTTATGGCTCACATCAATGATGGCCCAACACCTATGCCATCTGAGGTAAAATCTAATCTTTGCAGTAATAAATGCATTGCTGAACTGTAGGGATATCATGAGCACAATCACAAATTAGCTGCTAAGATTAAAGAAGAAAAGGTAAAAATCAGAGATGCTTAAAAGAGAACTGAAAAGTTTTGAAATTAAAATCAAATCACTCATCTCTGACATTCAAAATCTGCATGGAGAAAAGTATACTCTTGCAGAAATGTCTTCAGCCAAGCTGCAAGAGATGCTTGATTCACAAAAGAATCCCAAGGATATGACTGTGAAGATCAGGATTGGGTTGGACTCACCTTAGATTATCTTTTGTTTATGTTTATATGTAATAGGTCTAATGTTAGATTCCTTTTGTAAGTTTGTTTGTTATTGAGTTATGCTGCCCAACGAAACTATAGTTTTGCTCATAGTCAGTTGCCTTGTTTCCCCGGCGAAACTGTGTTTCTCAGCCGGGCGAAACTAAGGTTTGGCATGATGGTTTCGCTGGCAGCGAAATGTCAATAAACTATATACATATATATATACATACATATATATATATATATATATATATATATATATATATATATATGCATATATATATATATATATATATATATACATATATATATATACATATATATATATATATATATATATATATATATATATATATATATATATATATATATATATATATATATATATATATATATATATATAACATTTTGCACTTAGAAATATCTTCAATCTTGCAGATTCGTAGAAGTTTCGGGGGAGAATAATAAACGTTTTTCTTTTCCACATGCCATGTATTTCTCAATAACAAAAAAAGTCTTTTAATGGTAATGCCCTAAACAGATTGTTTTTAACCAATTTGTTAATATTTTTAAAATTAACATGGCTCAATTTGCGATGCCACAAGAAGGATTCAGAGGTGGAAGCTTTAGATAGAAGACAGGTGACAGTGGGCGTTGATTCTTTAGATGCTATGTCAAGAAGATATGTATCATTCTTTCTCGAAGCTCGCATGAGCACCATCTCCTCGAAAACAGCAAACCCGGGTTTCAGAAATAGACATTTATTGGAGAAAAAAAGAACCGGGATGTCTTTATCACAAATCTGAGAGACGCTCAAAATATTAAATGCGAGCTCTGGCACAAAATTGATCTTTTCCAGTGTAAGAGATCCATTAGAGACATCCCCTTGACCAATCATTTTACCACCTTTCTTGTCGCCAGCAAATGCAACATATCCTTCATTGATGATGCGATAATTTGTCAGCAAGTCCTTCAGCCCTGTCATATGTCTTCAGCATCCACTATCAACATGCCAAACACTATATACAGCTCGAGTGGATGACTCCTACGAAAATAGAATGAACACATTAACCGGTTGAAACAGGAACCCATGTTTGAACAACTTTGGGCTTTGGTGCTGATGATTGTTTGCAAAAGAAATTATTAACAAGATGAGTTAATCTACTGCTAAAAGAATTCTTATGTACATGTCTGTGATGAAGTCAACAAGTCAGAATTTTATCTATACATATTTTCTCATCGCACTCAGACAATCTAGAATCAACATCACTATAAGTCTCATACATTTCTCTGATTCTGATGTTATCTTTTAAAGAAGGGTTATTTACAAATGTTGATGCATTCTCATATGAAGTACATATGGTACTTGTACCACTTGTGCTTGCACAAGAAGATGGCAATACCCTTTCATGGGATTGAGAAATATTAATTGGGTAAATGATGGAATGGGATGAGATTCTCAAGGTTACCTCGGATTTTGGAAACTTTGTCGGTCGTTTCTTGAATAAGTTCAGGACCAGTGATGAGATTCTCACCAATGTCAGTCCAACAAATCGGAGAGCGACATTTGCGACCATACAAAGCCTCGAATGGTGCTATCTTGATACTTGAGTGATAACTATTGTTATACGAAAATTCCACGAGCGGTAGATGCGTATCCCAATCACCACCAAAATTAAGGACACAAAGACGCAGCAGGTCCTCGAGGGTTTGAATTGTTCGTTCAGTTTGACCATCAGTTTGAGGATGGTAAGCCGTACTTAAATCCAATTGAGTACCCAAGAGTTCTTGCATAGACGACCAAAAGTGCAAAGTGAAACGAGCGTCTCGATCGGATATCATATACAACGGCACGCCATGACGAGTCATAATGTCGTCAATGTAGATGTGAGCCAGTCTTGAAACTTTGTATGTGTCTCGTATTTGTATGAAATGTGCCGTTTTTGTCAAACGGTCAACAATCACCCATATAGTATCATGACCATGAGGTGTACGAGGTAACTTGGTTATGAAATCCATGGATATATGTTCCCATTTCCACATAGGGATTTCGGGTTGTTCGAGTAAACCACTTGGTCGTTGATGCTCGGCTTTGACTCTTGCACACGTGAGACACTTGGAAACATAAGACGCGATATCTTTCTTCATTCCAAGCCACAAATACTGAGCACGCATGTCCATGTACATCTTATCGGAGCCAGGATGAATGGAATATCGGGTTTGATGAGCTTCGTTCATAATGAAGTGCCGAAGGTTATCACGATTCAGAATCCAAAGTCGATTCAAGAAGTAACACATGCCATTCGGTTTTTTCTCTAGTTGTGACCGAACGTCGGAACATCAAACCTTCATTCTTCCCTTTATCAGTTAATGCCAGTTGTTGAGCCTCATGAATGTATAACTCGAGATCACTATCAATCCTTATGTTTTGAAGCATGATAATAGCCTCGTTAACATCCATATGGATCTCAGTATCAAATTCCCCTAACGTGTCAAACCATTGCCTTCGATCCCGGATTTCTTGTAGTGAGACAGCCTTGTTGTGGACCTTGCGACTCAGCGCGTCGGCTACAACATTCGCCTTCCCAGGGTGGTAACGAATGTCGTAGTCGTAGTCGCTAATCAACTCAATCCAACGTCTTTGCCTCATGTTGAGATCCTTTTTATTGAACACATGTTGGAGACTCTTATGATCGGTGTAGACCATGCATTGCGTCCCATAAAGATAATGTCGCCAGATCTTCAAAGCGAAAACAACAACACCAAGTTCAAGATCGTGGGTTGTATAGTTCACCGCATGAACCTTCAATTTCCTCGACGCGTATGCTACGACTTTGCCTCGTTGCATGAGAACACAACCAAGACCTTGATTAGAGGCATCACAGTATACGGTGAAATCGTCGTTTCCACCGGGAAGTGTGAGAATAGGAGCGTTACACAGCTTGCGTTTCAATGTCTCGAAAGCCTCTTCTTGCTCGGGTCCCCATTCAAAGAGTCGATTCTTTTAGGTTAACACCGTTAATGGCTTAGCAATCTTCGAAAAGTTTGCTATAAACCTACGCTAATATCCCGCTAAGCCCAGAAAAGAACGAATCTCGGTTGGGGTTGTGGGAACACACTAATTTTTCACGGCTTCTATGTTAGCAGGATCCACGTGAATTCCTTGGCTATTCACCACATGCCCTAAGAAATAAACCTCTTCTAACCAGAATTCACACTTGGAAAACTTGGCGTATAATTGCTTCTTCTTCAAAAGTCCAAGAGCTTGTCGCAAGTGCGTCTCGTGATCAGTTTTCGTCTTGGAGTAAATAAGAATGTCATCAATGAACACGATCACAAACTTATCCAAATACGGTTTACATACTCGATTCATGAGATCCATGAACACAGCAGGTGCATTGGTCAAGCCAAAAGGCATAACCATGAACTCGTAGTGTCCATATCGAGTACGAAAGGCGGCCTTTGGAATGTCGTCATCGTGTACACGTAATTGGTGATACCCAGAACGTAGATCGATCTTTGAGAATTTAGTTGCTCCTTGAAGTTGATCGAAGAGATCATCAATTTTTAGGAAGAGGGTATCGGTTTTTTATAGTAAGCTTGTTGATTTCTCGGTAATCGATGCACATACGGAATGAACCATCCTTCTTCTTCACGAACAGTACAGGTGCACCCCAGGGTTAAGAACTAGGACGAATGAATCCCTTATCGATCAACTCTTGCAGTTGACTAGCTAGTTCTTGCATTTTAGACAGTGCAAGACGATAAGATGATTTAGCCACATGGTTCGCACCAGGGATTAAGTCAATCTTGAACTCAACTTCTCGCACGGGAGGTAATCCCTTAAGATCCTTGGGAAAAACCTCGGGAAATTCTCGCACGACAGGAATGTCTTTCAGTTCCTTACTTTTGGCTTTCGTATTAACTACATACGCCACAAAGCTAGATAGTTTTTACTTAGGCACTTTCGGGCCTTGATGCAAGACATAAGTTTGAGTCCTTGGGATGGTTTCTCCCCAAAGACTTTCAAAGTATCGCCAGTCGGTAAAGGAATTCAGATGCACTTCTCGAAGCATAGAATTTCCACACGTTGCTTGGCTAACCAATCCATGCCAATGATAACATCAAAGCTTCCTAGTTGCATAGGAATAAGGTCGATGAAGAACTCGTGTTCGTTAAGGCTCAAAGTACAATCCCGTATTACGACGTCAACAACGATAGATTTCCATCGGCGACTTCGACCGTGAAGGATCTTTCCAGATTAACACGTGGTTTAGACAGTATAGGCTCGAATTCGAAGGACACGAAACTCCTATCCGCACCCGAATCAAACAATACAGATGCATAATGACTATTTACAAGATACATATATGTTTGGTAATAACCCATTATTGGTATGATGAACACAGATAGGAATTTTACAAGACAAAGAACGATTAAAAGAAATTCAACGACGTACCATTCACCACGTCGTTGTTGGCTTGTGCTTGGTTGGCATTGATGTTAAAAGCCCTTCCACGAGCCGGTGGCACAGTTCCTGAATTGCGAGGACATTATGGACGAATATGACCAGGCTCGCCACAGTTATAACACGATCGGTTGGTGAGCATTGCAGTGTTGTTTGGCGCGCGAAGGCAAGTAGCCACCAAGTGCCCATACTTCCCACACAACGAGCAGACTCGGCATGGAATGTTGCTCACGTGGTGGTACTTGTACGTGTTACACATAGGGTATGGACCAGTATAATCTAGCCACGGGAGCTTGGTTTGCAACCACCATTTGTTTTTGAGGAGCATTTGGGGCGGTCACAGTGTCGTTGTCTGTCGGGGTGAACTTACGCTTCTTGTTTTGAGAAGATGACTCGGCTCTTACCTCCTTTGTTGCCTCGGGTGTCACCTTTGCAGTAGACTTGGAACCCTTCGCCGACATAATGCCAGCTCTAATAGGATTCTCGGTGAGTTGTGCTATGATAGCGATTGCTTCCTCCAAAGTTGTGGGCCTACTACCCACCACAACATCTTGAATTTGAGGTGGCACCCCCTTGATAAATTTCTCAATGTTACGGGGCACGGTGTCCACCATGTGTGGTAGAAGCATACTCACCTCATGATGCCGGGTGGAATAAGCCAAGTGATTTCCACCATCTTGTTTGAGATTCTAGAATTCCTCCTCCAGCTTTTGTAACTTGCTCCTCGGGCAGAACTTTTGGATCATTATGTCCTTAAATTCTTCCCAAGATAAGGCCAAGGCAGCTTCAGTCCCTCGGTTCCTCTTTTCACTATTCCACCATGTTAGTGCCCGTTGTTGAAGGACACTTGCAGCATAACGAACCTTGAATTCGTCGGGACACTCGCTCACGATGAATGTGTTCTCCATACTCTCAAACCACTTGAGAAGTCCAGTGGCTCCTTCTTTTCCACTAAAGCTAGTGGGTTTGCACGAGTTGGAGTGTTTGAAGGTGCAAGTACGATTGTCCCGTTTTGGTTGTTGCTATTCTCTCCATGGACATTGTTGTCACCACCACTATTGTTTCCATTAGTGTTGTTGTTGTTATTGGCCATTAAGGTACTGCTTAGTTCAGCAACCATTGACGGGAGCACAGCAGCCATTTGCCGGGCGATCATTGCTGCAAGCTTACGGTAGGAACTTCCACGCCTTCCATGATGACGAGACATGCTGGATACAAAATGAGTTAGTTATGGGAATGAGGATAGCAAAGGATAGTAATTTAAACAAGGATAAGCTAAGAGTTGTAAGGTACATGGAATGATTCCATTTGGTAACGCATTACCATTTGGAAACATTGACACGTCAAGGTGAATTGACCCATTTGCCATAGGAACTTGTGTATGTTGACCATAGTTTTTCACTCATCCCAGAAATCCCCAGGTAAGCATGACTAGTCCCGTAGGATTTATGCGAAATGCTTGCCTTAGCCCGAAGGCCTTTTGCCAGGAAATCCAGGATACAGGTGTCTATGTGTCACACAATGTTCCTTAGGTTCGTGAAATCAAAACCTTGATGAGATTTATATAGATTAGACATAAAGTCTAAAGATCCAAGTCTTAAGTATAAGTATACGATTCCACATGTCGTCGAGAATAAGATTAAGAGGTTTCATGTTCGGGGAGAGTCAAAGAGTCAAAGATAAGTTTAGGGAGACATGTAACAATGTTTAGGCAATCCTATGCTCAGGCATCAAATTGCACATAAGAAGGCATAACATTATGTAGCATGCAAACCATAAAATTTACAAGATAGAATTATAATTCTATAAGGTTCATGCATATACTATAGTCTAGGTCACCATTTCTAATAACCTAAATCCCTATAGTTATGGGCTCCTATACCAATCTGTCACACCCCAACCTTGACGGCGGAAACGTCGAGATGAGAGGGTTAAGATCGTTCACAGCCACATAACGCTATTATTAAATCCAAATATTATAACCATAAGTTCCAATGTAACATTACAAGCATAAGTCTCAAACATGAAAGTAACATAACATAAGATGTATAATTATTCAAGGAAATCCATTTATTTAACTAGGTCCAATCCTAGATGTGTATAAGCTTCAAAAGTGCATCAAACTTGGGCGTTTCCTCAAACATGTTAAAAATAAAAGGTCAACATAATGTTGGTGAGATTTCCATAGTTTTCAATACATAAGTATATAAAAGATGACAATTCATGTCATAAGTTAGAGAACCAAGTAACTAGGGATGTAAGACAGAATGCACAATCAAACCTTGACAGAATTTTACAAGTCTCAAACGTTTACAAGTATATACGATTAGCTAAGTGTACTTGGATTAAACAAGCAGGCTTCTCAGGCCCATAGATCTATGATGTCGCTAGGCTAGCAATAGTTAATGATTGTACATATAATCGACATTACATGGTAGCTACAAAGATCAACTAACCACAACATACAAGTGAATTGCCATAAGTTCACAAGAATCAAACGTTTTACAAGTGCAACGATTGTAAGGTAACATGTTTCACCCGAAAGTGTGAAAATATAAAAAGGGGTATAGAAATACTCACATGATCAATAAGAATAAAAATGACGACTAATAAGAATAATAAGCAACGTTCCCACGTAAACCTTCACGAAATACCTAAGAATATTTATATTTACAAGTTTTAAGTTTAGTTACAATAAGTTTAATGGTTAAACGAGAATTAGGGTTTTAAGTGAATTTGGGGCTTGTCAAATAATTTCATTTAACAATTGGAATTCATTCATATTTTCTTAAAATAAATATATATTTATACTTCATACAAAAATGTAAAAAGAAACATTTATAATAATTTGAAAGATCCTTATATAAAGATTGGATAAAGTTTTATAGCTAAAAGAAATAATTACGATTCAAGTAATTTAAATTGAAAAGAACGTTTGGAACCAATAATAATTTATTAATTTTTTATGTAATCCATTTAAGAATTTATTAAAAACAACCTTGTTAAAATGTTTTATTAACAAGATATATTTATTTAACCTTAGAAAAATTGCAGAAAATATTTGGTGTCCTTTAAAAATATTTGAAATTTATAATAATAATTTTTATATTTATTAAAAATTTTCTGAAATTGGTTTTTAGGCTAAAAAGCCTTAAAAATAAAACATGAGGGTGCCCAGGTTCGAACCCGGGACCTCATGTTAGGGGGAAAGTGCTTTAACCTGTGAACTAGGGCCGCGGCCTTGGTTTACTTTGGTTTTTAATTCCTTTAAACCCAATTTAAGATCATTCCCCCAAATTCAAAGAACCCTAGAACTGATTTGAATCAAATTGAAGTTTAATTTGATCCGATAACAACAATAATCATGGGGCCTTGATTCCCCATGATTAAACGAGTACTATGCCCAAAATAATTACCCGATTTGAAGACAAAACAGATTTGAACAAGAAGGATGATAATCGCGACTAAGGTTATGTCGTTGGACGAGTAATCGGTGAAGATAATCAAATTAACTTCGTGGGTAGCTTCGTATGACAAACTAGACCAGAAGCCCCTTATCAATTTCAAATTTTGAACCCCAAGTGATGGTGTTCGACCAGTTGTAGGTTGCGACGAGAAGAATAATCAAACTTGATACTTAGGTTTGTTTTAGATATAATTGAGTGTTGTATTCGATTAACGATTGATAGAGGATCATTTAGGTTAGTTTAATTGGACTATTATGATGCGTTAATGCTCAAACGACTATGGAGTTCAAAGCTACGGTTACTCTCTCGATTGGGCTTTGTAACCGGCATTTAAATGTGATTAATTGATGTGTTCAAGTTCGAAACGTGTGCTAGGAAGGATGGTTAGCTATTTGGGATCACGAATCGATCCAAAATCGGTTGTTTTGGAGTCGCCGGAGTGTTGGCCGACGGTGGCCGGAGTAACCCGCCGGATTTACGGGTGATAGGGGGAATTGTTTGGATTTTTAATTAATTACACAATTGACCCCTGTAGTTTGATCTTTATTATTTGATGCCCAAAACTCCATAATTAAAGTTTCTAGATTTACAATTAAGCCCCTGGACTTAATTTAACTTCAAGATTTAACTATTTTATAATTTATCAATTATTTATGAGTTATTACACTTATTATTATTATTATTTTATTATTATTATTATTATTATTATTATTATTATTATTATTATTATTATTATTATTATTATTATTATTATTATTATTATTATTATTATTTTTATTATTATTATTATATTTTTTTATATTTTTTATATGCAATAATTAACATTATTTACCCTCAAATTAAAGAATTAAAGACAAAATAAAGAAAATAGACATAAGTAACACATGAGTTTCATATTTGTCAACAACAGTCCTTACAAGAATAAGCAAAGTTAACTCTTAGTTAACAAAAATTCAAGATGTTACACTGAATGATAACTATACAACTTTACCTGAAACAATGACAAATAGCTTGTCAAACCATTTTTTGCCATGCACCATGTTTGAATCAAAATGTAATGAACAAGTTAATAACAATGAATCCGAGGTAAGTGAAACTGAGTCTTCTGAATCAGATAAAGTCAAACAAAATGACTAAGAATTTGACTTTGATGAATATGATGACTTGGATGATTCTGATGAAGAAGATGATGAATGTGCGGATGAACTGAATATTGGTAAGAATGTGTTATTTGAATCAATCATTCCCAAAGTCGTTGAAGAAACCAAGCTACTATATCCTTCTAAGCAAAGAAACATGTTGAAGACTATAGCTCAGTTAAATGAAGGTCTTCAAAAACTTCATGAGCATCAAAAATCTTCAACTGGAGTGATTGAAAAGTGTACATCTACTGAGGAAGTACACACATCATCTGTAGAAAAAGGAAAGAAGCAACTATCAGCAGAACTTCTTCGGAAGAAGAAACATGCTTCAACAGCAGATCTGCGGAAATCTAAATCTACTGAGTCAGTATAAGATCTGCGGAAGGCAAAAGCAATAACCAATAAGAAATCAATCCAAAAAGTGGTGAACCCTACACAGCAGAAATCAGCAAATGCTAAACAAGAATCCTTTGACATTATGTTAGGAAAGGGAAAGATTTCATCAACTGCAAAGTTTGAAAAAGAATTGAAGGCACAAAGAGATCAAAAGAAGAAGATAATGGTTGACTCTGAAAAAGAATCAGAGGAAATGTATTACAAATGGTGTGATATGAAAAATCACAACACTAAAGACTGTTACTTCAGCAGTTATTGCTCTATTTGCAATATGAACAATCACTTGACTTCTGACTACTACTTCAACAAACATTGTGCAATTTGTAATAAAAATAACCATTCCACACAGGAATGTTATTTCAACAAGAAAAACAAGACAAAGACCACAACTAAACAACAATCTGAGAAGAATGAATCAAACTCTCAATCTAGTGAAAGTCAAGAAGATTCCAAAGCGAAGAAGCAACAAAAACATTAGTTGCTAAAGCCAGGGAAGAAAACATCTGCTAATGATAAACCTCTTAAAGAGAAACCACATAAACAACTCAAAACACGTCACAAGAAGGTGGATTTGATAGATAAGAATGAAAATACTGATGATAAATTCTTTGATCATTTTGAAAAGGGTACACATATACCATAGTCAAAATCAAAGGATGGTGAAACTTTCAATCATCAAGGTTCATCATCAAAATCAAAGCAGCAGATAACAAAAGAAAAGGTTAATGAAGAAGTGATTGAGAAACAAGAACAAAACTCCACAAACTCATCTTCAATAGAATCATCCTCACCACAACCACCACATAATGAATCAATTAGGTCTAAAATTAATATTAAAACATCAAGACTCATTCATGAGGGAGTTACAATTTTAGACATCGCTGGAAATTCCAAGATCATTAAGACTTGGGTTCCTAATTCTAATTGATTTCTTTTTGTGTGCATGAACAATCATGGAGAGATGACAACAAGTGGTATGTTTATAGTGGTTGTTCTGGACATATGACAGGAAACTGTTCTCTTCTCTACGACTTCAAACATAAAAATGCTTCTTATGTGGCATTTGGTGGGGATAAGAAGGGAGGTAAAATTGTTGGTGAAGGAATGGTAACTAATGGTGTGCTCAAATTTGAGAAAGTAAATTATTGTGAAAATCTACAATATAATTTACTGATTGTGTCTCAAATTTGAGATCAAAATTACCATATTATATGATAACACTAATTGTTACATTCTTAAGCCAGGTTTTTCGGTTCCAGAAGATTGGATCCTTCTTAAAGCATCAAGAAAAGGAAACACATATGTTTTGAATATGAAAAATACAACACTTACAAGCAGTGAAACATGCCTGCTATCTAAGTCATCAGAAGATGAATCTTAGTTGTGGCATAGAAGGCTTGTTCACTCCAACATGAAGAACATGAATAAATTAGGGAAAATGAGCTAGTCATTGGATTGCCAAAGAAAGAATTTTATTGTTCAAACCATTATCCTTCATGTTATAAAGGAAAACAACATAGAGTGTCACATAAATCCAAAATTATCAATACAAACACTACACCACTCAAATTGTTTCACATGGATCTATTTGGTCCAACCAATGTGATGAGCATTGAAAAAAGGCAATATTTTTTGGTGGTTGTGGATGATTTCACTAGATTTACATGGGTCTTTTTCTTAAAACAAAAGAGTGAAACATCATAAACATTAATGAAGTTTGTCACCAAGATTAAAAATTAACTTGATTTAAAAAATAAAATTTTCGAGAGTGACAATGGGACCGAATTTGTTAATGCTGACTTAGACTCTTTTTGCAGGAATAAAGGCATTGGAAGGCAATTTAGTGCACCAATATCTCCACAACAAAATGGAGTTGCTGAGAGAAGAAACAGAACTCTCATTAAAGCAGCAAGGACAATGCTAGCTGATTCACAATGGCCTATCACCTTTTGGGCTGAAGCAGTGAACACAACATGCAATGTTCAAACAAGAAATTAATTGTCTAAGAACATAATAAAACACCTTATAAGCTTTTATTTAAAAGAAAACCTTACATAGGATATCTTAGAGCTTTTGGGTGTCATGTATCTATTTTAAACACAGAAGAACAATTAGGAAAGTTTTTAGTAAAAGCCTATGATGGTTTTATTATTGGATACTCTTCAACATCTAAATCGTATAGGACTTACATTCCACAACAAAACAATGTGGAAGAAACTCCTAATGTGTCATTTGATGAATCCTTATTTCCTAAATATGTGAAAGGATCATCATGGTTATTTGATATAGATGCACTCAAAGACTCATTTAACTTTGGTTATTTGAATAATGCAGGTTCTGCGGATACATGCTATCCTATTGTTCCACCAAACATAAATGAAATATCATTATCTGTTGATCCTCCAAGAATACAAACTTAAAGTATCATGGAACAAGGAACTCCAAATAATGCCAATAATGCAGCACAAGACCAGCCTAATGGATCTACATCCTCAGATGAAAACACTTCATCAACAGCTGCTAACTCTGCATCCGCAGATGAGTGTTCTACATCTGGAGATATGGATATTGCATCAGCAGATGTTCCATCCACATCAGTAGATATTCAAAACATTGGAGATGATCCATTGCATTCCAAAGAGTTAATGTTAGCAACTCAACAAATACCATCCATAGGTGTTCCGTAACTCCTACGGAAGCACAAAATACATCCGTAGAAGCTCCTACGGAAGGCATTCACAATGCAGCTGATGTACAAACTCATGATGAAAATCATTCAGCTTCCAATGATCAACATGATGATCTATTTGATTACTTCATTAATTGATCATCTCAGCTGGATCCATCTGTATCAATAAATATGACTAACTTGGAATCATCTATACAGTTGAGTCTATTCCAATAACAAGAATTAATAAGACTCATCCAATAGATAACATCATTGGTGATCTTAATGAAAGAACCACAAGAAGCCAAGGGGGAGTTGCAAACATCTGTCTTTTCACTTGTTTTCTTTCACAAGTGGTTCCTCCAAACATCACAGGTGCACTAAAAGATAATAGCTGGATTGAAGCTATGCAGGAAGAGTTACAAAAATTCAAAAAGCAGAAAGTCTGGAATCTAGTTGATCTACCTGAAGATCAACATCCAATTGGCACAAGGTGGCTTTTCAAAAATAAACTAGATGACAGAGGTATAATTGTGAGAAACAAAGCAAGGCTAATTGCACAAGGCTATACTCAAGAAGAAGGGATAAACTATGATGAAGCTTTTGCACCAGTTGCAAGAATAGAAGCCATAAGAGTATTCCTATCCTATGCATCATATAAGAAGTTCACTGTCTATCAAATGGATGTCAAATGTGCTTTCTTATATGGGAAAATTGATGAAGATGTCTATGTAGCTCAACCTCCTGGTTTTGAAGATCCTGATTACCCACACAGGGTATACAAGCATGACAAAGCTTTGTATGGTCTTCATCAAGCACCAAGAAAATGGTATGAAACATTATCATCTTTCTTGCTGAAGCATGGATATAAAAGGGGAATTATTGATCAGACTCTCTTTCTCAAACAAGAATATCAAGACCTCTTAGTTGTTCAAATTTATGTAGATGACATTATATTTGGATCAACAAACAAGAGACTGTGTGTAAGCTTTTAAGAGTTGATGAAATCTGAGTTTTAAATGAGTTCAATAGGAGAATTAACTTTCTTTCTTGGTCTAAAAGTTCATCAGAAAACAGATTGCGTCTTCATCAATCAAGAGAATTATATACATCAAATATTGAAGAAGTACAATCTTGCTGATACATCTTCATGCAAAACACCTGGCTCAGTAGTTAATAAGATTGTACCTGATCCTACAGGAAACTATATTGATCAAAGATTGTATAGATCAATGATAGGATCTCTTATGTATTTAACTGCTAGTAGACCTGACATTATGTTTGCTATGTGTGTTTGTGCTAGGTACCAATCAGATCCAAAAGAGTCTCATCTGAATGCTGTGAAGAGAATCTTCAGATATCTTAAAGGGAAACCAGCCCTTGGACAAAGGATGGTGACTTCACTCTCTACTCATATTCAGATAGTGACTTTGCAGGATGCAATAACAATAGAAAATTCACAACTGGTGGGTGTCAATTTATAGGACTAAGACTTGTTTCATGGTAGTGCAAAATCAAACAAATGTATCTGTATCCACAGCTGAGGCTGAGTACATAGATGCTTCAGCTGGTTGCTCTCAAGTCCTTTGGTTGCAAAACTAATTACCTGATTATGGTTACAATTTCCTTCAAACTCCAATTTATATTAACAATTCAGCTGCTATGTTTATCACTGCTAACCCAGTGCGACATAGTAAAACAAAACATATTGAAATCCGGTACTATTTTTTGAGAGATTGCTCAAAAAAAAGTTTGATCAAGTTAGTCAAAGTGGATACAACAAATCAACTTGCTGATTTATTCATTAAAGCCTTTGATTCAGTTAGATTTATTTTTCTAATTGAGTCTCCGGGCATGATTAACTCATATTAATCATTATGAACAAAGAAAAGCATGTCTCTGTCCTTGTAAATAGTAATATATAAAACTCAAAAACATTCAGAAAAAAAATATATCCTTCAGAAGATTTATAATTACCTTCGGAAGAAACTTATGTCTTAGTGTCACACCCCGGGCCCAGAGAGGCGGGACGTAACGGTTGGTAAACAACAACCAAAATGCAGCGGAACCTAAATGGTTTATTACAATGCATCTCACAATATTTACATTAGAATATTGGCTTAGTTTCAATTTACAAGGTGTCTCAATCTACAATCTATAGGTATCATGGTCAATCTTTTGGTCAATATTTCTTGAGGCTTCAGTAACTAAGGCTTTTAGGCTCAACCTTTAACTTCAACACCTACCCTCACTTCTTGCTTCGGATTTAGATATCTTCTATTGCTCAGCTAATCTACCTAGCTGTACCTGAAAGACATGCTCAAAAGATTATGTGTCAACATAAAGTTAATGAGTTCAAGTGCTTAAAGTTTAAAAACAAAACGGACTTAACAAATTCTCATTTGATAAAAAGTAATGAATCATAGTTTCAACATCATGGGAGAATCATAATCAACCCCACACTTACTCCCGATTGGCCTCTTCTAAAGTTGTGTTTAACCGGATATTCCAGAAGGAAGAACTGAGCCCCAAACCAGTGAACCATACCTGCCCGGGATGGTTCACCATAGTTTCTTAACAAAACCTGTCACATGCCACAAACGACCCCTCAGGATCTCAGTGGGGTACCCTTCCTGGAACGGAAGCCACTATGTGTGGGGGATTCCCCAAATAGATCTATCCATATAAAACAAGCGGTTCACGAAAGAATTAATGATCATGATATAAGTATCAGCAGGTAACCATAAATCCCACATAAAATCACCAAGTAAAGCACAAATATAGTTCATTCATAACAGAGCATGTTTCACCCCAAAACAGTAGTAAAAAAGGGGATCACTAGAACACACCTGGTATCCTTATATAATTTCTGAGCTTGGTAAAGAAAAGTGAATGTCACACCCCGGGCCCAGGTAGGGTGGGACGTCACAGACTAGCAACAACATATGGCAGCGGAAACAAACCATTATAAGAGCTCAAAGGAGAGAATATCACATGGCATTAATGTTTTTGAAAAGATAGCGGGGCTAGAAACACATCAAGCCCCCAAATGAGTTTTACAATCATCCATAAAATAAATTGTAGTTGTTCAACACAAATATAAAATTGTTCAAATGTTTCATCAAGGAAAATTTGCCAATGCCATGTCACGGGGATAAGTCTAGGTCTTCACAACAGCTAGGATCTCTTCATACATTACCTGAAACATGCTCAAAAGAAAATTGTGTCAACTAAAAAGTTGGTGAATTCAAGTGCTTAAAGTTTAAAAACAAAAGGACTTAACAAATCCTTCTTTGATTAAAAGAAAATATTCATTGTTTATCATCGTGGGAAAAATCATAATCAACCTTGCACTCAGTCCCGGTTGGCCTCTTCTAAAGTTGTGTTTTACCGAATATTCCCGAAGGAAGAAACTGAGCCCCAAACCAGTGAACCCTACCTGCCCGGATGGTTCACCATAGTATCTTAACAAAACTTGTTACATGCCACAACGACCCCTTAGGATCTCAGTCGGGTAACCTTCCTGAAACGAAAGCCACTGTGTGTGGGGGATTCCCCAAATAGATCTATCCATATAAATCAAGCGGTTCACGAAAGAATTAATGATCATGATATAAGTATCAGCAGGTAATCACAAATCCCACATAGAATCATCAAGTAAAGCACAATCATAGTTCATAAAAAGTAGAGCATGTTTCATCCCAAAACAATAGTAAAAAGGGGATCACTAGAACTCACCTTAGGTTTCCAATCAAAAGTCTCTTGGTGTGCCGGGAAGTGTCTCAAGTCTAGCACCCTAACATGTACATATTAAGCAATAAGCTACTGCCCTAAACTCATTCAAGGTGCAACAATGGTGTCAAGGGTTTAGCTATTGAGTAAGGCTTTGGTTTCGTGAAGGTTTGTATAAAAAGTTTCCTTTTATGGCAGGTCAAGGAGTCTTCATGAAAATTAGGATTTTCACTTAATTTGATTAAGTATACTAAGAAATTTTGTTGTTCAAGTGTTTATTAGCTTCCTGGAAGTCGGTTATAAGGTTTGGAAAAATTTTACAGTTTGGTCCCTCAAGTTTCAAAATTGACAGTTTCTACCCTCAAGTTTAGTTTCTTGCCCCTTTATGTCATTTAAGACCAAAAATCAGATTATTAGAGTCATATTATGATTATTATGGAGTAAGTGGTTCAAAACTTTAGTTTACGGGTTCGATTTTAAAAACTGCGCGTTCAACGTTCCCGGTTACGGTAAAAGCCGGTTAGTTTTAACAGTAATTTGGAGTTTTCATATATTTAAATCTTGGACCAGTAGGTATTTTCTAAAAGATATCTTTATAAATTTTTAAGTCCTTAAATTGTGTAAATGGCCCTTTTATAGTTAAAAATCTTGTTTTTACGTTTGACCCGTTAATACGCGGTTTTGACCGGGTTTGACCATTTAAAGCTTGTTTGACCAATTTTTCAAATCCTTTAAGTCTTTTATTACTTAACTTACTGAAATCATATGATTTTTATAAATCTTAGTTTTGAACTCTATTTTTATGGATTTTTCTCAAAAACGATGCTCGGTTTGTACCCGTTTTTAGTTAAAACGTCATTTATTTGTGTTTTTGACCATTTAAATTATCCATTGACTCCAGAGTACTTTATTTATCATTTTTGAGCCTGGAATACTTTTCAAGAATGTTAAATTCATAGTCTTACTATTTTTAAGTCATTTTACCATGTTTTCGGGTCCCGAAAGTGACTAAAAGAGGGTAAATCACAACATGTCCTTTATTCCAGAGATTAAACATTGCTAACACTTCTAATATTCATTAAAACCTACTGAAATTTCAGTCCCAACAAGTTGCCTAGTTGATCTATACATCCATATGCTTCAAATATGTAGAAAATGTCATAACCGACAATTACACTTGTGTAAACCATCTTAACTTGAGTTTAAATGTTACCAACACTTCATTTAACTTCATAAACAGATTATTAAGGTGTCATTAAGTCGTTCATGAGTGGGTTATGGCTCTTGGTTAAAAGGATTTTTCAAACAAATGCTTAAAAGGGTGTTGTTACATGTAGAAAGGAGGGTTTCAAGGTGAAATCCATGTATCAACCGTGGATTTGAGTATGTAGCCTCTTGGAACTTTTAAAAACAGGTTCTTGGGAGTCCATTAAGTCATAAAAATGCAGGTCACAAGTTTGGTTTACAAGAGTTGAAGCTTTCACAAGTTAGATGATACCAAAACACTCAAAATGAGGGTTTTCATGGTGGAACTCGGTTTCCACCTCAAGAATGACTAAATAACATGAGGTTTACCTTCCAGAACGTTGGGAACTCCTTAAGAACAAGATGATGGTGAGATGTTTCTGCTAGAACAAGGAAATACACGGTTCTTAGGTGATTAATGAAGAAAACAAGTGAAAAGTCACAAAACCGACAACATGAGCTTACACTCGATGTAACTCACGATTTAGAAGGTGTTGTTGGTCGTGAATGGCTTGAAACTCCTTGGACTTGAATGGAGAAGCTCGAACCAAGGCTGGAAAGGTGGAACAAGTATGTTTGTGTGACCAAAACTCGCGAACTAGGCCACTTCTTTGCGGTTTTGCTCTTGGCCGAATGGAACTTGGTGTGTTCTTCGAATTTTCTTGCACAAGTCTTAGAGAGAATTGTTTGAGAGTGTTGTGAGGTGTGAGTGTGTGTGAGCAGCTGATGGATTCGAATAAAGGGAGAGAAGGAGAGAGGGAGAGATGTGCATGAAAGGTGAGTGGGTGTGGGGGTGGTGGTGAAGAGAGGAGAGGAGTGGTGAGAGGGGGGGCGGCCGATTTGGAGTGTAGTGAGGGAATTCTTATTTAAATTTTTAATGGTAAATTGATATTATGTAGTGTAATTTTTGTAGTATTGGGTATTATGTATTATTTAGTGGATGGTGAATTGAGGTATCTAATGCATGCCCATGCATGCATGGCCGAAAATTATGTAAGTGTGAGTGTGTATGCTCACATTTTAATTGCCTTCTCTTGAATTAAATTTTGTAAGGGTGACTAGTTGACATTCCCGGGACACTAATTTTTAAAAAGGTAGAAACCTAAATTAGCTAAAAGTCCATAATAAAAATCACATAAAATCATAATTTACATCAAGTAGTAAGAATTGTTTCCAATTTAGTAGTAGGGTTGAATAGTTTCAATTATTAGCACTCATAACATGGATAATGATGCAAGTAATCTAGGGTTAGGGTAACAACCTGGAGGTCGGTTGTCACATTCTCCCACCGTTTAGGAAATTTCGTCCCGAAATTTTAACTCTGATTAGAGACTGAACGGGTGGGTTTGAAGAGGTGTGGATAGTTCTTCCTCATTTCATCTTCACGCTCCCAAGTAAATTCAGGTCCTCGCTTAGAGTTCCATCTAACCTTAACCTTGGGTATGCGGCTCCGCCGGAGTTGTTTGACCAAACGATCCGTGATCTCCACAGGTTCTTCCACAAAATTCAGTTTGTCGCTTATTCTTGCTTCTTTTAATGGTAGTTCCAGGGTTTTGTCTACCATGCTCTTCTTCAAGTTTGACACATGAAAGGTGTCGTGTATGTGACTCAACCCCGGGGGTAGTTTCAACTTATATGCCACTGGGCCAATTCTCGCCAATATTTCGAATGGTCCAATGTATCTTGGGCTTAGTTTTCCTCTCTTTCCGAACCTCACCGTTCCTTTCCACGGTGCTACTTTTAGCATCACCATGTCGCCCACTTGGAACTCTAGAGGTTTCCGCCTCCTGTCAGCGTACTTCTTCTGTCGATCTCTGGCTGCTTTCAGTCGCTCCTTTATCTTATAGATCTTGTCGGTGGTTTCCAACACTATGTCGGGTCCCATCACTTGGCTATCACCAATCTCATTCCAACTCAAGGGTGATCGGCATTTCCTGCCATAAAGGGCCTCATACGGAGCGGCTTTGATACTCGCGTGGTAACTATTGTTATAGGCGAATTCCACCAAAGGAAGATGGTTATCCCAGTTTCCGCCAAAGTCCATCACGCAAGCTCTTAACATGTCTTCCATCGTTTTCCGTCGGTCTGAGGGTGGTAAGCCGTGCTAAGATCTAAACGGGTTCCTAAAGCTTGCTGGAATGATTTCCAGAAACGAGAGGTGAAACGGCTATCACGGTCGAAGATGATCGACAAAGGCACTCCATGCCTCGTTACAATCTCGTCGACATAAAGTTGGGCCAATTTCGTCATGTCGTAGTCTTCTCTAATTGGCAAGAAGTGAGCTGATTTTGTTAATCTATCCACTATTACCCAAATGGCATCGTGACCTTTAAACGTTCTGGGCATCTTGGTAACAAAATCCATCGTAACATTATCCCATTTCCATTCTGGGATTTCAGGTTGCTGTAACGTTCCTGATGGTTTTTGGTTCTCAGCTTTTACCATGGCAAAAGTTAAACATTTCCCCACATAAACAGCGATTGATCTCTTGATTCCCGGCCACCAGAAAAGTGTCTTTAAATCCTGGTACATCTTATCACTTCCAGGGTGAATTGAATACCTAGACTTGTGTGCTTCGTCGAGGATTACTTCTCGAATTCCTCCGTGTTTTGGCACTCAAGCCCTTCCACCATATCTATATGTACCATCGTCCCCTATCTCCAATTGCTTTTCCATTCCAGTCAATCCTTCTTCCTTTAGTTTTTCTTCCTTTAATGCCTCGCCTTGAGCTTCCTTCAGTTTTGCTATAAGGTTGGTATACACACTCATCCTTAAGGCTCGTACTCGAAGAGGTTTCTCTCTTTCCTTTCGGCTCAACGCATCCGCCACAACATTGGCCTTACCAGGATGGTAGCGGATCTCGCACTCGTAATCGTTCAATAGCTCGACTCATCTTCTCTGACGCATGTTGAGCATCTTTTGGTCAAGGATATGCTGCAAGCTTCTATGGTCAGTGTAGATGATGCACTTTGTGCCATAAAGGTAGTGCCTCCACATCTTGAGGGCAAACACCACGGCACCCAACTCCAGATCGTGCGTCGTGTAGTTCTTCTCATGATCATTCAGCAGTCTCGATGCGTAAGCAATCACCTTGTTGCGTTGCATTAATACACATCCTAGCCCTTGACGCGAAGCGTCACAATAGACCACGAAGTCTTCTACTCCTTCTGGAAGAGAAAGGACAGGTGCACTGCATAACTTCTCCTTAAGTGTTTCAAACGCCTCGTTCTGCTCTCGCTCCCACACAAAGGTTGTGTTCTTCTTGGTTAGTGCGGTCAAAGGTTGCACTATACGCGAGAAGTCCTTTATAAATCTCCGGTAATAGCCAGCCAGTCCTAAGAATTGCCTTATCTCCGTAGGAGTTTCAGGAATCTTCCAATTCTTTATGGCCTCAATTTTGGAAGGGTCAACTTGAATCCCATCCTCATTTACCACATGACCTAAGAATTGGATCTGGCGCATCCAAAATTCACATTTAGAGAACTTGGCATATAGTTGCTCATTCTTGAGCAATTCAAGAATTAGCCTGAGATGCTTCTCGTGCTCGTCTTTACTTCGGGAATAGATCAGTATGTCGTCGATAAACACGATCACAAACTTGTCGAGGTAAGGGCGGCAAACGCGATTCATGAGGTCCATGAATGCTGCTGGAGCATTAGTCAGTCCAAAGGGCATGACCAAATACTCATAGTGTCCATACCTAGTTCGGAAGGTTGTTTTGGGTACGTCTTCTTCTCTTATCTTCAGTTGGTGGTATCCTGACCTCAAGTCTATTTTGGAGAAATAACTTGCTCCTTGCAGTTGATCAAATAGGTCATCTATTCTCGGAAGAGGGTAACGGTTCTTTATGGTCAGCTTATTCAATTCCCTGGAATCAATGCACATTCGCAGGGTTCCGTCTTTCTTTTTCACGAATAGTACCGGGGCACCCCATGGAGAGACACTCGGACGTATAAATCCCTTGTCCAGTAGTTCTTGAATTTGTACCATTAGCTCCTTCATCTCAGGTGGGGCGAGTCGGTACGGTGCCTTGGCTACCGGCGCAGCACCAGGCAACAAGTCTATCTGGAATTCAACTTGCCGATTCGGGGGGAGTCCTGGTAGTTCTTCCGGAAACACCTCTGGGTATTCCGAAACCACGGGAATCTCTTCGATCTTCTTCTCCTTTTGGGCTTTCATCACATATACTATAAAAGCTGGACATCCCTTCATCAAGCTCTTGGTAGCTTTTAAGTGGGATATCATAGGGTACAGAGTGTTACTCCTTTCACCTTCTACCACTAACACTTCTTCGTCACTCAACGGTATCTTGAGTAGTCGCTCATCACATACGATTTCGACTTTATGCTTCGCTAACCAGTCCATACCCACAACCACATCAAATCCTCCTAACTTAATGGGCATTAAGTCAATCTTAAACGTATTCCCTTTTAGATTCAGGGGGCAATCCCTAATGATTTCGTTAGCTTCTAAAATATTACCGTCAGCTAATTCTACGGTAAACGTATCAGTCAAGGTACACACGTCTAAGTCAATCAATGGCCTAAAAGTACTAGAGATAAAACTAGCAGTCGCTCCAGTATAAACAGTACAGTAGCGGGATGATTGTTTACAAGGAACGTACCGTTGACCACGTCGGGTTCCCTACGAGCTCCTGCTGGGTCCATAACGAAAGCTCTTCCCTTAGGCTTGTTGTGCTTGGCATCCTTGTCTCTACCCAGCTTAGGACACTTGTTCCTCATATGCCTTGGATCTCCACACTCATAGCATTGTTTCCCCGGTGCGTAAGTACAGTCTTTAATTAAATGGCCTGTTCTCTTGCACCTAAACACATGGCATCGGGTTACATTCCCCTTGATGATGTAACTTGCACTTGCTGCAGAATGGGCTTGTCCCCGTATACAATCTCCGGTTTTTGCTTCCTTGATCATCACGTCTCACTCCTTCAGAACTCCTTCTACTTGACCCACTACTACTTCCAACCGCTCTTTTCGCTTCAAACCACTTCCTTTTATCACCAACAAACTTCTTCTTCTCATCAGCCCTTGCTTGATCGGTCCTTCCAGCCCTAATTAGATCATTAGTCAAACTGCTGGTAAGGTCGACAGCAGCTTGCGGGGTTACAGGCTGGGAGGAACGGACCATACCCCTAACTCTTGGGTGTAGTCCCCAGATGAACCGTGCTACACCTTTGGCTTCTGGCGTCACCAAATGTGGCACAAGTCGGGACAGGGCTACGAAACGATTGATGTATTCGGTGTAGTTGGGTCCTTTCATCTCCAAGCTTAAAAATTCTGTCTCCAGCTTCTCGAGTTGATTGATGGGGCAATACTTGTTGGTCATCAGCTCTCGAAATTCAGTCCAACCCATTCGATTAGCCACGTTTCTTCCACGGCTCTGAGTAATGGACTTCCACCATTCAAGAGCTGATCCCTTGAGAGATTGTGATGCAAACCTCACCATATGCTCCATCTTGCATTCGCTGATGTCTAAGACAGCTTCCATTTCGTCAATCCACCTGTAAGTCTCTATAGCACCCTCGGTGCCATAGAAGTCCTTGGGCTTACATGCCATGAAGGTCTTATAAGAGCATCCATTCCTTAACGCCTCGGCTTCTTCGTCGTGGCTCTCATCGTTTACCGGCCGGTCGTTACCAGTAGTGTTATCCCGGTCCGCATTTATCTGTGCAATGATAGTCGGAATGGCGTTAGCCAGTTGCTGAGCTACGAGGTTAGCAATCCTTTCGTCACTCTCTTGATTAGTATTTTCCCCGTGGGGAGTCCCTGGTGGAGTAGGTTGGTTTCCAATAGGCCTTGCTTCCTCATGGCGGCCCCTGGCGGCTCCACGTCGTCCAAAACGTGTTCCTCTGCGAGTCGGCATTCTGATAGTATCACAAATAGATTCGTTTAGCATCTCAAAATTTTGTTTCGAATAGCCTATGCATCATTATCCTATCACACCATGCCTCGGAAGAGGGATCATGGCATGCACATATGTATTTACAACCCACTAAAGAACCTTACAAAGTCCAAATCAAAACATGACATAATAGTTGGGCAACCATTTTAGAAAAGGCACAGACCAATTTCAAGGCACAACAAAACATATAGCAATTTAATACAGACAGTTTAATAATTCTAGCATCCCAATAGCAGTTTACGATAGTATCATCCAAACAAATAGAATCAGAGTCATGCTCTTACAAATTGGAAGGTGCCATCACCCCCATGATAATAAAATAATAGTATCGAATAAGAATTCAAATAGTTTCCTTCTACTGTCCACAGACAGATAATCCCACTGAGTACTCCAGCTCTCACATCCACTTCCTCTTCAGCCAACCAAACCATCCTGTACCCTTCTTCCTCTGCTCCTGCTCCAAACGCTTCACTCCCTGTGTAGCCATCATCGCCTGGAATTGAGCCGACTGAGAAGTTCGAGTGGCGTGCTGAACAGTCAGCTCATGACGGCGAACAGTCCTCAAAATCTCATCCAATGTCGCATCGGAGGGTCCTACATCACTTGCCCGGCGACTCGACTGGGAGTACCTATCACCAGCCAGTACGCTAGGGCCGTCATACATACTATGTCTCGGCGGCATCAGGCGTTCGTCACGAGGGTCAAACAGTGGAGGTACCGATGTCGGAATCCTAACAGGCGGGGGAGGAGGAGGAGGCATCCTAAAGGATACGGAGGATCCTGGCCTAACGCTTTTGCGAGGTCGGGTGACAGTACGCGCACCCCTATTCCCAATAGGTGGGATGGGTGAGAGGGTCGGAGCAGCTACTTGAGGAGAGTGTGATCGCGTTCGGCTTCGGGAAGGTGATGTGGAGGAAGAGTCCTCGGAAGCCTCAGTGTCTTCGGACGTGACGGATATCCACCCTGGATGTCCGCATCTCCGGAGGTATGCCTCATACTCTGTCTGGGGCTTCCCTCTCCTCAGGTTTCCGGTAGGAGCGGTCTCAGTGTCGGGGTGAGCAGGCGCCTTTCCTTTATCAGCCATAGACGTTGTCCTGTAAGAAATACATCATGAGTAATTTGGTTTCTCATAGCTCATGATTTATATAATAGTACTAATAATAGTAGTGATGGCAATAGTATCTGTTATTCCAACATATAGCTGTCTGTTTTGCCCAGATCAATAGTCTCTTCAAGTAGTATCGGATAACATAGTTCATCATAAAAATCATTTAAATCCCCTTTTTAAAATTAGTTTCAAATCATCAATATAAACCAGAAAAAGTCCAACCATAACCTAAAGATCAGTGATGGAAATTACGCGTCCGGTAAATTCATGATTACGTTGATCAAGTGTAATCATCAATTTACCCAACCCGATCATCCCAACACTTCCCACAAGGACAGTCCTAGGGTATCAGGGTTGTAGCCTAGGGTCTACTATGGTATTCCCGACTTCTCTACAACCTTTGGCTCTGATACCAATCTGTCACACCCCCGGGCCCAGGTAGGGTGGGACGTCACAGACTAGCAACAACATATGGCAGCGGAAACAAACCATTATAAGAGCTCAAAGGAGAGAATATCACATGGCATTAATGTTTTTGAAAAGATAGCGGGGCTAGAAACACATCAAGCCCCCAAATGAGTTTTACAATCATCCATAAAATAAATTGTACTTGTTCAACACAAATATAAAATTGTTCAAATGTTTCATCAAGGAAAATATGCCAATGCCATGTCACGGGGATAAGTCTAGGTCTTCACAACAGCTAGGATCTCTTCATACATTACCTGAAACATGCTCAAAAGAAATTGTGTCAACTAAAAAGTTGGTGAATTCAAGTGCTTAAAGTTTAAAAACAAAAGGACTTAACAAATCCTTCTTTGATTAAAAGAAAATAATCATTGTTTATCATCGTGGGAAAAATCATAATCAACCCTGCACTCAGTCCCGGTTGGCCTCTTCTAAAGTTGTGTTTTACCGGATATTCCCGAAGGAAGAAACTGAGCCCCAAACCAGTGAACCCTACCTGCCCGGATGGTTCACCATAGTATCTTAACAAAACTTGTTACATGCCACAACGACCCCTTAGGATCTCAGTGGGGTAACCTTCCTGGAACGGAAGCCACTGTGTGTGGGGGATTCCCCAAATAGATCTATCCATATAAATCAAGCGGTTCACGAAAGAATTAATGATCATGATATAAGTATCAGCAGGTAACCACAAATCCCACATAGAATCATCAAGTAAAGCACAATCATAGTTCATAAAAAGTAGAGCATGTTTCATCCCAAAACAATAGTAAAAAGGGGATCACTAGAACTCACCTTAGGTTTCCAATCAAAAGTCTCTTGGTGTGCCGGGAAGTGTCTCAAGTCTAGCACCCTAACATGTACATATTAAGCAATAAGCTACTGCCCTAAACTCATTCAAGGTGCAACAATGGTGTCAAGGGTTTAGCTATTGAGTAAGGCTTTGGTTTCGTGAAGGTTTGTATAAAAAGTTTCCTTTTATGGCAGGTCAAGGAGTCTTCATGAAAATTGGGATTTTCACTTCATTTGGTTAAGTATACTAAGAAATTTTGTTGTTCAAGTGTTTATTAGCTTCCTGGAAGTCGGTTATAAGGTTTGGAAAAATTTTACAGTTTGGTCCCTCAAGTTTCAAAATTGACAGTTTCTACCCTCAAGTTTAGTTTCTTGCCCTTTATGTCATTTAAGACCAAAAATCAGATATTAGAGTCATATTATGATTATTATGGAGTAAGTGGTTCAAAACTTTAGTTTACGGGTTCGATTTTAAAAACTGCGCGTTTAACGCTCCCGGTTACGGTAAAAGCCGGATAGTTTTAACAGTAATTTGGAGTTTTCATATATTTAAATCTTGGACCAGTAGGTATTTTCTAAAAGATATCTTTATAAATTTTTAAGTCCTTAAATTGTGTAAATGGCCTTTTATAGTTAAAAATCTTTTTTTTACGTTTGACCCGTTAATACGCGGTTTTGACCGGGTTTGACCATTTAAAGCTTGTTTGACCAATTTTTCAATCCTTTAAGTCTTTTATTACTTAACTTACTGAAATCATATGATTTTTATAAATCTTAGTTTTGAACTCTATTTTTATGGATTTTTCTCAAAAACGATGCTCGGTTTGTACCCGTTTTTAGTTAAAACGTCATTTATTTGTGTCTTTGACCATTTAAATTATCCATTGACTCCAGAGTACTTTATTTATCATTTTTGAGCCTGGAATACTTTTCAAGAATGTTAAATTCATATTCTTACTATTTTTAAGTCATTTTACCATGTTTTCGGGTCCCGAAAGTGACTAAAAGAGGGTAAATCACAACATGTCCTTTATTCCAGAGATTAAACATTGCTAACACTTCTAATATTCATTAAAACCTACTGAAATTTCAGTCCCAACAAGTTGCCTAGTTGATCTATACATCCATATGCTTCAAATATGTAGAAAATGTCATAACCGACAATTACACTTGTGTAAACCATCTTAACTTGAGTTTAAATGTTACCAACACTTCATTTAACTTCATAAACAGATTATTAAGGTGTCATTAAGTCGTTCATGAGTGGTTATGGGTCTTGGTTAAAAGGATTTTTCAAACAAATGCTTAAAAGGGTGTTGTTACATGTAGAAAGGAGGGTTTCAAGGTGAAATCCATGTATCAACCGTGGATTGAGTATGTAGCCTCTTGGAACTTTTAAAACAGGTTCTTGGGAGTCCATTAAGTCATAAAAATGCAGGTCACAAGTTTGTTTTACAAGAGTTGAAGCTTTCACAAGTTAGATGATACCAAAACACTCAAAATGAGGTTTTCATGGTGGAAATCGGTTTCCACCTCAGAATGACTAACATAACATGAGGTTTACCTTCAAGAACGTTGGGAACTCCTTAAGAACAGATGATGGTGAGATGTTTCTGCTACAACAAGGAAATACACGGTTCTTAGGTGATAAATGAAGAAACAAGTGAAATGTCACAAAACCGACACATGAGCTTACACTCGATGTAACTCACGATTTAGAAGGTGTTGTTGGTGTGAATGGCTTGAAACTCCTTGGACTTGAAGGGAAGCTCGAACCAAGGCTGGAAAGGTGGAACAAGTATGGTTGTGTGACCAAAACTCACGAACTAGGCCACTTCTTTGCAGTTTTGCTCTTGGCCGAATGGAACTTGGTGTGTTCTTCAAATTTTCTTGCACAAGTCTTAGAGAGAATTGTTTGAGAGTGTTGTGAGGTGTGAGTGTGTGTGACCAGCTGATGGATTCGAATAAAGGGAGAGAGGGAGAGATGTGCATGAAAGGTGAGTGGGTGTGTGGGGTGGTGGTGAAGAGAGGAGAGGAGTGGTGAGAGGGGGGACGGCCGATTTGGAGTGTAGTGAGGGAATTCTTATTTAAATTTTTAATGGTAAATTGATATTATGTAGTGTAATTTTTGTAGTATTGGGTATTATGTATTATTTAGTGGATGGTGAATTGAGGTATCTAATGCATGCCCATGCATGCATGGCCGAAAATTATGAGTGTGAGTGTGTATGCTCACATTTTAATTGCCTTCTCTTGAATTAAATTTTGTAAGGGTGACTAGTTGACATTCCCGGGACACTAATTTTTAAAAAGGTAGAAACCTAAATTAGCTAAAAGTCCATAATAAAAATCACATAAAATCATAATTTACATCAAGTAGTAAGAATTGTTTCCAATTTCATAGTAGGGTTGAATAGTTTCAATTATTAGCACTCATAACATGGATAATGATGCAAGTAATCTAGGGTTAGGGTAACAACCTGGAGGTCGGTTGTCACAGTGAAGGTCACCAACAAAGCAATCCTAA
Source organism: Flaveria ramosissima (assembly GCA_025215565.1). NCBI lineage: Eukaryota > Viridiplantae > Streptophyta > Magnoliopsida > Asterales > Asteraceae > Flaveria > Flaveria ramosissima. The sequence continues at coordinate 7,157,341 of CM046046.1, read as the reverse complement.
TTAGAACATATGAGATTCATGTTTAGAATTAGCACGATGTCATTACATGCGTGCGGTTGAGCTCTTTAGTTAACTTAAAGTTAACGATTAGTATCATTGATGTACATTAGCTTCTTGTGAAATTATCAATTTATGCACTAACTCGTGCATATTAGGTTAATTAATGCCTTTATCCAATGAATGATTCTTTGCATAGAAAATGTAGCCATAAACGGTTGACATCAAGGATTCCAAAACTTTATAGATAATTTTTATTGATGATGTAAGTAATCTATAATGTTCCAAATGAGCTTTATAATGCTTACACTTATATCATAATGTTAAATTGATTGATGCTAGAGTAATCCAAATATTGATAATAGTTGTCGATATATTGAATAAAAGGGGTGATACAAATAATATTTATTCCAATAATAATTAGATGATCGACTATTAATAGTATAAAGATGATGGATTATTATAGGATTATGAGTCTTGAATAAATACGCGAGAATATCGGTTAACCAAAAGTATCCATTGTATATATATATATATATATATATATATATATATATATATATATATATATATATATATATATATATATATATATATATATATATATATATATATATATATATATATATATATATATATATATATATATATATATATATATATATATATAGGTATGTACAATTGCATTTTATATATATTAATCATCTATACGACTTGTAAGGATTTTATGTGTCACGAGATTAGATAACTTCATATATGTTTCTAATATCTTTGATCATATGAATACATTTCCAATGTTGTTTTTCATTATGCGATTGCTCACGTTATTTTAAATTTTCGCATCCATTCATGATGATTTATAAACTAGTTAACATTTTATACATATTTGTAGCTCAACGCACACACAAGTTAGTATATAATCATTATATTTACAAATATGAATGTCTAGCGCACGGTTATACCTAACGTTTCCATATCGCATCCTAGAACTCGCTTGATCCGACCCGCATCGCGTTGACTGTCAATTGACCAGTTTGACCAACTTTGACCAAGGTTTGACCTAACCAAAACACACCAAGATTACATACAACACTACTACATTGTTATCTCGCAACCAAACGCAACTAAACCGCAACATACGTTACCAAACATCTCGGTTATGACTTTTACCACAAATATCCACCACATGCAGCCACTATCCACCATGGATCGCCACCGGGCACCACCGGCAGGCCCGGAGCAGCCGGAATTCTTGCCGGAGTAAGGCTCCAAACCGCCAACTTTTCCAAGGATCTTGCAAAGATTCTACATGAACCCACTAGAATAATGTCAAACAGCTCTAACACACCTCAAATAGCAGCAACCACCACCCACAATAATTGGTCCTTACCTCCGGCAAGCGCTGCCGCGGCCGGCAGCCACCAAGCGGCCGAAACCATAGCTGCCGTCAATTTCAACTGTCCATAACTTTCAAACCGCTAAGAGTTAGCGAGTATAGCTACCACCATTGGAAAGATCTCGTCGAGAGGAATAGGAGCATGTGCGGCACTCGCCGCCACTCGCGGCTCCGGCGGCCGGAACCCTCGCCGGAACCCTAGCCGTCGCTGTCTTCTCATCGCAATATCTCCACCATCGTTGCGAATCAGAAGAAACTAACACCACCATTGTATTTAGGAGGTCGAAGTTAGTAGGGGTAGGTTGAGAATTTCGCCGGACACCGCCGCCGCTGCTCCGCCGTGGAGCCTCCTGCTCCGGCGGTTGCGGCTGCTGCAGCTCTTGGGAGCATTTTTCTTGGTTTTTAGGGTTTAGAAAATGAGGAAATGAGGGAAATTTTTGTTTAAATACCTAGGGTTTTTGAGTGGGCTTCCCTTCAACATCGCGTAAATGCCCCATGATCCTCCTTATCGCGTAACAACCGGTCTTTTGTATCGAATATCATTAGATGACCTATAATAGATATATTTAATTACCTTTATTCGAAATAAAACAAATTTGGTATATTTATCGTCAAATTCTCGGGTTGGACCTAATCTCAGGCCGGTCCACGCCTCGGTCGCGTCTTGAACCACATTGCTCCTGGATAACCGTCTCACTCTCTAATTTAGAATATGATAATAAATATAATAATTAGATAAATATTTACGATGTTATCGGGCTTGGTTGACTTATTAGATGTCAGTTAAATGCCGGTGAAAATCGTATTCAGGTTTCTCACACTTATCTTGGTGGATTATGCACGTTTGATGTTGAATCCCTTAGCAAGCATTATTTAAGATATATGTTGTGATTAACAATGATTTTGATAGGATGACAAGCCATTATAAGGAAATTCTGATGGAACTCAGACGTTAGTACGCGTTAGATTACCGGACTTTACTCGGTATAGGTTTCTGAATCTGTTTTTAGTTTGGATCTTTCTATAGTTACTTCAAGTCACATAATAATTCATTATTTTATGATTACTCATTTAGTTAGTTTGCAACGTGTACTTGGGCCTTAAATGGGCCTTGTTTAGAAGTTCGGGCCCTTATTGGGCTTATTGGGCCTGAAAATGCTAGTTTCTTTTCCAAGTTTTTCTTTGGTAAGCCTAAATCAATCCGGACCTTTATTGGGTCCTATACTACATTAAGTTTGCTAATTGGGCTAGATTTCAGAGGTGTTACATTCTCCCCTCCTTTAAGAAATTTTGTCCTTGAAATTTTAGTATCGCTAACATTGTTTCTGAGTGTGATACACTCATAGTATCAGTCTTGAGGATTTAAAGCTATTCAGCTGAGCATTCCAGGACGAAAGTTGTCGATTATGTATCAAACAACCGGGTTTGATTTAGATTCAAGTACTTATCCCAACGTTAGAACAGGTTTGACAAAATCAGTTAGTCGTTTCATGAATAGATTTTTGGCTTCTCAATTACATCATTTAACATTTGTACAAAATTAACAAGAATTGATTCTCCACTATGGTTCAATGCACAATCCTACTAGGTAGATCTAGTAAGGAGACGAATACCAAAAATCCCGACAGTATTACCATCCTCACGGAGAATCTTATGAAAGGTTGTGAAGTATCAGATGTCGGTGTGAATGCCTTCAATTAGACGTAATAGTAAAGTCGGCTATACGTCACTATTAACTCCTTAATATCATAAGGTAACATGTCATAAGATGTCATAGATTAAAGACTTCAGATCAAGGAGGATTTGGGTTTCTCAAAGAGTATAGATTAATATTTAGGTACCGCATGATTATTCCCATAAATCTAAAACTAAGAAGTTTTCACGATCAATAAGAATGAAGAGGTTAGGTCACACATAAAGGTCACTACTTTTCCAACCTTCCTACTCCGGAACGATACTGCATGCGATAATCCTAGTCTTCGAGTAGTTCCACCTATCTTAACTTCGCATGTCAAGAGTTTTCCCATACAGGATGTGTAGGATCTTATATGCCCAAGACACATACAAGAATGATGTGGTTAGTACGTTATGATCCAAGTCAGGTCATACCCAATAACAGGCTATACAAACACTAACAAACACTAACAAACACTTATTTATTGATAAGATCATACAATAAATGTTTGACACCCATTTAGAAAATTGGTTTTCTAAATATTGCTTTTGTGATAGAACGTCATTATGTGGATAATATGTTCATGAGAAAATTTTATGTTTTATTATTTAAGTTGGTTAAATAATAAAATATAAAAGAGTGTTATGTTATGAAATTAAACTAAGTTTTAATTTTATAAGTTGTTTATTGAAAGAGTGTTATAAATAATAAAAGATGAAAAAAAAGGTGGGAAGACCCTTTGGTCTTCAAATTTCGGCCGCCCAAAATGGGCATGGGGAACCTCATTTTAGTCTTGTTTTATGCAAGACATTATTAACTAGAACACTCTTTCATCATAACACTTGAACTCTCTCTTTCTCTCACACATTAGCAAGAGTCTTTCTCTCCCTTCTTCTCTCAAATATTTCGAATTTTTTGGCTGATTTGCAAGAGATTGTTGGCTGAATTTTCAGATTCAAGAAGGACAAAGCTTGGTGTAACACTCCCTAGCAAGTAAGTGTTTGGAAGGCTTGTGGGTATCACGATTTGAGGTCCTCCACCTTGAAGGATTGCTGCTCATAACATCATCATCTTCAAAGATTTTGACTTCATTGAGCTGCTGAAAGGTAGTAAATCACAGCTCATTGTGGCTGTGATTTTATGTACATTTACATATGTTCATAGCATGCTTATTCACATATAATGATCCTTTTGTTTTGGGTTTGTTTTTTACATATATGTGTCACCATAAAACATGAAATTTCAGCTTTATAATCATGTTTTAATATATATATATATCCGCTGCGTTTTTCAGAAAGTTTAAGATGTTAAACTTGGTTTTATGTTCTAACAAACCCAACAATGGCATCAAGAGCCGGTTATGTGGATAGCTTGCTTGTTCTTGTCCTTTAAAAATCGTTTTATGGGACTTTATAATCTTTTTAAGGGCTGCTATATTCTTGTATGTTGAATCCCCAAACTTTCAAGGTTATATTACACATGCTTGTGATTAAACCTTGAAAGATATGTATGTTGATATGTATGTTGTTTGGACAATGTTTAAAACCCGAAATTTCAGTTTATGTTGGCTGAAATTTCGTGGGTTTTAGAGGGGATTCATTATTATTTTGGATGATATGATGAATGTTAATATTGGTGCATAACCTAGCCTTTGGCCTTGTGTTGTTTGGATGATTGCAATGGTTGTTTTTGTTTATTCAATGGGGTTGTAATTTTATTCATTTGTGCTTTGTTTAAAATGTAATTTATTTATTATTGGGTTGTAATAAATAGATTAGGTGCATTTTCATTTTACTAGATATCTTGTATTAGGACTTTATATCTTGTAATACGAAGACATATGCATTGGAAGCACAAAGGAGAAACATGGAGCATTTTGGATGCGGTTTCAAGTGGGAGGCTTTTGGAAGCTTTCTATGTGTTTTTGTTATGACCCTTAGGAATGCCTTTGGACCACACTTGTGATGGCAAACAAGTGTGGGCCACTTTAGATGCTATGGTTATGCACATATGCTATGTTGTTTTGTTTATATTATTGTGGTTGATGGGATGTATGTGATATTTGCTTTAACAAACCTTTCTATAAACTTAACAATCTAATTAAATGGTTCTTAATCATTAAAAGGTAATAAAAGGTTATTAAAATGATTTAATGATTTAAAGATTAAAATGAGTTTTAATCAAAGGACCATAGGGTATCTTGTATTTGAAAGCATGCAAATACAAGTACATAGAGTTTTCTAAAACTTAAAATATGAAATCTCTAATAGTTTAAAACGAGATCAACACCGTCCTTTTACACAACACTTGAGTCACTTGGGAACTCTTAGTGGGATAAAGGTAACCTAACCATTTTGAGGGAACTTGTGATTTGAGGTGAGAATGCCTTATTTGTGGGATAAAGGTCACCTAACCACTCATTTTGGCAAACTCACACGTGGTTGTAAGTAGGGTGTCTTGATTTGCAAACCATGTCAAATGGATCACCTACGATGTGGTTTCCAAATGGTGTTGATGGGATTAACATGCCGACTTTACATATGATGTTTAAAGTCGATCCCATACCTCTAGAAGTTGCAAATGGTTGCAACCGTCAATCGTTGACCACCTTATTAATTTAAATCGTGGGATAAAGGTCACCTAACCACAATTTAAATGTAATGTTGGGTTCTAGATTTTAATATGAAAATGACCTTAAAAGGTATTAATTATTAAAAATAACAATATCAAAAATACTAAAATAGATCTTTGTTAAATTTTCTAGATGGCCTCCAATAATGATAATCATGATAACTCATCCGCGTCCGCCCAATCTTGACGAGCGATTCTCCAAAAGGAATGTCTAAATCATAACAATTTTATTGATTGGTATCGAAACTTGAGAATCGTTCTCAAGCAAGAGAAACGATCATACATTTTAGACGACCCTATCCCCGATCAACCTGCTGAGGATGATGAGGAGGCCTTTAATGATTGGATGAAGTACACTGAGGACTCGATCCAAGTGTCTTGTCTCATGCTGGCGAGCATGACTCCGGATCTCCAAAAGGAGTATGAACATCACGGAGCTTATGACATGATAACCCAGCTGAAGGAAACGTTCCAACAGCAAGCGATGGTTGAGCGCTCTGAAACGGTTCGAGCAGTCCATGCATGTCGTATGGACGACAACCAATCGGTTTCATCTTATGTACTTAAGATGAAAAGTCACATTGACCGCCTTGAAAGGCTTAATTGTCCTGTCTCGAAGGAATTGGCCACGGATTTGATCCTCAATGGCCTTACCAAGAAGTTCGAGACATTTGTGTTGAACTACAACATGAATGCCTGGGACAAAAGCATTGGTGAGCTTCACTCAATGCTCAAAACGGCCGAGGCGGCCATGGGTAAAAGGGTTTTACCCATTCTCACCATCAATGAAGGTGGGAACAAGAAAAGGCCTCATCCCACATCCAAGGCAAAGGTTGCCAAGGGTAAGGGACCCGTATGGGGAAAAGGGAAAGGGGTGGCAAGGGTGCCACCCAAAGCACCGGAGAAGAAGCAAAAGGTTGCTTCCAATGACCCATGCTTCAAGTGTGGGGAGATTGGACATTGGGCAAGGAATTGTCCCGTCCATCTCCAAGAGTTGAAAGCAAAGAGGGATGCCGGGCAAACCTCAGGTACAATATACATGATCCATATTGATTTAAACATGACATCCTCTAACACATGGGTATTAGATACCGGATGTGGAACTCACATTTGCAATTTGTTGCGGGAGTTCAAAAGAAGCAGTAACTTCAACAAAGGGGATGTTAGCCTCTACATGGGCAATGGGGCTAAAGTTCAAGTTGAAGCCCGTGGTGACTACATCTTGAAACTTCCAAATGGTTTTGAAGTAATTTTGAACAATGTTTTGTATGCTCCTAGTTTGACTAGGAATATTATTTCTGTTGCCCTATTAAAACAATTTGGATATGTATTATCATTTGTTGAAAATGATATTCATGTTTCTTTAAATGATATGTTCTACTTTAAAGCTATTCCCATTAATGGTATTTATGAATTGGTTCATGAAAATACTTTAAATAGTTCATTGTACCAAACTAGCACCAAGAAACTCAAGTTGGATTTTGAGTGATACCTATCTTTGGCATTGTCGTCTTGGTCATATTAACAAGAAAAGAATTCAAACACTACAAAAGAATGGTCTTTTAAAAACAAGTGAATGTGATTCATTTGATGTGTGTGAGTCTTGTTTACAAGGTAAAATGACTAAGGCACCCTTTAGTGGGACTAACGAAAGGGCAAAAGATTTATTAGGAATCATACATTCGGATGTATGTGGTCCTTTTAAGCCAATGACTAGGAATGGTGAAAGATACTTCATTACCTTTACCGACGATTATAGTCGCTATGGGTATGTGTACCTATTAAGACACAAAGATGAAGCTTTTGAAATGTTCAAGATCTTTCAAAATGAAGTACAAAATCAACTCAACAAGTCGATAAAAATTCTCCGCACCGATAGAGGAGGTGAATACCTAAGTGATGCTTTTCAAGATCATCTTAGGAGTTGTGGGATTGTCTCACAACTCACTACACCTGGAACACCACAACATAATGGTGTGTCTGAGAGGAGGAATCGAACCTTATTGGATATGGTCCGATCTATGATGGCTAGAAGCACATTACCTCTATCATTTTGGGGTTTCACTTTGCTCTCCGCGGCCCGTATTCTAAATATGGCCCCAACCAAAAAGGTGGAAAGGACACCTTTTGAGATATGGCATGGTAGAGTTCCATCCCTATCATACTTAAGGGTCTGGGGTTGTGAGGCTTATGTTAAGACTCCCACCCCAAACAAATTGGAACTCCGATCCACCAAGTGTATCTTTGTTGGATATCCTAGAGATTCTCTGGGATATTATTTCTATGATCCACTGGAACAAAAGTTGTTTGTTGCCAGAAAGGGTGAGTTCTTAGAAGCAAAGTTTCTTATGGAAGGAACTAGCAGTAGAACAATGGATCTTGAGGAGGATCAAGAACCACAACCCGATGCACGTTTGGTTGAAACTAGCACTCAGCATGAGGATGTTGAGGATGATCAAATGGTTGATCAATATACACAAAACGTTCGCAGATCTGGTAGAATTAGTAATCCACCTGAAAGATATGGATTTTTCGTTGATGGATGTTATGTGGTAGATTCAGATGAACCAACCACCTATCGTGATGCAATGTCCAATTTGGATTGTGACAAATGGCTTGAAGCCATGAACGTTGAGATGAAATCCATGTATGACAATCAAGTATGGGACTTGGTTGTACCACCTCTTAACTCCAAAGTAGTTGGAAGTAAGTGGGTTTTCAAGAAGAAAACCGATATGCATGAAAACTTGGATACTTACAAAGCTAGACTTGTAGCAAAAGGTTTCACTCAAACTCAAGGAGTTGATTATGATGAAACCTTCTCACTTGTTGCGATGCTAAAGTCTATAAGGATATTGTTTGCCATAGCTGCTCATTATGATTATGAGATTTGGCAAATGGATGTCAAAACCGCTTTCCTAAATGGATATCTTGAGGAAGATGTCTATATGGTTCAGCCTGAAGGTTTTATCGATCCAAAACATCCTAATAAAGTATGCAAGTTAAAGAAATCAATCTATGGATTGAAACAAGCATCGAGAAGTTGGAATCACCGTTTTGATGAAGAAATAATTAAATTCGGATTCATCAAGAACGCTGATGAAGCTTGTGTATATAAGAAAGCTAGTGGGAGCATCATCACTTTCCTAGTATTATATGTTGACGACATACTACTATTTGGAAATGACATTCCAACCTTGGAAGGTGTTAAAACCTGGCTTGGAAGTTGTTTTTCAATCAAGGATCTTGGTGAAGCCGCCTATATTCTGGGAATAAAGATCTATAGGGATAGATCAAGGCGGTTGATTGGTTTAAATTAAAGTGCATACATTGATAAAATCTTGAAAAGGTTTAAGATGGAGAACTCTAAGAAAGGTACGGTACCTATTCATAGAGGAACGATATTGAGTACGACTCAATGTCCTAGCTCAAAGGATGAGCAAGATTAAATGAAGGCAATCCCATACGCATCTGCTATTGGATCCATCATCTATGCAATGATATGCACTCGACTGGACGTGTCATGCGCCTTAAGCATGACAAGCCGATACCAGCAAAATCCTGGAAACAGTCATTGGATGGCTGTTAAGAACATACTTAAGTACCTAAGGAGGGCAAAAGATATGTTCCTAATCTATGGATCTGGTGATGAGGAACTCCTTGTAAAAGGTTACACGGATGCGAGTTTCCAAACCGATCATGATGATTCACGGTCACAATCGGGATATATTTTCATTCTGAACGGAGGAGCGATCTCTTGGAAGAGCTCCAAACAGGATGTGGTGGCTCTATCAACTACAGAATCAGAATACGTCACCGCGTCATTGGCAGCTCAAGAAGCTGCATGGTTGAAGAAATTCAATGTCGATCTAGGGGTTGTCCCTTCCATTCAGGACCCCCTAGAGATCTTTTGTGATAACGAGGGTGCGATTGCTCAAATCAAGGAACCTTGTGCTCATCAAAAGACTAGGCACATTGAGCGGAGATTCAACTACATACGAGATGAAGTTTAAAAGGGAAAGATATGTATTCGCAAAGTTCACACGGATCAAAACATTGCGGATCCTCTCACGAAGCTCCTTGAAAAGGCAAAGCATGAAGGTCATACTTGTGCCATGGGACTTCGATATTCTAGTGATTGGATTTGATCTGTAATTTTGTATTTGGATATGTGGAACTTTTATTATTTGAATAAAATTATTTGGTTATAATGTTTCAATTAATATTCCAATTTAGCATGTTTGATCCATGAGTAAATTGTTTGCTCTAAATGTCCGTAGTCGTTCAGACTTGTGGGAACAAGTATGAGGGTAAGATTATTATGAATTTGGATTGGTAGATATTCATAAGGATGAATATAGAGCAATGGGTTGCTACCAAGGTTCATAGATATTTGTGTGATGCAAATATTGGACTGACCTGCATCTCAAATATTACTACATGGAATCTTCCTAATTGATCATAAGTAATTTTGAGTAAAGGCGAACATCATTTGGTATCCTCTGACCTGAGATACATATTGGGTCTTGATATTTACCAAATATTATACTTTGATTCAGTTCTCCGCTGTTCTGAAATATGGCAGTACATAAGTCTGAGTTCAGGTATGATAAAAGGTAATTGTGAGAGACGTATGTAGTCAAGAAGGGATTTGTCCCTCTTATTCGTTGAGAGTAAGATGTCTAAGGCCTGATAAAGTTAAATCAATGAGAATGATCACTCCATATCTCTAGGATTTAACATGACATCTGTGACAAAAGGATAGATGATTGATTCACCTAAAACATTTCAAGTATGGTACTTGAAGGGGATGATGTTATTGAATGGCACTTAGTCATACGTGTTAAGGGTAGTAAACCGTTGCTAGGCGGTATTTACTGCTTGCATCAATCTTCTATGAATCTTGTGCAAGTGGGAGATTGTAGGATCTTATATGCCCAAGACACATACAAGATTGATGTGGTTAGTACGTTATGATCCAAGTCAGGTCATACCCAATAACAGGCTATACAAACACTAACAAACACTTATTTATTGATAAGATCATACAATAAATGTTTGACACCTATTTAGAAAATTGGTTTTCTAAATATTGCTTTTGTGATAGAACGTCATTATGTGGATAATATGTTCATGAGATAATTTTATGTTTCATTATTTAAGTTGGTTAAATAATGAAATATAAAAGAGTGTTATGTTATGAAATTAAACTAAGTTTTAATTTTATAAGTTGTTTATTGAAAGAGTGTTATAAATAATAAAAGATGAAAAAAAAAGGTGGGAAGACCCTTTGGTCTTCAAATTTCGGCCGCCCAAAATGGGCATGGGGAACCTCATTTTAGTCTTGTTTTATGCAAGACATTATTAACTACAACACTCTTTCATCATAACACTTGAACTCTCTCTTTCTCTCACACATTAGCAAGAGTCTTTCTCTCCCTTCTTCTCTCAAATATTTCGAATTTTTTGGCTGATTTTCAAGAGATTGTTGGCTGAATTTTCGGATTCAAGAAGAAGGACAAAGCTTGGTGTAACACTCCCTAGCAAGTAAGTGTTTGGAAGGCTTGTGGGTATCACGATTTGAGGTCCTCCACCTTGAAGGATTGCTGCTCATAACATCATCATCTTCAAAGATTTCGACTTCATTGAGCTGCTGAAAGGTAGTAAATCACAGCTCATTGTGGCTGTGATTTTATGTACATTTACATATGTTCATAGCTTGCTTATTTACATATAATGATCCTTTTGTTTTGGGTTTGTTTTTTACATATATGTGTCACCATAAAACATGAAATTTCAGCTTTATAATCATGTTTTAATATATATATATATATCCGCTGCATTTTTCAGAAAGTTTAAGATGTTAAACTTGGTTTTATGTTCTAACAAACCCAACAATGGCATCAAGAGCCGGTTATGTGGATAGCTTGCTTGTTCTTGTCCTTTAAAAATCGTTTTATGGGACTTTATAATCTTTTTAAGGGCTGCTATATTCTTGTATGTTGAATCCCCAAACTTTCAAGGTTATATTACACATGCTTGTGATTAAACCTTGAAAGATATGTATGTTGATATGTATGTTGTTTGGACAATGTTTAAAACCCGAAATTTCAGCCCGGCCCCAGCCAGGGGCGTTGCCCCTTGGACCCCACTAGGGGCTGCTGCCCCTAGGACCCCGCTGTCAGGGGCTGCCGCCCCCGAACCCCCGCTGTCCCGCGGCGGTTCGGTTATGTTTTATGATGATTTTACTTGGCATGATGTGTACTTAATAAGTTAAGTATTATATATATTAAAGAGAGAGATGATATTAATGAAAAGCGAAACTTAATGAATGTTACCCCCGGGCCCGTTTGATGATGAAAAGTCTTGCAAGCACTATGATAGACTTCACTTATGTGAGTCTGATGTATGATGATGGATCCGTATTCATGAGCGGGCTATGTGCTTTGCAGTGTGGATCAACTGTCGGGGGTTAGCTACCGTTTTCATGTGTACCGACAGGGATTGGCATTTGTTGTCAATCAACATGGAGCTCTTGCTTTGTGCAATCTCGTTTATGATGAAAGTGAAAGATAATGAATAAATGAAAGATAATGAACATGCTTATTATGATGCAAGTATATGTACTATGATGTATGCATGGTCCTTATATGAAGGATAAAGTTTATATTTTCTTATATTATTTAAAACTAGAACTCACTCAGCGAAGCTGACTTTTATGCATAATAGTTGGCAGGTAAACGCTGATGGTGAGGATGGCACATGGAGCTACTTGGGGAGCTATGGATGGCATTTATTTATGAAATCTTTATTGTAATTTAAGAACGAGTAACATGTTTTGTTTGAAATTAAAGGACAAATGTATGAGTACAATATGTTTCTAAGTTTTAAATGAATGTCTAATTATTTCCGCTGCAATGTTTTATTATTAAACTGATTTTATGCTATGATTAACCAACTGTGAGGCTTCCCGGGAACGGGGCCTTACATTTTAGAACTTCGTTAAGGTGCTTATTAGTAAAAAGGGAACTAATTACCGCTCTATTAACATCTTATATAACATCAATATTGTAATTTAACTTTGTGATCTTTGCTCTCGCTTCACGAATTCATCACCCAAATAGTAGAGCTCTCGAGGTAGAGATGACTCATGAATTCATCACCATTCGTTAGTCCAAGAATTTCATAAAGAATAAGTCTGAAACAAAGTGTGTGAAAACAGGGAATTCGTCAACATTGTAGATTCAGATTTTTGTTTCGAAAGCTCGAAGATCCGATTTTCTCGGCGAATAACTCTAGCACTCGAGCTATTATCTTTGTGAAAATCGGGGCTATAGGGTGAGGTTTTATTTCCTACTTATTCTGGCACTCGAATGGTTACCAAGAACACGGCCAGTTAAAAGCATGGTCAAAATAGTTCAACTTATGTTTCAATCGAAGTTTGTTAGTGGGTGACTAACGGTTGAGAGTGATGAAGGATTTCACAAGCATAGTACTATAAAAAAACGATGGTTAATTACTATCGAAGCTGATATTAAGAATAGTGCTTGGGTTAAGGGGGTTCTATTACCATGAATAGGTGTAGAGAAGCTATATTCATCAAGGACTTTGAGAAAATGATCAGAGGTATTCTAGACTCCAGAATGTCTTATGAAGTGTGAGCTACTAGGGAAGAAAGAAGTGACAAGTATTCTATGTCATTGATCACAAGAGGTGCTTCTCGTAAATCTATTATTCCGGTCTATTCTCGGCTGCAACCATTATGTTAGAGGGTCCCTTACTATGTCGAGGAAGTTTTGTCGAGTTCTATGCTAGGTAGGAAGAAATTTTCAGACATCGCGAAAAATAGCGCGGCTAAAGTACACAAACAACTTAGGTGAAGTGCCATACTTTTAGCACGAAACTAGTTGGGTTTGAAACAACATTTGATGATCTCCTGGGTTGGATAGTTGTATCATTATACTTCCAATAGGAGGGCAGAACAAAGAAAGAGAGAGAAAGAAAAAGGGATAGTTACTACAATATCGTCCTTGGTAGCTCTTCAAGTGTTAAATGGTTTCTCTCAGCATGAAAGTTTTAAAATTTATAATGGTTGAGTGTATATTGGATATTTGTGTTTAATCTGGTATGTACTAGTTCCTCGAGTGTTATACCTTGACATTAGTTTTCATGACAGGGCCCACCAGAATTCAAGTGTACCTGTAAATTCACTATTACGTGTGTACCCGTAATCGTCAATTTACCTTACACTATCATTCTAGTTGTTCCCATCATAAGTTTCAAGTTTTGTGTAATTAGGTCCTGGAGTTATAATTTTCATTTGGCCATCATCTGCAATTAAGCACACTTAGATTCTAATTATGCTAACATTCTTGCTAACCCAACCATTTTCAAAGTACAGTTCAACAAACCCAGTAATAAATGAGCAGTCAGGTACATGCTATACTAGGGAGCAGATCAAACAAAAAGGCATCATGGTTGATATCCTATCACTGTATTCCAACAAGTATCATCATATGAATGAAGCATATAAGCAAGTATCACTACAGCAGTTGTCTCATGTAACGACACAAGTCGCATCAAGTATACAGCTAATAACAGTTGTTTCATGAAGTGTCAAAAGTCAGTTGTGCAATCAGATAAGTATCTTCCCAGAATTTAAGTCTTAATGTACTTGCACACCTTTGATTCATAACATACCTAGTCCCAGTGCTCAGGGGTCCTAGTAGTCAACTCCAGAAGATTCTAAACATTCTTAGTTTTACTCGGGTGCACCTATCATAGGTAATACCCTAATGCAACAAGGCTTCTTATAGGGTAAGGAATTCTTAATGGTATCTATCCCATGAGGTATACAGATTAAAGATGAGTGTCCTTAATGGAATCTATTTTGTTGTAAACTTTAGATCACTAATTCATGGAAACAACCTACCAGGCTGGTCCAATTTATGGTTGTAGCTTAGGTATCGGGAAGCAAACCCACTTTCCTATAACTTTGGCTTAACTAAACTCGGAAAAGTCTTCTTAAAAAGGTGGTCGTATAGGGTTCATATGGTTGTAGTTTAGGCCTCGCGAAGCAGGCCTACTTCTCTACAACCTTTGGCTCTGATACCAATCTGTCACACCCCGAACCAAGAGAGGCGGGACGTAACGGTTGGTAAACAACAACCAAAATGCAGCGGAAACTAAATGGTTTATTACAATGCATCTCACAATATTTACATTAGAATATTGGCTTAGTTTCAGTTTACAAGGTGTCTCAATCTACAATCTATAGGTATCATGATCAATCTCTTGGTCAATATTTCTTGAGGCTTCAGTAACTAAGGCTTCTAGGCTCAACCTTTACCTTCAACACCTACCCTCACTTCTTGCTTCTGATTTAGATATCTTCTATAGCTCAGCTAATCTACCTAGCTGTACCTGAAAGACATGCTCAAAAGATTTTGTGTCAACATAAAGTTGGTGAGTTCAAGTGCTTAAAGTTTAAAAACAAAACGGACTTAACAAATTCTCATTTGATAAAAAGGAATGAATTATAGTTTCAACATCGTGGGAGAATCATAATCAACCCTGCACTAAGTCCCGGTTGGCCTCTTCTAACGTTGTGTTTAACCGGATATTCCCGAAGGAAGAACTGAGCCCCAAACCAGTGAACCATACCTGCCCGGATGGTTCACCATAGTTTCTTAACAAAACCTGTCACATGCCACAAACGACCCCTCATGATCTCAGTGGGGTACCTTTCCTGGAACGGAAGCCACTATGTGTGGGGGATTCCCCAAATAGATCTATCCATATAAAACAAGCGGTTCACGAAAGAATTAATGATCATGATATAAGTATCAGCAGGTAACCATAAATCCCACATACAATCAACAAGTAAAGCACAAATATAGTTCATACATAACAGAGCATGTTTCACCCCAAAACAGTATTAAAAAAGGGGATCACTAGAACTCACCTGGTATCCTTATATAATTTCTGAGCTCGGTAAAGAAAAGTGATGGTCAGCAACAAAGCAATCCTAATTAGAACATATGAGATTCATGTTTAGAATTAGCACGATATCATTACATGCGTGCGGTTGAGCTCTTTAGCTAACTTAAAGTTAACGATTAGTATCATTGATGTACATTAGCTTCTTGTGAAATTATCAATTGTTATGCACTAACTCGTGCATATTAGGTTAATTAATGCCTTTATCCAATAAATGATTCTTTGCATTGAGAATGTAGCCATAAACGGTTGACATCAAGGATTCCAAAACTTTATAGATACTTTTTATTGATGATGTAAGTAATCTATTGTAAGGATTCCTGAAGTCTGATGCAACCCAAAACAGCCTAAGTGTCTCAGCAACATGCACTAAGTACTGAAGTGAAGAATGCTTTGGAAGTTTTACACAAAGCATTAGAAAATACTCTACGTGTAAAATCTTCCGAAGCCAAGACCAATATCTTCCGAAGCCAAACATGAAGTCTTCCGAAGCTTCAGAGACAAAGTCTTCCGAAGCTTCAACCTATGAAGACAGATTTCTTCCGAAGACTTTTAGTACACATGCTTTATCTGATGTACTGTTCCATAAAGCACCTTTTCCGCTGCATCTCTGTAAAGTCACCAACTTACATGAGTTGGTGAAAAGGGCCTTGCTTTTGGTAACTGTACATTGAGGTCTTGAGTCTGTAACTTTCCACTTTATGTACTTTATCCTTTTTGTAATGTATAAGGATGTGAGCTATGGCATGTCATAGTCACAAGGTCAAAAGGCAGATATGCCTTTTGATCCTACAATTGATTTTGTTAGTGTCTAGTCAGTTATATCCAGCTGGCTTTCAAAGTATAGCCGGCTGTAGGTTGTAGTATAAGTATTTCAAGTTCTTGTATCTTTCTTTATGCTTTGTAACACTTGTAAAAGAACTTGAGAAAGCAATATACTGCCTCCTTGAAAGCCATACTCTCTTGTTCTGTCTCTTGCTTTACTTGTGTTCTTTGTATCACCTTTGGTTACCCAGTTCACTGTTTGATTAAAGTTTAGTTAATCTCCTCATTGTGTTGTTGTGTTGTAATTGTGTTAAAGCCCTTAAACGGTCCTGCAATTGGTATCAGAGCATTCCAGGCTCTTGATATAAGATCTAACCATCTTAAGATCCCTCACACACACAAAAGCTAAACTCTTCAAATGGCTTCCATCTCAAAGACTGATATGGAGACTGGAACCATGAACAAATCCCCACTGATCACTCTTGATGATTTTGACACCTGGTGCATGAGGATGGAAGGCTTCATTAGGTCTCTTGATTCAAGAATGTGGGAATCTGTTGAGAATGGACCTTTCATACCCAGCACCCCCTCTGCTACTGGTGCTGGTATGATTCCTAAAGATGTGGCCAACTACTCAGATGAAAATAGAAAAAGAGTAGAGATTGACAGGAAGGCCATGACTGCTCTTCAGACTGCTCTCCCAAACTCTGTATACAGAGGTTTTAAAAAGTGCAAGACAGCCAAACAGCTGTGGGATGCACTGAAGCTGATGTATGAAGGCTCCTCTGAAGCCAAGGAGAACAAGAAAGAACTTCTGAAGCAGCAGTTTGAGAATTTCACCTTCAAAGCAGGTGAAACCATGACTCAACAATACTTCAGGTATGTTGAGATTGTGGATACCCTAGTGGATGGAGGAGTTCCTCTTGAGAACAGGGACATTGTAAGGAAGTTCATGTCCTCACTTCCTAGGCAATGGACACACTATTGTGTGGTGATCAAGAGGACTGAGAACCTTAAGACTCTTACTCTTACAGAGTTGTATGGGATTCTCAGTGGATACCAGATGGAGATGAACATGCAAGGTTCATCTGGCAACTCCAACAATCAAATGGGTTCAGCCCTTCATGTGGTTGAAAGGGACAGCATAGAACCCCAACATCATCTCATATGCTACCCTGACAACTCACAAAAGGGTCCTTTCATCACCTTCCCGGAGACACCAAGGGAGAACTTTACTCAAGGAAGCCCATTCCAAGAGACAAGTTCTTCTCAGCCTTTGTGTCTGCAGATGAAAGCTGTGGGAATTATCTTTTCACTCTTGAAGACCTGGACTGTATCCATCCAGATGACCTGGAATACATGGAGATAGTTCAGCAGATGGCTCTCCTCACTCACAGAGCCAAGAAGTTCTACAAGAGGACATGAAGAAGATTTCCAAGCAATGCTACCAGTGGTAAGTTTGGGCTGGATAAAAGCAAAGTTAAGTGTTACAACTGTAACCTTATGGGTCACTTTGCTAGGGAGTGTAAGGCACCTAAAGCAAATGGGGGCCAAACACAACCCAGACCAAACTACACTGACAAAGCCCCTCAGGCTGAGAAGACAAAGCAACATGCTGCTGTTGCTGTTGAAGAGGGAGGCTTTGACTGGAGTTTTCAGGTGGAGGATGCTTCTCCAAACCAAGCACTGATGGCTGACCATGATGAAGCCAAGGTATTGGAACATCTTTGCTCCCCTGAATGCATTGCTAAAGTAAATAGATACAGGTCCTACAACCTAGAGATGAGATCTGATCTTGAGTCATTAAACATATAAAATCTGATTTTAGAAAGTCTGAAAATGATTACAAGTTAAAGATAGAGGACTTGGAGAAAACCATTTCAGTACTAAAACATGAACATACAGATTTTAGAACTCAGATCCAAGATCTCATCACTAAGTTGACTGAGTGCCAGGCTGAGCTTGTGATCAGCAAAGCCAAGGCAGAGAAGAGTGTTCTTGAAGAAGAGACCTTCAAGAACATGATATCCTCATCCCTGCACAACAAGGTTTGTTATCAAAATAGACAGGGACTGGGATCAAATGAGATAGCTCCTCCACACACAATCTTGTCTGTAAGATCTCCTAGGTGTGGAACTTGTGAAGATGAGCTTCCTCTCATAGATCCTATAAGTGAGGATGATGAAGAAGTGATAGTGAAGAATTCCTCTGAGAAGAGTGAAGAAGAGGATTCTTCCAAGGGCCACTATCCTTCTGAGGAGAAGAAATCAACTGTGATGACCAAGTCCAAGAGAAAGAACTTGATCAGGAAGAGCAAAAGGAAAGCAAAGAAGGCTCAAGAAATCAAGGCTACTTTTGATGCTAAGCAGAAACAAGTTTTTATCTCTGCAGGTTTCAAAGTAGTAAGGACTGAAGACATCAACCAAGACTCCTCAGCTAAGAGTCATGGTTCTTGTTCAAATCATCTCAGTACAAAGAAGAAGACTGAGCTGCTGTGTACCACTGCTGCACAGCCTGGACCATCAAACTCCAAGAACAGTTCACAGCCCAAAGGAACTGTCTCAGCATCTACCAAGATGAAGGTGGAGAAGGGATGTGACCAAAGCCAGTCTTGCTCTCAAAAGGAGACTTCTTTGAAGAAGAAAATGTTGTGTGTTATGTGTGAAAGTACTTCTCACATTGCTAAGGATTGCCCATACAATCCTAAAAGTACTGTCCACATGACCAAAACAAAGACTTCAAAGAGTCTCAAGAAGTCTCAAGCTTCGGAAGGAAAGTCTGTTTCCTTCGGAAGCTCCAAATCAAAGAAGAAGGTAAATGGAAAATTACCTTCGGAAGCAAAGTTGGTCTCGGAAGAAAGGAGTTCTTCCGAAGCACTGAAGTCTGCTGCAGTGACTGTAGATTCTTCCGAAGGATCAGTCATCAAAACTTGTGAAGTTCCAAAAGCTTCTAAGGTTTTGAAGGTCAAGTCCAAGACTCCAAAGGTGGTGTGGAAGTCTAAGAAAGACCAAATGACTGAGGTTTCTCCATCAACAACAGCTGAAGATCCCCATAGTACAACCATAGGATCTATTACTGTTGCATTACCTTCTATTACTCTTAATGAGCCCAAGACAAGTAAGGCTTGGGTTTCCAAATGTAACTAATCATTTTCTTTGTGCAGGAACAGCTCAAGACAAACAGGAATGTCTGGATAATTGACAGTGGCTGTTCCAGGCACATGACAGGCAATAGGTCTCTACTCCATAATTTTGAGAGAATTGATGGAGGACCAGTTGCTTTTGGAGGAGATGAAGGTGGTTACATTTCTGGAAGGGGCAAGGTCACAAATGGTAAGCTCAGCATTGAGAAGGTAAACTTTGTTAAGGAGCTTGGGTACAATCTTCTGAGTGTATCCCAATTTTGTGATCAGAGTCATAACATGCTCTTTACTGAGCATGAGTGCATTGTTCTCAAGCCTGGTGTGGTCATTCCTCATGAGCATATCCTGCTCAGAGCCCCCAGGAAAGGGAACATGTACAAGATGGATTTGCAAGAAACATCTCCCTCTGGAGAAGTTTCATGCTTTCTATCTAAAGCAAATAGTGATGAGTCTTTCCTATGGCATAAAAGAATGTGCCATGTAAACTTTAAGAACATGAATAAATTAATTAAACATGATCTGGTAACTGGAATGCCAAGAAAGAGTTTACAAGTGATGATCATTGTGTTGCATGCCTGAAAGGGAAGCAACACAAGGTATCTCACAAGCCTAAGGAAAAGAACTCCATCACTACTCCCCTACACTTGTTACATATGGATCTCTTTGGCCCCACCAGTGTAATGAGTTTAGGAAGGACCTCTTACTGTCTGGTGATCACAGATGATTTTACAAGATTCACTTGGGTTTTCTTCCTTAGAACTAAGGATGAAACCCCTGAGATTCTGAAGAATTTCATCTTAAAAGTTGAGAATCAATGTGATCACAAGGTCAAAACCATAAGATGTGATCAAGGAACTGAATTCAAGAACCAAATCCTTGATACATTTTGTGATGAAAAAGGTATTACAAGACAATATAGTGCTCCCAGGACTCCTCAGCAAAACGGAGTTGCTGAGAGGAGAAACAGGACACTTATTGAAGCTGCAAGAACTATGTTGTCTGACTCTAAACTGCCTATCACCTTCTGGGCAGAGGCAGTTAATACTGCTTGCTATGTGCAAAACAGAGTTTTAGTAGTTAAGACACATGGTAAGACTCCTTATGAACTTTGGCACAAGAGGAAACCTTTCATTGGTTTTCTCAGGTCATTTGGATGTCCCTGCACCATCTTGAATACCAAAGATCAAATTGCCAAGTTTGCTGAGAAATCAGATGATGGACATTTCATTGGATACTCTTCCCAAGCTAAAGCTTATAGAGTATACAATCTCAGAACTAGAATTGTTGAGGAGTCAGCCAATGTGACTTTCAATGAGCACACTCCTTGTGTGGCTGGTTCTGGTCCGGATTGGCTGTTTGATCTTGATTTAGTTACCAACTGTTTTAACAAATCTTGTGAGCATGTTTCAGGATCTGCAGAAAATCTAAATACAGGTGATCCTGATCCAAGATTTGAGCTAGGAAGACCTTCAACTCATACATCTTCAGCTCCAGTTGGAACTACTTCAGCAAATGAGGTTTCTATCAGCACAACAATGACAAATTCAGCTGATACATCTGGCATGCCTTCAAATTCCAGCTCAGAGGCCTCTCAACCAGATAAAGACACCTCACTTGTAGAAGACAACAATGGTGATGGTGATAGTGATCAGGAATTTCTTGATGCTAATAACCATACCATAGATGACAACATCAATGATGTCTCACACTCATTGGATCAAGTTAATCTTGATAAGTGTGATAATGTGGAGGGTGAATCTTCCAGACCAGATCTAAATTTCTCAAATTTAGATCTTTCTCAACAACTTGCTGTGATCCCTCAGCTAAGGATCCACAAGTCTCACCCCACCACAAACATCATTGGAGATGTTGTCACAGGGGTAAGAACAAGAGGACAAACCCATGAAGCAAATGTTTGTCTTCACTCTTGTTTCTTATCTCAGATAGAGCCAAGAAAGTTGATGAAGCTCTAAAGGATGGAAGTTGGGTTGAAGCTATGCAACAAGAGCTGCTTCAATTCAAAAGGCAGAAAGTTTGGAACCTTTGTCCTCTTCCTCATGGGAAGACTACCATTGGAACCAAATGGGTTTTTAGAAATAAGAAGGATGATAGAGGAATCATCATCAAGAACAAGGCAAGACTAGTTGTTCAAGGATACACACAAGAAGAAGGGATTGACTACACTGATGTCTTTGCTCCTGTAGCAAGACTAGAAGCTGTTAGGATATTCCTGGCATTTGCTGCATCCAAGAACTTCAAGGTCTACCAACTTGATGTAAAGTGTGCTTTCTTATATGGAGTGATTGATGAGGAGGTTTATGTCAAACAGCCACCTGGTTTTGTAGACCCTGATCATCCTGATTATGTCTGCAAGCTTGACAAAGCTCTTTATGGGCTGCATCAGGCACCCAGAAAGTGGTATGAGACACTATCTGAGTATCTTTGTAAACATGGATACAGGAGAGGTACTATAGATGGAACTCTCTTCATCAAAGGACAGGGAAATGACTTATTGCTGGTTCAAGTATATGTAGATGACATCATCTTTGGTTCAACTAATCCAAAGCTCTGCAAAGACTTTGAGAAGCTGATGAAAGACAGATTTGAGATGAGTTCAATGGGAGAACTCAACTTCTTTCTGGGAATTCAAGTGAAGCAGGTTGAAGATGGCATCTTCATAAGTCAGTCAAAGTATGTTCAAGACATACTCAAGAGGTTCAACATGACTGATTGTAAGATTGCTAAGACACCCATAGCCAGAAACCACTCCCTTGGTCCAGATCTTGAGGGGGAGTGTGTAGATGAGCACTTATACAGGGCTATGATTGGGTCTCTTATGTATCTTACAGCTAGCAGGCCTGATATCATGTTTGCTACATGTATTTGTGCAAGATATCAAGCCAACCCTAAGATGTCTCACTTAATCACTGTGAAAAGGATTTTAAGATACCTCAAAGGTGCTTCAACACTTGGTCTATGGTATCCAAAGAATCCAAATTTCAATCTGTATGCCTATACAGATAGTGATTATGGTGGTTGCAATATGACTGCAAAGTCTACATCTGGGGGATGTCAATTCCTTGGTGGAAGGGTGGTCTCATGGCAATGCAAGAAACAATCCTGTGTGTCTGCATCAACTGCTGAGGCTGAATACATTGCTGCTGCAAGCTGCTGTGCTCAAGTGCTTTGGATTCAAAATCAGATGCTGGACTATGGATTTAACTTCAAAGAGACTCCTATCCACATAGACAACAATAGTGCTATCTCTATCACTGAGAACCCTGTGCAGCACTCAAGGACCAAACACATCAACATCAGGTATCATTTAATAAGAGATAACTATGAAAAGGGATTAATTAAACTAGTCAAAGTTCATACAGATGAACAATATGCTGATCTGTTCACAAAAGCTTTTGATGAACAGAGATTTAAGTATCTGATATCAGCTATTGGGATGATTAACTTTGAGTAGACTTTTTCTTAAAACTAATTCTAATTATTTCTTCTTAAAATATGTGTGTCCTAAGTTGTCTAGTTCATCACTTTCATAAGCTCATGTTTTCTTTGGATGTAAAATTCTTTTTGAAGACTTTCCTTAGATTCTTGAAAATTTTTGATACTTCGGAAGATAAAATTTTATCTTCGGAAGAAAAACATGTCTTCAAAATAATAACTGTCTAAGAGATTTTACCTTCGGAAGAAGTCAAATTCATCTTCCGAAGCTTAAAATTCTTATCTCAGACACTTATTTATTTTTAAGGACTTTTCCTTCCGAAGCAAAATTAACCTTCGGAAGCTTTGTTTATTCCTATACAAAGCATTCAAGGGTTTATTTCTCTTCCGAAGCATAAATCTTCAAGACTCTCAGGAAAATCTTCCGAAGCCATTTTAGCTTCGGAAGCTTTTTCAATCAAAACTTCCGAAGACAAATAAACTTCGGAAGCTTTTCGAATTCCAAGAAAACTACTTTTTGAGCAAAAGTAAACTACCTTTTCAGAGGTGGGACCGACTTCCGGATTTCAAAGTTTATCCTCTTTCATTAACTTTGGTTCAAATCCCTTTTCATATAAATACCCAACGGTTCCCCCTCTTTCCCACTATCTTCCTCAATTCTACTATTTCTCTAACCTAATTCTCTAAACCGCCTTTGCTTTCTACCTTTCTTCACCCTTAAGCTTCTGAAATGGCCAACCTTAACCGCAGAAACAACCCTGATTTCTCCATGCAACTTCACAGGCAACATAATCAAGTTGCTCTGTTAAGCTCTGAGAAAGATGCAAGTTTCTCAGAGATTTGCCAATTCTTGACTCTGTCAAACTACTTCACCTCCCTGACCATTGATCCTACTCTATATGAGGATCACTTGCTTGAATTCTGGAAGACCTGCCAAGAGGTCATTATGGATGGGGAGAAGGCACTGTCTGCCACAGTGCAAGGGAGGACAATCTTCATCACTCCGGCCATCATTAATCAACATTTGCAGCTGGATGATGAAGAAGGTGAGGTGTCCTTCCCAAAAGAAGCTGTTAATCATTCTTTTGAGCAGATGGGCTATGAGGGAGATTTCTCTGTAAAGACCTTTAGGAAAGGGAAGGTCTCATCCCAATGGAAATTCCTGCTCCATGTGGTTATCCACAGCTTGTCAAACAAGCATGGTGGATGGGACCAGATTCCTGAGGATCTCTCCTTTATAGTTCATGGAATGGTTCAGGGGGTCAAGTTCAGGTATTCACAATTTGTTTATACTAATTTACTTGCAAACTTAGACTCCTTAGAGTATTACATGTTTCCTAGATATGTTCAACACATTCTCAACTGTGAACTGGGCTCACAGTTGAGGGAAACAAGTAATATTCTTAAATTGGGACAGATGAAGCCCGGCATCTTTAAAATAATGAAGAAGCCAACTGTAGGCTTCTCAGGGGTAGAAACAGCCCTAGTCCCAAAAATGTTAGAGCTCATTGCTCAAGGTGACAACCTAGCAACACAAGCTAGTGTTGAACCCACACCTCTTTTGTCCTTACCTTTAAAAAGACCAGAAATCACCCTCACCTACCAAAGAAAATCCAAACGAACCCCTGCTCAGGCTATTGAGTCTGTGCAGGCCCCCAAATACTCAACCTTACAGGAAGAAGTGGACACTAGAGCTCCCACTTCTCCTGAGGAGCAAACCACTCCCATTACTTCACCTATCAGGGCTGAGGTTCCTCAAGCTCACCCTGATGAGCTCACTAGCCCAAAACCTTAAGCCTTCACTCTGAGTCTCAACACTCAAGTGAACAACCTTCAGGGGACAGCTACCATCCCCAGCCTTTGGATCTCAACCAACCAATTCCCAACCTATCCTTTTACACTGATGAAGACTTAGGATTCAGTGAGTACCATGAGTCTCTCTTCTCCTCCCCTACTCAAAGAGAGATGAGTACCTCTGACTCTCCTCAGTCTATCCCCCATCAGTCACCTATTACTGAGGTGGACACTTCTGAACCTGTTCAGGATGTCCATATGGAAGAGGCTCTCACTTTTGAAAGTGATTACATCATTAAGACCTCAACCATGGCAACTCAGCCCATTGGCATCTCAACTGAGGCTGCCAGTGAGCAGAGGAAAACCAGCAGCCAAGAAACTCAAGCTGGTGGTGAGAGAGAGGACTTTGGTCCAATCATCTCATCCCCCAATGAATCTTCTGATGAAGATGAGGGGAATTTGAGACTAAAGGTGCAAAAACTGTCAAAAACATGCACCTATTTAGTCTCTAAGGTTAGTCACTTGGAATCTCAGGTGACTACCCTGCAAAACAGGGTCAATGATCAGCAACTCCAGATTTCATATCTGCAGGAAAAACTAGCTGGGAGACCTTTAAGGAGAGCTCAACCAGGAACACAAGAACCTGTGGAAGTGATTGACTTATCCTCCAGCTCACCTATGCAAGTGGGTGATGCTACCAAAAAGGGGGAGAAAGTTGTTACAACCACAGAACCTGGGAGTTCTTCAGAGAGAATGGACATAGAGGACTCACCATCCTCACTTGCTGTTGTGCATTCTCAGCAACTTCCTCAAGTTCACATTAATGTGGACTCTATAGACTCTCTCATCAGGAGTCTCTTTGAGGAAGGAATACCAAGGGCTGTCTCATCTCCACCACAAGGAACTGGCAACTACATCATAAGGTGGAGGTATGATGATGACAGGAGAGCCCTTATACTTCAGAGTTCAAGGCCAACAAGAAATTTTTCAATTCCAAAGCCTGAGCTTCTATGAAAGACTGGATTTAGTCAACTTGCCACTTGTCAATCCAAGCAATTCAAGACAAGCTGACAGGCTGGCTCAAAGAATCCAAGACAGGATCCTTGCAGAGTTTACTCTAAGAAGGAGACTTAGGGAATCAGGCAATGTCATCGGTCAACTGGATGTTGAGGTGGACCCTAAGATTAGTTTCATAGGGGAAACCTTGACTGAAGGCCCAGTGGCAGAACCTGAGACCCCTGTCTCATCATCAACAACTGCTGCAGAGGTCCAAACTCCATCTGAGACACCTGCTGGTGAAGGTGTTTCTCAGCCTCTCTCTGGCCAGAGCATGGAAGCTACTCCAAGCAATGAAGGCCAAGCCTCAATCCACCCTGAGTCACAAAGGTCTGTTGGTGACAAAGGGAAAAGGATAATGACTCCTGAGGAAATTGAGGAGGAAGAGAGAGAGAGGAAAGGAGACTAAGGGGAGAAAGTTCTACTGGGTCATCTAGCTTCATGCAAGCTGCAATCAGGGCTGCTCCCAGACCAAATACTCAAGATGATGAGTTAAGGGCAGTCAGGATTACCTATCTACAGACCAGGAACTATGACATTGATGAAATCATCTCCCTCCCCTTAGAAGAGTTAAATGAACTGGCTGACATGGAAGTGTCAAGAGAGTTGAAGGAGAAAGAGGATGCAAGGATACTTCTCCAACTCAAAGAGGAGAAGAGACAGAAAAGACTTTACAAGCATGCTCCCACTCTCTCACCAGTTCAAGAAAGTCCTGCACAGGAAGATGTGGCTCCACAAGAACCTCAGGTAGATAAAGAAGAAGATAGGATCAAGATGATCAACTACCTGAGTGCCACAGGCTTCTATCAGGCAGATGCACTTCTTCCCCTGTCCTATGACTTCATTGAGTTCGAGTATCTAAAGCAACTTGAGCTTGAGTTAGTCAAGGAAAGAAAGACAACTAAAAGGAAGCTAAGGGAAGAAGCTGCAAAGTCAAGAGCCATCATTCAAAAGAATGCAAAGAAGTCTGCTGACAGACAAAGAATGGTGAGCTTCTTGAAGCTGTATGGATTCTCCGGAAGGAGACTTGGCCCCATGTCTCTATCCACTATGGATGAGCATATTAGGGTGATCAAGCAGAAGATTAAAAGTGGAGAACTCATTGACTTGCACTCTCTTCCAAGTCAAGTCCCACCTGAAGTGGAGGTCAAGTTTGAACAACCAGAGACACCTCAACCAGCACCTCCAGCTGAGCCTCAGCAAGCTTCATCTTCTGATCCTAGGCAGGGTCAAACTCCCTCTCCTTCTGAACCTGTGAGGGAGGAACACCCAACTGAGAAAGACACTGATGATCAACATGGTGCTGCAGACCAGTCTTCTCAGTTAAAGACATCCAAGAGGAAGAAGAGGATGGCTTCTAAACCAAAGACTAAGAAAAAGAAGCCAAAGTCATCTACCTCTGCACCTCAGGCTGAATCAGATCAACCTGAGGAAGTGCATGATGAGGCAGCCCAATCAACTCCTATTCAAGTGGCTCCTCTAACTAGTGAGACACCCATCTTGTCCTGGACTTACTCTACCAATCCAGAGAGATGGAATGTTATCAGAGATCAAGGTGTTGAGAATGTCTACTCATGGCAAGACATAATCAACTTACCTCTGCATGATCTCTTTGAGATGAGAAGATACTATGAGAGTCTTGATGATCCTGACCATCTCATGAAGAAAGGAATGGTCCTGATTGTACTGAAGACTACCAACATTTGAAGATCTTCTAAGTGTTTTGGTAGCATCAGCCTAGGGGGAGTTTGTAAGGATTCCTGAAGTCTGATGCAACCCAAAACAGCCTAAGTGTCTAGCAACATGCACTAAGTACTGAAGTGAAGAATGCTTCGGAAGTTTTACACAAAGCATTAGAAAATACTCTACGTGTAAAATCTACCGAAGGCAAGACCAATATCTTCCGAAGCCAAACATGAAGTCTTCCGAAGCTTCAGAGACAAAGTCTTCCGAAGCTTCAACCTATGACGACAGATTTCTTCCGAAGACTTTTAGTACACATGCTTTATCTGATGTACTGTTCCATAAAGCACCTTTTCCGCTGCATCTCTGTAAAGTCACCAACTTACATGAGTTGGTGAAAAGGGCCTTGCTTTTGGTAACTGTACATTGAGGTCTTGAGTCTGTAACTTTCCACTTTATGTACTTTATCCTTTTTGTAATGTATAAGGATGTGAGCTATGGCATGTCATAGTCACAAGGTCAAAAGGCAGATATGCCTTTTGATCCTACAATGGATTTTGTTAGTGTCTAGTCAATTGTATCCAGCTGGCTTTCAAAGTATAGCCGGATGTAGGTTGTAGTATAAGTATTTCAAGTTCTTGTATCTTTCTTTATGCTTTGTAACACTTGTAAAAGAACTTGAGAAAGCAATATACTGCCTCCTTGAAACCCATACTCTCTTGTTCTGTCTCTTGCTTTACTTGTGTTCTTTGTATCACCTTTGGTTACCCAGTTCACTGTTTGATTAAAGTTTAGTTAATCTCCTCATTGTGTTGTTGTGTTGTAATTGTGTTAAAGCCCTTAAACGGTCCTGCATCTATAATATTCCAAATGAGGTTTATAATGCTTACACTTATATCATAATGTTAAATTGATTGATGCTAGAGTAATCCAAATATTGATAATAGTTGTCGATATATTGAATAAAAGGCGTGATACAAATAATATTTATTCCAATAATAATTAGATGATCGACTATTAATAGTATAAAGATGATGGATTATTATAGGATTATGAGTCTTGAATAAATATGCGAGAATATCGGTTAACCAAAAGTATCCATTGTATATATATATATATATATATATATATATATATATATATATATATATATATATATATATATATATATATATATATATAGGTATGTACAATTGTATTATATATATATTAATCATCTATACGACTTGTAAGGATTTTATGTGTCACGAGATTAGATAACTTCATATATGTTTCTAATATCTTTGATCATATGAATACATTTCCAATGTTGTTTTTCATTATGCGATTGCTCACGTTATTTTAAATTTTCGTATCCATTCATGATGATTTATAAACTAGTTAACATTTTATACATATTTGTAGCTCAACGCACACACAAGTTAGTATATAATCATTATATTTACGTATATGAATGTCTAGCGCATGGTTATACCTAACGTTTCCATATCGCATCCTAGAACTCGCTTGATCCGACCCGCATCGCGGTGACTGTCAATTGACCAGTTTGACAAGCTTTGACCAAGGTTTAACCTAACCAAAACACACCAAGATTACATACGACACTACTACATTGTTATCTCGCAACCAAACGCAACTAAACCGCAACATACGTTACCAAACATCTCGGTTATGACTTTTACCACCAATATCCACCATATGCAGCCACTGTCCACCATGGTTCGCCACCCGGCACCACCGGCAGGCCCGGAGCAGCCAGAATTCTTGCCGGAGTAAGGCTCCAAACCGCCAACTTTTCCAAGGATCTTGCAAAGATTCTACATGAACCCACTAGAATAATGTCAAACAGCTCTAACACACCTCAAATAGCAGCAACCACCACCCACAATAATCGGTCCTTACCTCCGGCCAGCGCTGCCGCGGCCGGCAGCCACCAAGCGGCCGAAACCATAGCTGCCGTCATTTTCAACTGTCCATAACTTTCAAACCGCTAAGAGTTAGCGAGTATAGCTACCACCATTTGAAAGATCTCTACGAGAGGAATAGGAGCATGTGCGGCACTCGCCGCCACTCGCGGCTCCGGCGGCCGTAACCCTCGCAGGAACCCTGGCCGTCGCTGTTATCTCCTCGCAATATCTCCACCATCGTTGCGAATCAGAAGAAACTAACACCACCATTGTATTCAGGAGGTCGAACTTAGTAGGGGTGGTTGAGAATTTCTCCGGACACCGCCGCCGACGCCGCAGCACCGCCGTCCGCCGCCGCTGCTCCGCCGTGGAGCCTCCTGCTCCTGCGGTTGCGGCTGCTGCAGCTCTTGGGAGCATTTTTCTTGGTTTTTAGGGTTTAGAAAATGAGGAAATGAGGGAAATGTTTGCTTAAATACCTAGGGTTTTTGAGTGGGCTTCCCTTCAACATCGCGTAAACGCCCCGTGATCCTCGTTATCGCGTAACAACCGGTCTTTTGTATCGAATATCATTAGATGACCTATAATAGATATATTTAATTACCTCTATTCGAAATAAAACAAATTCGGTATATTTATCGTCAAATTCTCGGGTTGGACCTAATCTCTGGCCAATCCACGCCTCGGTCGCGTCTCGAACCACATTGCTCCTGGATAACCGTCTTACTCTCTAATTTAGAATATGATAATAAATAATAATAATTAGATAAATATTTACGATGTTATCGGGCTTGGTTGACGTATTAGATGTCAGTTAAATGCCGGTGAAAATCGTATTCAGGTTTCTCACACTTATCTTGGTGGATTATGCACGTTTGATGTTGAATCCCTTAGCAAGCATTATTTAAGATATTTGTTGTGATTAACAATGAATTTGATAGGATGACAAGCCATTATAAGGAAATTTTGATGGAACTCAGACGTTAGTACGCGTTAGATTACAATCCTTTACTCGATATAGGTTCTGAATCTGTTTTTAGTTTGGATCTTTCTAGAGTTACTTCAAGTGACATAATAATTCATTATTTTATGATTACTTGTTTAGTTAGTTCGCAACGTGTACTTGGGCCTTAAATGGGCCTTGTTATAAGTTCGGGCGCTTATTGGGCTTATTGGGCCTAAAAAGGCTAGTTTCTTTTCCAAGTTTTTCTTTGGTAAGCCTAAATCAATCCGGACCTTTATTGGGTCCTATAATACATTAAGTTTGCTAATTGGGCTAGATTTCAGAGGTGTTACACTTAGAAAACAAATAACAAATTCAGTACACTTACCTTCGGAAGATATTTCTGAAATATCTTCCGAAGCTTAAAATTAACTAAAATACTTATATGTTTTCAAAGAACAATTTTCTTCCGAAAGCAATTTACCTTCAGAAGTTTTATCCTTCTTAGAATAAAAATATTGTCTTTCTTTTTGTGTCTTTTGTTTCAGCATGACATACGTATGGTAAATGATAGTACACTATGCCTTTGCTTTCTTCCTGAGTTCATAAATATCATAAAATTTCATCAAATTTTCTTGATATGTGAGTAGGTTCATCTTGAGTGGAAACTACACTAAGAGCATGCCTAACATAATGCAAAGTGATTGGTTGTAGGAAACTTCATTTTGAGAATACAACAAGTGAGTCTTATTCTGATGTGACCAAATCACTCATCTAAGCACACTATGTACCAACACTTTATAATATCTATATTTGCAAATCATATTCCCTATGTTTTGTGTAAACAAAGACCTGGGTGTATGATCACCATGGTGTGCATTTGAAACCAACTAGTGAAAAGATCATGATCCTCATCATCCCTCTGTTTTGTGTAAACAAAGACATGGGTTAAAGGCACCTCTGTTTTACGGAAGTAAAGACCTGGTGACCTGATGATGATCATATCTTAGCTCTCAAAAGAATCCTATGTGATCAATTGTATATTAACTTCATAGCTATTACATCAATGTATTAATGAGATGTCAAATACATCTCAAGATAGAACTTATACCTTAAAGTACATAGTTTGTAAGTGTGAAAAAGTGATGATTTGACTCACAATGGGAGGACAACTCTAAGTGATTTGAATGTGGAGCCTATAACAGTTACTCACTAAAAACATGAAAACATGATAAACAACATGCCTAGTTGATACATTACTCTTGTTTGGATTTAAGTGGACAAACATACTTGCAATCAGAACTAGAATCAGGTATCATATCATCAAACAAATCAAACAAGAGATGCTTAGTGTTATAGTATGATCCCATTCTATGTTTATATATGCTTGTGTATATAACTTAATTCATTTTTTTTGTTTATTTTAATTTACTTCTTTTTCAGTACATTTGGACAGTCATGTGTCTTTCATGATATTCTTCTCATAAATTTATGATAAATGCCTTTGTTTAAAATTGATCACAAATTTAGGGATAGTAGATAATTTCATGAAAACAAAGTCAATTTAACATCAGAATTGTCAAACAAATTGTCAATAAGGAATATGAAGGAATTGGAACTTGAGAACTAATTTGGCTGTAGGATACATGAAGTTTTTCAATTTATAAATTTTCTTGTGCACAAATTGTCATAAAAACAAAGTCAAGAAGGTCCAATAGCAATAAATGGTTCTATCACTTGATTAGTACCATACAATCAAAGAATTTTAAACTTAACATTTTCAGCAGAAGCTACAGTGCATTTAAGCATCAGCAGAAGCTACAGTGCATTTTTAGCATCAGCTGAAGCTATAGTGTGAAACTTGATCAAGTAAAATATGACTACCTGCAGATTGGTAACCTACAAATGAGTTAATATATTAAAAGTATAATATATTTCCATAAGATTGGTAACCTATGGAAAATGTAGTTATACTTTCATTAAAAAATCAGTTTTTAAGTTAGGCATCCGCAGATGTCCTACCGAAGAACTGAAATCTATGGAATAAATAAATTCCACGGAAGAGTAATAAGGAAAGTGGGACCCACTTCATTAAATAAATGAAATTAATGTGTCTAAGGGAGTATAAATGATTTTTTGACTTGGTATTCATTATTCACTTTTACAGAGCCTTTTTGACCTAGAATTCCGTTAGTCAAAAACCTCATCCCTCCTTAATCCGATTTCAAAATTACTCGAACCTTAAACATCAAACAAAGCTTAAATTTGATTTCAGATCTTATTTTCAAGGTATATCATATCATAAACATCAATAATGAACTGACTGATTCATCATTTTTGTCTAAACTCTTCGTATTCTTAGATATGATAATGTTGTTCTAACATAATCTTCTTCGTTCTTATGAACAGATGGCGAATCGATTTGCAAGAGAGCACAATGTGTGTGCATTCTTAAATCCCGACAACCCTATATCGAAAGGATGTCGGGATATCATCAGATACTATGATGATCCAGGCTTTTCTATGCTTTAACAGCAAAGCCTGTGATTCATCAAGCTCATATAGTCGATTTATGGAATTCAACCCAAATAGAGGAAGATGGAAAATGCAGGACCGGTGAAGGGTATGCACTTACAAACCAACAACACATTGAGAAGAGTTTCTTAGAACACTTAATAGATCAAATAGAGAACGGGTTAACTTGTTAATGAAAGATGCTAAGAACACAAGTAAATATGAGACAGAACAAGATGGCAAACAACACAAGTAATTGGTTTTCAAGAATGCTGTATATTGCTTCTCAAGTTTTATTACAAATGTTACAAAAGCATCGATGGAAAGTTACAAGTACTTGAGATACTTTATACTACATCCTACAACCGGCCATACTTTGAAGGTCAGCTGGATACAATTGACTAGACAACTATAAAATGAAATGTAGAGTCAAAAAGCAGATTTGTCTTTTGACTAGTGACTATGACATGCCATAGCTCACATCCTAATATATTACAAAAAGGATAAAAGTACATAAAGTAGAAAGCATGGACTCAAGACCTCAATGTACAGTTACCAAAATCATGGACCTTTTCATCAACTCATGTAAGTTGGTGACTTTACAGAGTAGCAGCGGAAAGGTGGTCCAGCTTTATGGTAAAGTACATCAGATAAAGGCATATCTCAAAAAGTCTTCGGAAGAAATCTGTCTTCACTCTTTGGCTTCGGAAGACTTTGTCTTTGAAGCTTCGGAAGACTTCACTTTTGGCTTCAGAAGATGTTGGTCTTGGCTTCGGAAGAGTTTACACTTAGAATATTTCTAGTGCATGGTGTAAAACTTCCGAAGTATTTCTACTTCTGTTCTTTAGTGCATGCATGCAGAGAGACTTTGGATGTTTTGGCTGCATCAGACTTATAGGAATCCTTACAAACTCCCCCTAGGCTCATGCTACCAAAACATTTAGATGATCTTCAGTTGTTGGTAGTCTTCAGGATGATGATGACCATACCCTTCTTCATCAGATGGTCGGGATCACTCAGACTCTCATAATATCTTCTCATCTTAAAGAGATCATGCAGAGGTAAGTTGATTATGTCTTGCCATGTATAGACATTCTCAACACCTTGATCTCTGATCACAAGCCATCTCTCTGGATTAGTAGTGAAGGTCCAGCATAAGATGGGTCTCTCAGCTGCAAGAGGAGCCACTTGAATTGGAGTTTTTTGGGCTGCCTCTTCATGCACTTCCTCAGGTTGATCTAACTCAGCCGGAGGTGTAGAGGTGGATGATTCAGGTTTCTTCTTCTTTGACTTTGGTTTGGAAGCCATCATGTTCTTCCTCTTAGAAGACTTCAACTGAGAAGACTGGTCTGCAGCACCTTGTTAATCATCTCTGTCTTTCTCACTTGGGTGTTCCTCCCTCACAGGTTCAGAAGGAGAGGGAGTTTGACCCTGCTGTGGATCAGAAGATGAAGCTTGCTGAGGCTCAGCACGAGGTCCAGGTTGTGTTGTCTCAGGTTGTTCAACCTTAACCTCCACTTCAGGTGGGATTTGACTTGGAGGGAGTGTAAGTCAATCAGCTCTCCACTCTTAATCTTTTCCTTGATTACCCTAATATTCTCATCCATTGTGGATAGAGACATAGGGCCAAGTCTCCTTCTGGAGAATCCATACAGCTTCAAGAAGCTCATCATCCTTTGTCTGTCAGCAGACTTCTTCATACTCTTTTGAATGATGGCTCTTGACTTTGCAGCATCTTCCCTCATCTTTTTCTTTGTTGCCTTTTGTTCTTTGAGCACTTGAAGTTCAAACTGTTTGAGATACTCAAAGTCAATGTACTCAAAGGAAAAGGGAAGAAGTGCAGATGCCTGGTAGACACCTGTGGCACTCTGGTAGTTGATCATGTTTTGTCTATCTGTTTACTTGTCTACCTGAGGTTCTTGTGTAGTTGCCACATCCTCTTGCACAGGGCTTTCTTAAACTGGGGAGAGAGTTGGAGCAACATCCTCTTTGAATTGGAGAAGTAACCTTGCATCCTCTGCTTCCTTCATCTCTTTTGACACTTTCATGTCAGCCAGTTCATTTAATTGCTCTAAGGGGAGAGATATAATCTCATCTATGTCATAGTTCCTGGTCTGTAGGTAAGTAATCCTGACTACCCTTAACTCATCTTCTTGAGTGTTTGGTATGGGGGTAGCCCTGATTGCAGCTTGCATAAAGCCTGAAGACCCAGAGGAACTTTTTCCCCTTAGCTTCCTCTTCCCCTCTCTCTCTCATCCTCCTCAGGAGTTAGAATCCTTTTCCCTTTGTCACCCACAGACCTTTGTGACACAAGGTGGAGAGAGCTTTGGCCTTCATTGCTTGGTGTAGCATCCAAGCTCTGGCCAGAGAGAGGTTGTGAGATACCTTCACCAGCAGGTGTTTCACTGAGGGAATGAATTTCTGAAGCAGTTGTTGGTGTGACAGGGCTCTTAGGCTCTATCACTGGGCCTTCAGCCAAGGTTTTCCCTTTGAAGCTAATCTCAGGGTCTGCCTCAACATCCAGTTGACCAATGACATTACCTGATTGCCTTTGTCTCCTTCTAAGGTTGAACTCTTCAGTAATTCTGTCTTGAATCCTGAGTGCTAACTTGTCAGCTTGTCTTAATTGACTTTGGTTGACAAGTGGCATGTTGATCAGGTCAAGACCTTCATAGTAGTTCAAGGTCTGAAACTTGAATACTTCTTGCTACCCTTGAACTCTGTGAACAATGAGGGCTCTTCTATCAGCATCATACCTCCACCCAATAATATAGTTTGAAGTTTCTTGAGGTGGAGATGATACAGCCCTTGGAATGCCTTGCTCAAAGAGACTCCCAATGACAGAGTCTATAATGTTCACATTAATGTGAACTTGAGGAAGTTGCTGAGTATACACAGTTGTAAGTGAGGATGGTGAATCCTCAATGTCCATACTCCCTGAAGAACTCCCAAGTTCTATGACTGTAATGACTTTCTCCCCCTTTTTGGTAGCATCACCCTCTTGCATAGGTGAGCTAGAGGTTAGGTCAATCACATTCATAGGTTCTTGTGTTCCTGGTTGAGCTCCTCTTAAAGGTCTCCCAGCTAGTTTTTCCTTGAGATAAGATATCTCAAGTTGCTGATCATTGACCCTATTATGTAGAGTAGTCACCTGAGAATGAAGGTGACTAACCTTAGAGACTAAATAAGAGCATGTTTTTGATTGTTTTTGCACCTTTAGTCTCAGATTCCCCTCATCTTCATCAGAAGAATCATTGGGGGATGAGATGATTGGACCAAAATCCTCTCTCTCATCACCAGCCTCAGGTTCTTGGCTACTGGATTTCCTCTGCATATTGACATTCTCAGTTTAGGTGTCAATGGGTTGAGTTGCCATGGTTGAGGTCTTAATGATGTAATCACTTGCAGAAATGAGAGCCTCTTCCATATGGATATCCTGAACAGGTTCAGAAGT
Source organism: Flaveria ramosissima (assembly GCA_025215565.1). Classification (NCBI taxonomy): domain Eukaryota; kingdom Viridiplantae; phylum Streptophyta; class Magnoliopsida; order Asterales; family Asteraceae; genus Flaveria; species Flaveria ramosissima. The sequence continues at coordinate 7,120,935 of CM046046.1, read as the reverse complement.
ATCCACCTCAGTGATAGGTGCCTGATATGGGCTAGACAAAGGAGACTCAGGAGTTCTCATGTCTCTTTGAGTAGGGGAAGAGTAGAGAGACTCATGGTACCCACTGAAACCTAAGTCTTCATCAATATAGAATGAGAGGTTGGAAATGGGTTGATTTAAGTCTAAAGGCTGGGGATGGTAACTGTCCCTTGAAGGTTGTTCACTTGAGTGTTGAGACTCAGAGTGAGGGCTTAAGGTAGTTTGGCTTATGAGCTCATCAGGGTGAGCATGAGGAACCTCATCCCTGATTGTTGAAGAGATGGGAGTGGTTTGCTCCTCAAGGGAAGTGGAAGCTCTAGTATCCACTTCCTCCTGTATGGGTGAGTATATAGGGGCCTGCACAGACTCAATAGCTTGAGTAGGGGTTCGTTTGGATTTTCTTTGGTAGGTGAGGGTGATTTGTGGTCTCTTTAGTGGTTGGGAGGTAGAAGGTGTGGGTTCAACACTAGCTTGTGTTGCTAGGTTGTCACCTTGACCAATGAGCTCTAACATTTTTGGGACAAGGGCTGTTTCTACCCCTGAGAAGCCTACAATTGGCTTCTTCATAATTTTAAAGATGCCGGGCTTCATATGTCCCAGTTTAAGAACATTATCTTTTTCCCTCAACTGTGAGCAAGTTCAAAGTTGAGAATGTGTTGAACATATCTAGGATACATATAATAGTCTAAGGAGTCCAAGTTAGCAAGCAAATTTGTATAAACAAACTGAGAGTACCTGAACTTGACCCCTTGAACCATTCCATGTACTATGAAGGAGAGATCCTCAGGAATCTGGTCCCACCCTCCATGCTTGTTTGACAAGCTGTGGAGAACCACATGAAGGAGGTATTTCCACTGGAATGAGACCTTCCCTTTCCTGAAGGTCTTTACAGAGAAATCTCCCTCATAGCTCATCTGCTCAAAAGAATGATTGACAGCTTCCTTTGGGAAGGACAACTCACCTTCTTCATCATCCAGCTGCAAGTGAGTGTTGATGATGGCCGGAGTGATGAAGATTGTCCTCCCTTGCACTATGGCAGACAGTGCCTTCTCCCCATCCATAATGACCTCTTGGCAGGTCTTCCAAAATTCAAGCAGATGATCCTCATAGAGAGTAGAATCAATGGTTAGGGATGTGAACTAGTTGGATAGAGCTAAGAAATGGCAAATCTCTGAGAAACTTTCATCTTTCTCAAAGCTTAACAGAGCAACCTGGTTGTGTTGCCTGTGAAGTTGCATGGAGAAATCTGGGTTGTGTCTGTAGTTTAGGTTGGCCATTTCAGAAGCTTAAGGATGAAGAAAGATGAAGAACAAAGGCGGTTTGGGAGAATTTAGGTTTAAGGAATAGTGTAATTGAGGAAGATAGTGAAAGAGGGGGGGAACCGTTGGGCATTTATATGAAAAGGATTTGAGACAAAGTTAATGAAAGAGGATAAACTTTGAAATCCGGATGTCGATCCCACCTCTGAAAAGTAATTAACTTTTGCCCAAAAAGTAGTTTTCTTGGAAGTCGCGAAATCTTCCGAAGATTATTTGCTTCGGAAGTTCTGAAGAAAAAGCTTCCGAAGGCAAATTGGCTTCGGAAGATATTTCAAAGGTTTTTGAGAATTTTGCTTCGGAAGAGAATTTACACTCAGAGATTTTTATTCTAAGGAGAATAAAAACTTCCAAAGGTAAATTGCTTTAGGAAGGAACTTGTTCTTTGAAAACATATAGAGTACTTAAGTTGATTTTAAGTTTCAGAAGATATTTCAGAATTTTCTTCCGAAGGTAAAATCACTAAAGCAATTATTTGTTACTAAGACATAAATTTTTTACGAATGTAATTTTAAATCTTCCGAAGAGATCAAGATTTTCAAATATCTAAGAAAAGTATTTTTGAAAAGATTTTTCTTCCAAAGAAAAACAAGGGCTTATGAAGGTGATAAAATAGACAATTTAGGACACACAGGTTTTAGAAATAAATATGATTAAGTTTTAAGAAAAGCTATTCAAAGTTAATCATCCCAATAGTTGATACAAGATATTTAAATCTCTTCTCATCAAAAGCTCTGGTGAACAGATCAGCATATTGTTCATTTGTGTTAACTTTGACTAGTTTGATTAATCCCTTTTCAAAGTTATATCTAATCAAATGATACCTGATATTAATATGCTTTGTCCTTGAGTGCTGCACAGGTTTCTCTGTGATGGAGATAGCAATATTGTTGTCTATGTGGATGGGAGTCTCTTTAAAGTTGAATCCATAGTCCAGCATCTGATTTTGAATCCAAAGCACTTGAGCATAGCAGCTTGCAGCAGCAATGTATTCAGCCTCAGTAGTTGATGCAGACACACATGATTGTTTCATGCATTGCCAAGAGACTACTCTTCCAACAAGAAATTGAGATCCCCCTGATGTAGACTTTGCAGTCATGTTGCAACCAGCATAGTCACTATCTGTATAAGCATACAGATTAAATTCAGAATTCTTTGGATACCAAAGGCCAAGTGATAGAGCACCTTTGAGATATCTTAAAATTCTTTGGACAGTGACCAGGTGTGACATCTTGGGGTTGGCTTGATATCTTGCACAAATGCATGTAGCAAACATGATATCTGGCCTGCTAGCTGTGAGGTACATAAGAGACCCAATCATTGCCCTATAAATATGCTCATCAACACACTCCCCCTCAAGATCAGGTCCAAGAGAGTGATTTCTGGAAATGGGTGTCTTAGCAACCTTACAATCAGTCATGTTGAACCTTTTAAATATGTCTTGTACATACTTTGACTGACTTATGAAGATGCCATTGTCAACTTGCTTCACTTGAATTCCTAGAAAGAAATTAAGTTCCCCCATGGCACTCATTTCAAACCTGTCTTTGCAGAGCTTTGGATTAGTTGACCCAAAGATAATGTCATCTACATATACTTGAACTAGCATTATGTCATTTCATGTTCCTTTGATGAATAGAGTTCCATCTATAGTACCCCTTTTGTAGCCATGTTGACAGAGATACTGAGATAGAGTCTCATACCACTTCCTTGGTGCTTGGTGTAGCCCATAAAGAGCTTTATCAAGCCTGCAGACATAATCGGGATGATCAGGATCTGCAAACCCAGGTGGTTGTCTAACATACACCTCTTCATCAATCACCCCATAGAGAAAAGCACACTTGACATCAAGCTGGTAGACCTTGAAGTTCTTGGATGCAGCAAAAGCTAGGAATATCCTAACAGCTTCAAGTCTTGCTACAGGAGCAAAAACATTTGTGTAGTCAATTCCTTCTTCTTGAGTATATCCTTGAACAACTAGTCTTGCCTTGTTCTTGATGACAAGTCCTCTATCATCCTTCTTATTCCTGAAAACCCATTTGGTTCCTATGATAGTCTTCCCTTGAGGAAGAGGACATAGGTTCCACACCTTTTGCCTTTTGAATTGAAGCAGCTCCTCTTACATAGCTTCAACCAAACTTCCATCCTTTAGAGCCTCATTAATTTTCTTTGGCTCTATATGGGACAAGAAACAAGAGTGAAGACAAACATTTGCTTCATGGGTTTGTCCTCTTGTTCTCACCCTTGAATCAACATCTCCAATGATGTTTGTGGTAGGATTAGACTTGTGGATCCTTAGCTGAGGGATCACAGCAAGTTGCTTAGACAGATCTAAATTTGAAAAATTATGATATGGCAAAGAAGATTCACCCTCCACATCAGCATACTTATCAAGTTTGACTTAATCCAATGAGTGTGTGACATCATTGATGTTCTCTTCAATGCAATGGTTATCAGCATCAAGAAATTCCTGATCACTTTCACCACCACCATTTTCTCTAACATTTGAAGCTCCTTCCTCTGAGTTTTGTGCCTCTAAGCTGGAATTTTAAGGCACCCCAGAAGCATCAGCAGGATTTGTCATTGATGTGCTGGTAGAAACTTCATTTGCCGGATTAGTTGCCACTGGAGCTGAAGATGTGTAACTTGAAGGTCTTCTAAGCTCAAATCTTGGGTCGGGATCACCTGTAGGTAATATATCTGTAGATCCTGAAACATTCTCACAAGATTTGTTAAAACATTTGGTAACTAAATCAAGATCAAATAGCCAATCCGGACCAGAACCTTTCACACTGGGAGTGTGCTCATTGAAAGTCACATTGGCTGACTCCTCAACTATCCAATAAAGTGTCCATCATCTGATTTCTCAGCAAACTTGGCTATTTGATATTTGGTATTCAAGATGGTGCAAGTGTTGGGTTTTGTCACATGTAAAACCAAGCTAGTTTAACCATTTTAAACTATTAAAACGCAGCAGAATATAGGTTTAAGGTATGGTTAGTAATCTGAAATTTTTCACCATTTAAAACACAAACAAAACCCAAGAATAAGGATCATAATCATATGTGAAATAGTGTGCTATCAAACAAATCAAAACAACCATAGAGTGTTCAAAGAAACAACCTTTCTTGAACAAGTGTTGTAGATGTTTAAGATGAAGAAGATGATGTTCTTGAGTGGCTAGCCTTCAAAGGAGAAGACCTCAAGCTTGTAATACCCACAAGCTCTTCAAACACCTTGCTTGTTAGGATGCAACACCAAAGAAACCTCTTCTTTAGTTCCTCCAAAACGAAATTTTTCAGCCCCTTTTTCAGCCTCTAAAATCCGAAAATCAGCCCTGGTTTTGGAGGTTCTATTGCTTGTGTTGTGTGAGAGAAATGTGTGAATGATGATTGAGTGTAAGAGAGATGAAACCCTTCCAAGACCAAGATAAATGGCTGGTCCCAAGGCCCCTTTTGGGCTGCCGAAAATGTGAATCCAAAATGGGTTTTCCCCCATTTTTTAGTTTTTAAAAGTTACTCTCTTAACCCTTAACTTTATAATATTAAAACCTCTTTTAATTTTATAACAATAACACACATTTATTTGTTATTATTTAACCAACTTAAATAATGAAACAAATAATAACTCATGAACAAACTATACATATAGTATTGTTCTATTACAAAGCAATGTTTTAGAAAACCCATTTTCTAAATTGGTGTCAATGTTTACTTGTATGATCTCATCAACAAATAAACATTTATTGGTGTTTGTTTAGCTTGTTATTGGGTATGACCGACTTGGATCATAACGTACTAACCACATCAGTCTTGTATGTGTCTTGGGCATACAAGATCCAACAATCTCCCACTTGCACAAGATTCATAAAAGATTGATGCAAGCAGTAAATACCGCCTAACAACGGTTCACTACCCTTAATACGTATGACTAAGTGCCATTCAATAACATCATCCCCTTCAAGTACCATAGTTGAAAAGATTTAGGTGAATCAATCATCTATCCTTTTGTCGCAGATGTCATGTTATATCCTAGAAACATAGAGTGATCATTCTCCATTGATTTTATCAGGCCTTCGACATCTTACTCTCAATGAATAAGAGGGACAAATTCCATCTTGACTACATACATCTCTCACAATTACCTTATATCATACCTGAACTCAGACTTATGTACTGCCATGTTTCAGAACAGCGAAGAGCTAAGTCAAAGTATAATATTCGGTAAATATCAAGACCCAATATGTATCTCAGGTCAAAGGATACCAAATGATGTTCGCCTTTACTCAAAATTATTTATGATCAATCAGGAAGATTCCATGTAGTAATATTTGAGATGCAGGTCAGTCCAATATTTGCATCCCACAAATATTTATGAACTTTGGCAGCAACCTCTTGCTCTACATTCATCAATATGAATGTCTACCAATCCAAGTTCATAATAGCATTACCTTCATGCTTGTTCCCACAAGTATGAACAACTACGGACATTCTGAGTAAATACTTTACTCATGGATTTTAAACATGCAAAATAGGAATATTAGTTGAAACATTATAACTGAATAATTCATTCAAGTAATAAAGGGTTACAATATCTCAATACAAAAATTAAAGATCAAATCTAGTCACTAGAATATAGAAGTCCCATGGCACAAGCATGACTTTCATGCTTTGCCTTTTCAAGAATCTTCGTGAGTGATCCGCAATGTTTTGATCCGTGTGAACTTTGTGAATACATATCTTTCCCTTTTCAACTTCATCCCTTATGTAGTTGAATCTTCGTTCAATGTGCCTAGTCTTTGATGTGCACGGGGTTCCTTGATTTGAGCAATCGCACCCTCGTTATCACAAAGAATTTCTAGGGTGTCCTGAATGGAAGGGACCACCCCTAGATCAGCAATGAACTTCCTTAACCATGCAGCTTCCTGAGCTGCTAATGAAGCGGCGATGTATTCTGACTCTGTAGTTGATAATGCCACCACATCTTGCTTAGAGCTCTTCCAAGAGTTTGCTCCTCCATTCAAGATGAAAATGTACCCCGATTGTGATCGTGAATCATCCCGATCAGTTTGGAAACTCGCATACGTGTAACCTTTTACTACAAGCACTTCTTCACAAGATCCATAGATTAGGAACATATCTTTGGTCCTCCTTAGGTACTTAAGTATGTTCTTAACAGCCATCCAATGACTGCTTCCAGGATTTTGTTGGTATCGGCTTGTCATGCTCAAAGTGCATGACATGTCCGGTGTAGTTCATATCATTGCATACATGATGGATCCTATAGCAGACACATACGGGATCCCCTTCATTTTGTCTTGCTCATCCTTTGAGCTTGGACAGTGAGTCTTACTCAATATTGTTCCTCTTTGAATAGGTATGGTACCTTTCTTAGAGTTTTCCATCTTGAACCTTTTTAAGATCTTATCAATGTATGCACTTTGATTCAAACCTATCAACCGCCTTGATCTATCCCTATAGATCTTTATTCCTAAAATATAGGCGGCTTCACCAAGATCCTTAATGGAGAAACAACTTCCAAGCCAGGGTTTAACACCTTCCATGGTTGGAATGTCATTTCCAAATAGTAGGATGTCATCAACATACAATACTAGGAAAATGGTGATGCTCCCACTAGCCTTCTTATATACACATTCTTCATCAGTGTTTTTGATGAACCCAAATTTGGCTATCTCTTCATCAAAACGGTGATTCCAACTTCTTGATGCTTGCTTCAATCCATAGATTGATTTCCTTAACTTGCATACTTTGTTAGGATGTTTTGAGTTGACAAAACCTTCAGGCTGAACCATATAGACATCTTCCTCAAGATATCCATTTAGAAAAGCGGGTTTTGACATCCATTTGCCAAATCTCATAATCATAATGAGCAGCTATGGCAAATAATATCCTAATAGACTTTAGCATTGCAACTGGAGAAGGTCTCATCATAATCAACCCCTTGAGTTTGAGTGAAACCTTTTGCTACAAGTCTAGCTTTATAAGTATCCAAGTTTCCATGCATATCGGTTTTCTTCTTGAAAACCCACTTACTTCCAACTATCTTGGAGTTAAGAGGTGGTTCAACCATGTCCCACACTTGGTTGTCATACATGGATTGCATCCCTACGTTCATGGCTTCAAGCCATTTGTCACAATCCAAATTGGACATTGCATCATGATAGGTGGTTGGTTCATCGGAATCTACCACATAGCATCCATCTACGAAAAATCAATATTTCAGGTGGATTACTAATTCTACCAGTTCTGCGAACGTTTTGTGTATATTGATCAACCACTTGATCATTCTCAACATCCTCATGATGAGTGCTAGTGTCAACCAAACTTGTATCGATTTGGGCTTCTTGATCCTCCTCAAGATCCAAAGTTCTACTGCTAGTTCCTTCCGTAAGGAACTTAGCTTCTAAGAACTCAACCTTCTTGGCAACAAACTCCTTTTGTTCTAATGGATCATAGAAATAATATCCCATAGAGTCTCTGGGATATCCAATGAAGATACACTTAGTGGAACGACTTTCTTGCTTGTTTGAGGTGGGAGTCTTAACATAAGCCTCACAACCCCATACCTTTAAATATGACAGTGATGGAACTCTTCCATGCCATATTTCAAAAGGGGTCGTTTCCACTTTCTTGGTTGGGGCCATATTCAAAATACGGGCGCAAGAGAGCAAAGCGAAACCCAAAATGATTAGAGCAGTGAGCTTCTAGCCATCATAGATCAACCATATCTAATAGAGTTCGATTTCTCCCCTCGGACACACCATTATGTTGTGGTGTTCCAGGTGGAGATAGTTGTGAGATAATACCACAACTTCTAAGATGATCTCTAAAAGCATCACTCAGGTATTCACCTCCTCTATCAGTGTGGAGAATTTTTATTTCTTATTGAGTTGATTTTCTACTTCATTCTGGAAGATTTTGAACATTTCAAAAGCTTCATCTTTGTGTCTTAACAAGTACACATAACCATATCGACTATAGTCATCGGTAAAGGTAATGAGGTATCTTTCATGGTACCTAGTCATTGGCTTAAAAGAACCACATACATCCGAATGTATGATGCCTAATAAATCTTTTGCCTGTTCGGACTTGCCACTAAAAGGTGCCTTAGTCATTTACCTTGTAAACAAGATTCACATACATCGAATGAATCATATTCATTTTCTTTTAAAAGACCGTTTTTATGAAGTGTTTGTATGCGCTTCTTGTTTATATGACCAAGACGGCAATGCCAAAGATACGTATCACTCAATTCCAATTTGAGTTTCTTAGTTGTGGTTTGGTACAATGAGCTATCATATAATGTGTTTTCATGAACCAATTCATAAATACTATTAACAGGAATAGCTTTAAAATAAAATGTGCCATTTAAAGAAACAAATTTCATCTGAATAAATGACAAAACATAACCATATTGTCTTAATTGGGCAACAGAAATAATAAGTTTCCTAGTCAAACTAGAGCATACAAAATATTGTTAAAATTGCTTCCAAACATTTGGAAGCTTCAAGATGTAGTCCCCTCGGCCTTCAACTTGAACCTTTGCCCCATTCCCCATGTAGAGGCTTACATCCCCTTTCTTGAAGTCCTTACTTCTTTTGAACCCCTGCAATAAGTTGCAAATATGAGTTCCACATCCGGTATCCAATACCCATGTGTTAGAGGATATTAAATTTAGACCAATATGGATCATGAAAATTGTACCTGAGGTTTGCCCGACATACCTCTTTGCTTGCAACTCTTTGAGATGGACTGGGCAATTTCTTGCCCAATGTCCAATCTCCACACACTTAAAGCATGGGTCATTCGAAGCAACCTTTTGCTTCTTCTCCGCTAGTTTTGGTGGTGGCGCTCTAACCACTCCCTTTCCCTTTCCCCTAACGTGCCCTTTACCCTTGGCAACACTTGCCTTGGGTGCGGGGTGAGGCCTCTTCTTGTTCCCACCTTCATTAATGGTGAGAACGGATAAAACCTTTTTACCCATTGCCGCCTCGGCAGTTTTGAGCATAGAGTGAAGCTCACTTATGTTCTTGTCCCATCAGTTCATGTTATAGTTCATGACAAAGTTGTCAAACCTTTTTGACAAAGAGTTGAAGATCAAATCCGTAGCCAACTCTTTCGAGACGGGACAATTCAGCCTTTCGAGGCGGTCGATGTGGCTTTTCATCTTAAGTACATAAGATGAAACAAAATGGGTGTCGTCCATACGACACGCATGGAGTGCTCGAACCGTTTCGAAGCGCTCAACCCGGGTGATTGTTGTTGGAACGTTTCCTTCAACTGGGTTATCATGTCGTACGCTCCATGATGTTCATACTCCTTTTAGAGATCTGGAGTCATACTTGCCAACATGAGGCAAGACACTTGGACCGAGTCCTCAGTGTATTTCACCCAATTCATAAAGGCCTCCTCATCATCCTCACTAGGTTGATCGGGAATCTGATCGTCTACAATGTATGATCGTTTCTCTTGCTTGAGAACAATTCTCAAGTTTCGAAACCAATCAATAAAGTTATTATGGTTTAGACGCTCCTTTTGGAGAATGGTTCTTAGTGATAGTGAGTGAGCAGACGGGATTTCATTATTATCATTATTGTTGGTGGCCATCTACAAAATATAACAAAGTTCAATTTTAGTAATTTCGATATTATTCATTTTAATAATTAAAGCCCCTTTTAAGTGTCTTACACAATTTTAAAATTCTAGAATCCAACGTTACATTTAAATAGTGGTTAGGTGACCTTTATCCCATTATTTAAATTAACAAGGTAGTCAACGATTTGACAATTGCAACCCTTTGCAACTTCTAGGGTATGGGATCGACTTTAAAACATCATATGTATAGTCGGCATGTTAATCCCATCAACACCTTTTAAACCATATTGTAGGTGATCCATTTAACATGGTTTGCAAATCAAGTTACCCTACTTGCACACACACGTGAGTTTTCCAACATAAGTGGTTAGGTGACCTTTATCTCACAAATATGGTATCCCACCTCAAGTCACAAGTTCCCTCAAAATGGTTAGGTGACCTTTATCCCATTAAGAGTTTCCAAATGACTCAAGTGTTGTGCAAAAGGATGGTGTTAAACTTGTTTATAAAACAAATTAAAGTTTTCATAATCTTAGTTTAGAAAATTCTATGTATCTTATATTTGCATGCTTTCAAATACAAGGTACCCTATGGTTCACTTTTAATAAAACCTCTTTTATTAAAACCATTAATCCTTTTAATAACCTTTTATTAACCACTTAATGATAAAGAACCATCAAATTTTCAGCTTGTTAAGTTTGTTAATGAGTTTGTAATGCATATCCAAATATCAACCAAACAATCAAACAACATGTTGATGCATGTATGTCCCTAGATCATGATACGAAATGTAATAGATCTTGTTTGTCTGATTATGATGTAATATGAAATGATTAATGAAATGATATGGATTGTTTGTGATTTGTAATGTCTAATATTTCATTAATGAGTCGATATTGAATTGGTTAATTAGGTTTGTGATTGTTTGAATGGTTACACATCAAGTTATATTAAATGAAACATTCAAACTTAACTTAATGAAGTTCTCATGCGAATGGCCCATGCGAATGGAGCACACGCATGAATAACTTCATACGATTGACTCAGTCGCACGACTGAATCAGGAGACTGGATCAGTCGTATGATTGACACATAAGATTGGCTCAGTCGCACGACTGAACACTCAGTCGTGTGGATGAATCAACCGCATGGTTCAATCGCACGACTGAACCATACTAATGGTTTAGTCGCACGAATGAACAACACTAACCTATAAATACAACCCAATTCGTGGAAAAACGTAAGCATTCATACCATTACGACTCCAGACGTACCCTAGCCGTCCAGAAGCCTCCCAAATCGTTCTCCAAGTTCACATAACACCATAGATCGATGCCCAATCGACTTCTAACGTTAGATTCAATTCTTGATTGATTCTTCGTGTGTTCTCACTGATTGGATCGCCAATCAAATAGGATTCCGCACTATTTGATCTGGTCTACACGCTAATCACTAGGTATTTCGTTCAAATACCAGGTCCTGACAAGTGGTATCAGAGCTTTGGCTCTTGATTACGTGTGATTCAATCAAGATTGCATAAAAGTTTGTGTTTTTACACTAAAAACGCAATCTTTGGTGTCAAAAGTGATCTTGGACGTTCCCTGCTCATCAAAGTTTGGTTTATACGGACTTAGGCGATTAGACCTTGCGAAAATTCGAATTTTTACGGCTAAAACACGTTTAACCTAGAAAATTTCGCAAAACAGCAACTTCAGTCGCACGAGTGACCCATTCGCACGACTGGACTTCATTCGCATAGCCCAGACGCACGATTGGACCTAGTCGCATCTCCATTCGTACGATTGAACCATTCGTTTGCATAGCTCATACGCATCAGCTTCATTCGCATGACTGAACCAGTCGCTTAGTTCAGCCGCACGATTGAACCAGTCGCAGAGTTCATACACACGACTAGACCATTCGCATCCTTCAGTCGCACCAGTGACAGTTTGAGTTATTAGACTTAAAGTTATTCGCCATGGAAGATCAAATGTCAGCCTTTACTGCTGGGAAGGACTCTAGGATACAGAATCTGCTGTTGCTTGAGAGTGAGGTGGGTAATCATAATAAACCACCAAAGCTCTTAACGTTAGATGAGTTTCCCCACTGGAAACAACGTTTTGAGATCTACCTCAATGGAGTGGATCCGAATCTGTGGGAAGCCATCGAGATTGGATATAGTACACCGGTGGGAGCGGATGGAGTTAAGCTAACGTTAGGAGGGATGACGGACGCGCAGAAAGTTAAATACAATGCAGAGAAAAGAGTTTATGCATTGATTACACAGTCTATCCCCAAAGACATCTTCCACCCGTACTCAGAGAATAAGCAGTCCAAGAAACTATGGGATGAGCTAGAAAAGAGGTACGACGGGAATGCTTCGTTGAAGGCAATCAAGGCCAAGGAGTTAAAGAAGGAATTCGATAACTTCTTATCGAATGGGAAACGAGAGTTTAGACGACGTTATAGATAGATTCTACCATCTGATGAGTGAACTGCATACACATGGGGTGGCTACTACCATGGACGAGAAAGTTACTAACTTTGCAGACGGATTGCCTAAAAAGTGGACTTCATTCGTGTCTAACCTGAGACAGAATGGAATGCTGGCAAAGCTGGATATTAATGACTTTATTCTAAAGTTGCGAGAAGAAGCACTTAGAATGAAATACAGAGCTCAGAAGTCTTCGTACACTCAAAATCCAGCTTTGTACAACGCCACGGCTCAAGCTAAGACATCTGGAGCACCTCTCCAGACTGCATTTGTGTCTAGCTCGTCGAGTCCTTCACATGCTTCTCCTTCTAGATCAGACACGTCGGGATCTTCTTGTTCCCACTATATTGGATCTGAAGCAAGTGCTACTAAACTGAAGACCAAGAACCTCGGAAATGTGACTGTGGAAGTAGCTCGAGAACACATGGATCTTTTAGCTGTAGTGGTTCATTCTTATGATGGACTTGTTGCTGGAAAGATTGGAAACTGCCATCTGGCAGACGAGGACTACGAGCAGGTGGACGAAATGGAGCTTGAGAGGATGGACATAATGTGGGCATTAGCTACTGCTGTCCGTGTAGGATTCTGTGTGCCCAAGACACTTAGAATATTGATGTGGTTAGTACGTTATGATCCAAGTCGGGTTATACCCAATAACAAGCTTAGCAAACACCAATTAATATTTAATTGATGATATGATCATGCAATTAAATATTTACACCAATTTAGAAAATGGGTTTTCTAAACAAGTTGCATATAAGATGGAACAATTTATTAGGATATTTTGTTCAATAATATTATTTGTAATGTTATTTAAATAAGTTAGATAACATTACAAATTAATAATGGGAGTGTATAGATTATACAATTAAAAGGTTAGTTGTATATATCTAGTAAGAGGACTAGTTAACTACATAATGTGTGATAAAATTTGAGAGGGAAAACTTATTTTGTTTTAAACTTTGGCTGCCCCCCCCTCTTAATTCTCATTGGACCTTTGTGTCCTTGAAAACACACAAGTCTTGACTACTCTTGCACACCACTCTCTCATCATTCAATACATGCAATAGACCAAAGAAAAACTCCTCTCTCTCTCTCTCAAAATTTCGGCCAGGCAGCAGCATTGGAGGAGTTTTGGAGTGGTTTTGGTGTAGTGTTCTTCCTAACAAGAAGGTGTTTAGCAAAGGGCTTTGGGTATACAAGCTTGAGGGATCCTCTCCTTGGAGCCTTGGTCATTTTTGGAGCATCCAACATCTCCTTCTTGGTCGTTTTTGCTGCTGAAAAAGGTAGATATCACAGCTTGTTCAAGCTGTGATTTTATGCACGTTTTGTAGGTTCATAGCTTGTTCCATTCATATATTTAAGATCCTATTGATTTGGGTTTTGTTTTCCATCTTAAAACCACACTTAGAACACAAAAATTTCAGATTATAAACTTGTTATAATCCTATACCTCCGCTGCGTTTTCTGAAAAGTTTAAAAGGTTAAACTATGTTTTTTGTGTTCTAACAAACCCTTCAATGGCATCAAGAGCCGGTTATATGGATGGCTTGCTTGATTCATCTTTTGAAATTGGTTTTAAAAGATGATATTAGACATGTTATAGGCTGGTTTTGGACTGAAATATTATGTCTTATTGAAATCCCCAACTTTCAAGGTTACATCACACATGCTTGTGATTAAACCTTGAAAGATATATATGTTGATTGTTTGGACAATATTTAAAACCAAAATTTCAGTTTATGTTGGCTGAAATTTGAAGGTTTTAAGTGGGGATTAATGATATATTTTGATGATTTGATCATTGGTTGTTAAAGTGCATAACCTAGCTTGTGGCCTTGTGTTGTTTGGATGATTCAAGTGGTTGTTTTATTCATTCAATTTGGTTGTAATATTTGTGTTTATTCATTTGGGTTGTAATTATTCATTCATTTGGTTATGTAATAATAGATTAGGTTCATTTCCTTTACTAGAAAAATGTATTAGGATACAATTTTGTAAAAGGAAGATGTACAAGATCAAGACCCAAAGATGGACACAAAGACACAAGAAACATGGAGCATTTGGATGCGGTTTCTAGTGGGAGGTTCTTGGAACCTTTATGATATGTTTGACCCTTAGAAAGACCAAAGACAACACTTGTGATGGCAAACAAGTGTTGTCAACATAAGGGCTATGGTTATGCACATATGATTGTTAATGTTTATGCTTGGTTGATTGTTTGTTGTCTTGATTGTTTGGTTGATATTTGGATATTCAAAGCAAACTAATTAACAAACTTAACAAGCTGAAAATTGATGGTTCTTAAAGGTTAATAAAAGGTTATTAAAATTATTTAATGATTTTAAGGATTAAAATAGGTTTTAATCAAAGAACCATAAGGTACCTTGTATTTGAAAGCATGCAAATACAAGTACATAGAGTTTTCTAAACTTGTATTTTGAAACCTCTAAAACCTTTTTTTCCAAACAAGATCAACACCGTCCTTTTACACAACACTTGAGTCACTTGGGAACTCTTAGTGGGATAAAGGTCACCTAACCATTTTGAGGGAACTTGTGACTTGAGGTGAGAATGCCTTATTTGTGGGATAAAGGTCACCTAACCACTTGTTTTGGCAAACTCACACGTGGGTGTAAGTAGGGTGTCTTGATTTGCAAATCATGTCAAATGGATCACCTACGATGTGGTTTCCAAATGGTGTTGATGGGATTAACATGCCGACTTTACATATGATGTTTTAAGTCGATCCCATATTTCTAGAAGTTGCAAATGGTTGCAATCGTCAAACGTTGACCACCTTATTAATTTAAAACGTGGGATAAAGGTCACCTAACCACAATTTAAATGTAATGTTGGGTTCTAGATTTTAATATAAAATTGTCCTTAAAAGGCATTAAATATTAAAATTAGCAATATCGAAAATACTAAAATTGATCTTTGTTAAATTTTGTAGATGGCCACCAATAATGAAAATCACGATAACTCGTCCGCGTCAAACCAATCACTACGAGCGATCCTCCAAAAGGAACGTCTAAATCATAACAACTTCATCGATTGGTATCGAAACTTGAGAATTGTTCTCAAGCAAGAGAGAAGATCGTATGTTTTAGACGACCCTATCCCCGATCAACCTAGCGAGGATGATCAGGAGGCCTTCAACGATTGGTTGAAGTACACTGAGGACTCCGTCCAAGTGTCTTGTCTCATGCTAGCGAGCATGACTCCGGATCTCCAAAAGGAGTATGAACATCACGGAGCTTATGACATGATAACCCAGCTGAAGGAAACGTTCCAACAGCAAGCGAGGGTTGAGCGCTTCGAAACGGTTCGAGCACTCCATGCATGTCGTATGGACGACAACCAATCTGTTTCATCTTATGTACTTAAGATGAAAAGTCATATTGACCGCCTCGAGAGGCTAAACTGCCCCGTCTCGAAGGAGTTGGCCACGGATTTGATCCTAAATGGCCTAACCAAGAAGTTCGAGACATTCGTGTTGAACTACAACATGAATGCTTGGGACAAAAGCATTGGTGAGCTTCACTCAATGCTGAAAACGGCCGAGGCGGCCATGGGTAAAAGGGTTTTACCCGTTCTCACCATCAATGAAGGTGGGAACAAGAAAAGGCCTTATCCCGCACCCAAGGCAAAGGTTGCCAAGGGTAAGGGACCCGTTTGGGGAAAAGGGAAAGGGGTGGTAAGGGTACCACCCAAACCACAAGAGAAAAAGCAAAAGGTTGCTACTAACGACCCATGCTTCAAGTGTGGGGAGATAGGACATTGGGCAAGGAATTGTCCTGTCCATCTCCAAGAGTTGAAAGCAAAGAGGGATGCCGGGCAGACCTCAGGTACAATATACATGATCCATATTGATTTAAACATGATATCCTCTAACACATGGGTATTAGATACCGGATGTGGAACTCACATTTGCAATTTGTTGCAGGGGTTCAAAAGAAGTAGTGACTTCAAGAAAGGGGATGTAAGCCTCTACATGGGCAATGGGGCTAAAGTTCAAGTTGAAGCCCGTGGTGACTACATCTTGAAACTTCCAAATGGTTTGGAAGTGATTTTGAACAATGTTTTGTATGCTCCTAGTTTGACTAGGAATATTATCTCTGTAGCCCTGTTAAAACAATTTGGATATGTATTATCCTTTATTGAAAATGATATTCATGTTTCTTTAAATGGTATGTTCTATTTTAAAGCTATTCCCATTAATGGTATTTATGAATTGGTTCATGAAAATACTTTAAATAGCTCATTGTACCAAACTAACACCAAGAAACTCAAGTTGGACTTGAGTGATACCTATCTTTGGCATTGTCGTCTTGGCCATATAAACAAGAAACGTTTACAAACACTTCAAAAGAATGGTCTTTTAAAAACAAATGAATGTGATTCATTTGATGTTTGTGAATCTTGTTTACAAGGAAAGATGACTAAGGCACCCTTTAGTGGAACTAATGAAAGGGCAAAAGATTTATTAGGAATCATACATTCGGATGTATGTGGTCCTTTTAAGCCAATGACTAGGAATGGTGAAAGATACTTCATTACCTTTACCGACGATTATAGTCGCTATGGGTATGTGTACTTATTAAGGCACAAAGATGAAGCTTTTGAAATGTTCAAAATCTTCAAGAATGAAGTTGAAAATCAACTCAACAAGTCAATTAAAGTTCTCCGTACCGATAGAGGAGGTGAATACCTAAGTGATGTTTTTCAAGATCATCTTAGGAGTTGTGGGATTGTCTCACAACTCACTCCACCTGGAACACCACAACACAATGGTGTGTCTGAGAGGAGGAATCGAACCTTATTGGATATGGTCCGATCTATGATGGCTAGAAGCACATTACCTCTATCATTTTGGGGTTTCGCTTTGCTCTCCGCGGCCCGTATTTTAAATATGGCCCCAACCAAAAAGGTGGAAAGGACACCTTTTGAGATATGGCATGGAAGAGTTCCATCCCTATCATACTTAAGGGTCTGGGGTTGTGAAGCTTATGTTAAGACTCCCACCCCAAACAAATTGGAAGTCCGATCCACCAAGTGTATCTTTATTGGATATCCTAGAGATTCTATGGGATATTATTTCTATGATCCACTGGAACAAAAGGTGTTTGTTGCCAGAAAGGGTGAGTTCTTAGAAGCAAAGTTCCTTATGGAAGGAACTAGCAGTAGAACAGTGGATCTTGAGGAGGATCAAGAACCACAACCCGATGCACGTTTGGTTGAAACTAGCACTCAACATGGGGATGTTGAGGATGATCAAATGGTTGATCAATACACGCAAAACGTTCGCAGAAGTGGTAGAACTAGTAATCCACCTGAAAGATACGGATTTTTCATGGATGGATGCTATGTGGTAGATTCAAATGAACCAACCACATACCATGATGCAGTGTCCAATTTGGATTGTGACAAATGGCTTGAGGCCATGAACGTTGAGATGCAATCCATGTATGACAATCAAGTTTGGGAACTTGTTGTACCACCTCTTAATTCCAAGGTAGTTGGAAGTAAGTGGGTTTTCAAGAAGAAAACCGATATGCATGGAAACTTGGATACTTATAAAGCTAGACTTGTAGCAAAGGGTTTCACTCAAACTCAAGGGGTTGATTATGATGAAACCTTCTCACCTGTTGCGATGCTAAAGTCTATAAGGATATTGTTTGCCATAGCTGCTCATTATGATTATGAGATTTGGCAAATGGATGTCAAAACCGCTTTCCTAAATGGATATCTTGAGGAAGATGTCTATATGGTTCAGCCTGAAGGTTTTGTTGATCCAAAACATCCTAACAAAGTATGCAAGTTAAAGAAATCAATCTATGGATTGAAACAAGCATCGAGAAGCTGGAATCATCGTTTTGATGAGGAGGTCAAGAAATTTGGCTTCATCAAAAACGCTGATGAGGCTTGTGTGTATAAGAAGGCTAGTGGGAGCATAATAACTTTCCTAGTATTGTATGTTGATGACATACTACTATTTGGAAATGACATTCCAACCTTGGAAGGTGTAAAAACCTGGCTTGGAAGTTGTTTTTCCATCAAGGATCTTTGTGAAGCCGCCTATATTCTAGGAATAAAGATCTATAGGGATAGATCAAGGCGGTTGATTGGTTTGAATCAAAGTGCATACATTGATAAAGTCTTGAAAAGGTTCAAGATGGAGAACTCTAAGAAAGGTACCGTACCTATTCAAAGAGGAACGATATTGAGTACGACTCAATGTCCAAGCTCAAAGGATGAGCAAGATAAAATGAAGGCAATCCCATATGCATCTCTATTGGATCCATCATGTATGCAATGATATGCACTCGACCGGACGTGTCATGCGCTTTGAGCATGACAAGCCGTTACCAGCAAAATCCTGGAAACAGTCATTGGATGGCTGTTAAGAACATACTTAAGTACCTAAGGAGGACAAGAGATATGTTCCTGATCTATGGATCTGTTGACGAGGAGCTCGTTGTAAAAGGTTACACGGATGCAAGTTTCCAAACCGATCGTGACGATTCACGATCACAATCGGGATACATTTTCATTCTGAATGGAGGAGCTGTCTCTTGGAAGAGCTCCAAGCAGGATGTGGTGGCTCTATCGACTACAGAATCAGAATACGTTGCCGCCTCATTGGCAACTCAAGAAGCTGCATGGTTGAAGAAATTCATTGCCGATCTAGGGGTAGTCCCTTCCATTCAGGACCCCCTAGAGATCTTTTGTGATAACGAGGGTGCGATTGCACAAATCAAGGAACCCCGTGCTCATCAAAAGACTAGGCACATTGAGCGGAGATTCAACTACATACGAGATGAAGTTGAAAAGGGAAAGATATGTATTCGCAAAGTTCACACGGATCAAAACATTGCGGATCCTCTCACGAAGCTCCTTGAAAAGGCAAAGCATGAATGTCATACTTGTGCCATGGGACTTTGATATTCTAGTGATTGGATTTGATCTGTACATTTTGTATTTGGATATGTGGAACTCTTTATTATTTGAATAAAATTATTTGGTTATAATGTTTCAATTAATGTTCCAATTTAGCATGTTTAATCCATGAGTAAATTGTTTACTTTAAAATGTCCGTAAGTCGCTCATACTTGTGGGAACAAGTGTGAAAGTAAGATTATTATGAACTTGGATTGGTTGATATTCATAAGGATGAATATAGAGCAATGGGTTGCTACCAAGGTTCATAGATATTTGTGGGATACAAATATTGGACTAACCCGCATCTCAAATTTTACTACATGGAATCTTATTGATTGATCATAAGTAATTTTGAGTAAAGGCGAATATCATTTGGTATCCTCAGACCTGAGACACATATTGGGTTTTGATATTCACCAAGTATTACACCTTGAGCCTATTCTTCACTGTCCTGAAATAGTGGACAGTACATAAGGATATGTTCAGGTATAACACGAGGTGTTTGTGAGAAACGTATGTAGTCAAGATGGAATTTGTTCCTCTTATTCGTTGAGAGTTAGATGTCTAAGGCCTGATTAAGTTAAATCAACAAGGAATGATCATTCTGTGTCCTTGGATTTAACATGACATCTGTAACAAAAGGATAGATGATTGATTCACCTAAATCATTTCAAGTAGGGTACTTGAAAGGGATGATGTTATTGAATGGCTATAAGTCATGCGTATTAAGGGTAGTAAACCGTTGTTAGGCGGTATTTACTGCTTGCATCAATCTTCTATGAATCTTGGGCAAGTGGGAGATTGTAGGATTCTGTGTGCCCAAGACACTTAGAATATTGATGTGGTTAGTACGTTATGATCCAAGTCGGGTTATACCCAATAACAAGCTTAGCAAACACCAATTAATATTTAATTGATGATATGATCATGCAATTAAATATTTACACCAATTTAGAAAATGGGTTTTCTAAACAAGTTGCATATGAGATGGAACAATTTATTAGGATATTTTGTTCAATAATATTATTTGTAATGTTATTTAAATAAGTTAGATAACATTACAAATTAATAATGGGAGTATATAGATTATACAATTAAAAGGTTAGTTGTATATATCTAGTAAGAGGACTAGTTAACTACATAATGTGTGATAAAATTTGAGAGGGAAAACTTATTTTGTTTTAAACTTTGGCTGCCCCCCTCTTAATTCTCATTGGACCTTTGTGTCCTTGAAAACACACAAGTCTTGACTACTCTTGCACACCACTCTCTCATCATTCAATACATGCAATAGACCAAAGAAAAACTCCTCTCTCTCTCTCTCAAAATTTCGGCCAGGCAGCAGCATTGGAGGAGTTTTGGAGTGGTTTTGGTGTAGTGTTCTTCCTAACAAGAAGGTGTTTAGCAAAGGGCTTTGGGTATACAAGCTTGAGGGATCCTCTCCTTGGAGCCTTGGTCATTTTTGGAGCATCCAACATCTCCTTCTTGGTCGTTTTTGCTGCTGAAAAAGGTAGATATCACAGCTTGTTCAAGCTGTGATTTTATGCACGTTTTGTAGGTTCATAGCTTGTTCCATTCATATATTTAAGATCCTATTGATTTGGGTTTTGTTTTCCATCTTAAAACCACACTTAGAACACGAAAATTTTAGATTATAAACTTGTTATAATCCTATACCTCCGCTGCGTTTTCTGAAAAGTTTAAAAGGTTAAACTATGTTTTTTGTGTTCTAACAAACCCTTCAGTCCGGAGGGCGAAGAAGTTAGTTAAAAAGACCGGACAGAACTTGGTAGCTACTAAGGATACCGCATTTGGCTTTGACAAGAGCAAAGTGACCTGCTTCAACTGTGGAGAGAAGGGGCACTTCAAGAGAGAATGTGTCAAGCCAAAGAAGACGGGTAACAGGAACCCGTTCTCGTCCTTCACTCGCCAAGACAAGCAAACTACCAGTTCTACTTCATCAAGCAAGGATCCAAAAGCCTTGACTACTCATGATGATGAAGGACAGGATTGGAGTTTTAGGTTTGTCTCTCCAGGGGAATCAAACATTGCAAGTGTAGAAGACATTGACGATGATTCCGCAAGTGAAGGAGATCTAGCAGTTGAGATAGCGATGTCACATAGTGAAGAAGCAACTGCAACCGAGGTCAGTTACAAGCCTAAAGAGGAGACTACCACGTCAGAGACAGAAAAGACAGAATCACCAGAACCAGAGACATCTGATGCTGCGTTGATGGCTAACTCTTCTGAACCAACTCAGGTAAGTACTACTGACCAAATGTTTGATAATCATGCTTGTTCTGATTGTGATACTTTTAGGAATAGCATAGATGAAAAGTTTGCTAGGTTATTAGATCATAATTATAACTTAGTAAAAGATTTGCAACTGTGCACTGAGGCTAATAGAGTATTAAAACAAAATGAGCATAGTTATAAAGAAAAGATAGACCTTTTGACTAAACAGCTTAGGGAAACCGAAGTAGTTGCATTTAACCAAGCTAGTGACATTAGGTACTATCTAAACTCCCTCGAAGACACTAAGAAACAAAAGGCAGTTCTAGAAGTAGAAGTAAACTCATTAAAACAGAAACTGCACAGTTGGACTAGTTCTTCACACATAGTTTGTTGGACCAAAAGAACCAATGAGCCTGATCAGAAAAACCTCTAAGTCCCACAAACATTACAACTGCTGAAGAAGATCACAACAGCTGAAGACATCAGCTGATTACAAAGGTCTGAAGACAAAGTCTGAAAGTAAAGAACTGAAGACAATGTCTGAAGGTGAAGTACTGAAGACAAAGACTGAAGACCAGAGTGATCAGCAGTTGTCACAACAGCTGAAGTTATTAACTTCAGTAGTTGTGATGGTTTTACTTTTCAGTACTTGTAATTTTACCTTTCAGTAGTTTATTGTTTCAGTAGTTTTAAGTCAGTAGTTTTATGTATTTGTACTTAGCATTCTCAGAGATGTGATCAGTTGTTGAGAACATCTCAGTAGTTTGCTTATTTCAGATGTTTTGTAAATTCTGTTAGATGTCACTATCAAGTGACATCAGCAGACGTCACATTCCTCTATATAAGGGATGTTGACCTAGCTGTATTCTAACCGAAACATTACGCGTGAATGAAAACATTCCTTTAACAGAAATATTCTCTCTATAATTGTGATTGAGTGTTTGCATATTCATTACTCACTTTTCTTGCTTGAATTCGATCTTAGTGTGCTATATTCCGCTGCAAAATTCAAATCTAATTGATCCGATCCTATCAGGTATATATAGGTTATGAAACGGCTGAAAGAAAACAACTGAAAGTTTTTGGTGTGAGTCATCAGTTGTTAGAAAACAACTAAAGACATGGTTTTAACTTTCAAATGTTGTAAACAACTGAAGACTTGGTGTTGGTCATCAGTAGTTGTAAACTACTGAAGACTTGGTTTTGGCTTCAGTTGTTCTGAAATGAAACAGTAGTTGTTGTTGTCAATTCACAAAGTTCAGCTGTTTCAATGACCTTAACACTTACTCATCAGATCATCTGATTTTCAGATGTTTCATTGGTCATCAGTACTTATCTATTAGAAAAGACTTCAGTAGTTTAAACTACATCAGTACTTTTCAACAAATGATGTACTTCAGTACTTTTAAGTAATTTAGTCTTCAGTATTTATAAAAACTGCTGAAGATAAAATGACTTATCAGCACTTATTTTTGACAAAAGTATACTAATGCTCATCAGTATTTATTGACTAAGAGCATCAGTAGCTATCAAATTATTCTAGTTGCAGCATACCAAGCCTGAGTACAAGATTATGAAAAGTTGCACTATCCAAAGGCTTAGTAAATATATCTGCAAGCTCATCAGCACTAGGCACAAACTTTGGATCAATCAGACCTTTTTCATAACAATCCCTGATAAAATGATGTCTGATCTCAATATGTTTGGTCCTAGAATGCTGGACAGGATTCTTAACAATACAAAGAGCTGAAGCACTATCCATTAATAAACGAGTCTTAGTCTCTGTAATATCATAATCCAATAATTGATTTTGAAGCCAGAGTACCTGAGATGTACAGCTTGCAGCTGCAATATACTCTGCTTCAGCTGTGGATGTAGCAACTGAAGTTTGTTTCTTACTCTGCCAAGAAACCAAACAGTTGCCTAGAAATTGGCATCCACCAGAGTTTGATTTTCTGGTTAACTTACACCCTGCATAGTCACTATCAGAGAAAGCAACCAATTTGCAAGAGTGCCCAGTGGAATACCAAATTCCTAGAGATTGAGTTCCTTGCAAGTATCTAAAGATCCTCTTGACTGCAATCATATGGGAATCCTTAGGAGCAGCCTGAAATCTAGCACAGACACAAGTTGCAAACATAATATCTGGTCTAGATGCTGTAAGGTACATCAAGGAACCAATCATACATCTGTAAAGAGTTTCATCAACTGCTTTACCTTTTTTATCAGCATCCAGTTGTGTGTTGCTGCACATGGGAGTAGAACAAGGTTTACAGTTTTGTAAATCAAACTTGGTTAACAAATCTTTTGTGTATTTTGACTGATGAATGAAAGTTCCATCAGCCATTTGTTTGATTTGCAAACCCAGAAAGAACTGTAATTCTCCCATGGCACTCATTTCAAACTTTTGTTGCATCAATTTAGTAAATGCATCACATAACTATGGATCAGAGGATGCAAAAATAATGTCATAAATATAAATTTGAACAAGGAGCTTATGCATGCCTGCTTTCTTTATGAACAAAGTTTTATCTATGGAGCCTCTAGTGAAATTATTTTGAAGAAGAAAGTTAGATAATGTTTCATACCAGGCTCTGGGTGCTTGTTTCAACCCATAAAGAGCCTTATCAATCTTATACACCCAATCAGGATGTTTATGATCTTCAAAACCTGGTGGTTGACACACATAAACCTCTTCTTTTATTTTACCATATAAAAATGCACTTTTGACATCCATTTGAAAAACTTTAAGGTTATGTAAAGCAGCATAAGCTAAAAACAATCTGATTGCCTCCAGTCTGGCTACAGGGGCAAAGGTTTCATCATAATCAATACCTTCTTCTTGTGAAAACCCCTGTACAACTAGTCTGGCCTTGTTCTTGACAATTTGGCCTTTTTCATCAGTTTTATTCCTAAACACCCACTTAGTGCCTATTGCACACTTACCTTGGGGTAGAGGAACCAGTTCCCACACTTGCTGTTTTTGAAATTGAAGAAGCTCAAGCTGCATGGCTTCAACCCATCCATTGTCCCTTAATGCCGCATGATAATTCTTTGGCTCTTGCTGATTGATGAAGAGAGCATAGAGACATAAATTGGGCAATTGACTTCTTATTAAAACACCAGCATTAATGTCACCAATGATCTGGGACATGGGATGATTCTTCGATTCTTGATACTCAATAATATCTGTGCAAGTGTTTGTAGGAGATTCAGCAGCAATAGATGTTGATTCAGACTCTTGAAACCTAGACTGAGATGGCAGTTCAAATGAAGTAGAGGATTCAGAGATTTCATCAGCATTTGTTGTGGATGGAACTGCTGAAGCTACAGGAACATCAAGTGTAGTAGATACAGGCAGATGATCATTACAACTTGCATTTGTACCATCAGATGGAGAGGATGGAACTTCAGAAACAATAACAGGTGGAGACTGATATGGAACATATTGCAGTATGTCCAAATCAAACAACTCAACAGGGTTTTGAGGAATCTTGTCTTTTGGAGATTCATTAAACTTGACATGAAAAGTTCTTCAACAATCTTTGTTCTGCAATTGAAAACTCTGTATGCCTTGCAAGTAGATGAATACCCAACAAAATACCCAGCATCCACCTTGGATTCAAACTTCTGAAGTGGATTCTTTGTGTTAAGAATATAATAGGGACACCCAAATGGTCTAAAGAATGAAATTAGAGGGGCCAAATGATGTAATAACTCATAAGGAGTCTTCCTCAACCTCTGATTCACTAATACCCTATTCTGAACATAGCAAGCTGTGTTGACAGCTTCAGCCCAAAAGGTTAGTGGCAAACCAGAGTCAGCCAACATTGTCCTTGCGGCTTCAATAAGGGTCCTGTTCTTTCTCTCCACCACTCCATTTTGCTCAGGAGTTCTTTGAATACTATATTGTCTTTTGATTCCCTTAGACAAATAGAATTCATCAAGAGTGTGATTCCTAAACTCTGTGCCATTATCACTTCTCACACATTTGACTGGAAATGAATGTTGCTTTTCCACATGCAACACAAAATAAATAATACTTTGAGCAGCCTCATCCTTGGAATGCAAGAAGAAAGTCCATACATATCTGGAATAATCATCCACAATTACCAGATAGTACTTTTTCTTTGCCATACTCATTACTCTAACAGGACCAAAGAGATCCATATGCAGTAATTGCAAGCAGGCAGTGGACTTGGGTTCTTCTATAGGAGGGAATGAAGCTTTGTGTTGCTTTCCTTTTAAGCAAGCTGGACAGTTATCATCACATTTGAACTCCTTCAATGGCAAACCTCTCACTAAACCATGATGAATGAGCTGATTCATGTTCTTAAGATTCACATGACCAAGCCTTCTATGCCATAGTTCAGATTCTTGAGGAGAGGCTTTGGAGAACAGACATGGATGGCCTTTAACATCTATTTTCTTTGATAAATCTAAGGCATATACTCTTCCAATCCTGTTGGCCTTCAGGAGAGTATATTCATCCAATATCTTGTCAATCTTGTGCAAAACTTTGGAAGACAGAATCCGACAGTTTTGACTTGTGAAAAATGCAACATGCCCCTTATCACACATTTGACTGACACTCAAAAGATTGTACTTGAGGTTCTCCACATGGTTCACATCATCAAATCTTATCTCCCCATTTGAGACAAATCCTTTCCCAATGATGTAACCCTTGGCATCATTTCCAAAAGAAACAAATCCCTTCTTCCCTTGAGAATAATCATGAAGAAGAGAGCTGCTCCCTGTCATATGCATGGATCCTCCACTGTCTACATACCAGATGCTTCTTTGGCATGCTGAAAAGGATGTTAAACTAACAGATTTTGCATGATTAACAGCCTTTGAAGATGTAGATGGTGCTGAAAAGGATTCCTTGGATTTTGGCTTAGGTGTCCTTTTCAGTGGTTTAATCACAGAAACATCTAATTGGTTAACTCTCCCCAATAGATGTTGAACCATCATAACAAGTTGTGTCTGATTGGTTGTCAAAGTTTTAAACTCAGTTAACACATCAATACTTGTTGGTGATTTGTTCTTGTGATTCACTACATTCTTCTTTTGAAAAGACACAGACTTAGACTGAGTTTTTAATATTCCATGAGGAATATTTGCAGCTGTTGAGTGACAAACCCCTTCCTTCTTTATGACTTTTTGAAAAAGCTTTGGTTTATCAGATTGAGATGATTGAGGTACAAACTTGGTTTGAAATTCATCTTTCATATTATGCATTTGCTTCTTAATGATTTTCTCTTTGTTGAATTTTAAACCCTTGTTATACCAGCATTCATCAGTAAGATAATTAAACAAACCACATATTTCACATGGCTTTCTTTTCATCTTTTGTTGATCAACTGCTGAAGATGATGAAACTACTGAAGATTTGTTCTTCAGTACTTTCTTCCTTTCAGTACTTTTGGGAAGTACTGAAGGATTTTCAACAACTGAAGATTTGTTCTTCAGAAGTTTTCTATCAGCACTTTTGAGATTCCTGATAGATCTTTCAGCAATTTTCAAGCTATGCTTGTTTTCCTCTGATTTGAAATGCTCTTCAGGTGTTGTGTTTTGCCCTTCAGTACTTTGAGTACCTTGTGGAACAACACCTGAATTACCCAGTCTCTTCTTGATCAAGTGTTTCGAAGCAGTGGGACCATCAGTAATTTGATTAGCCGAGGTACTCAGACTATCTGCATCCTCTGATTTTGAATTATCATTTGAGGATGAAACACCTGATGATGTGGTTTGGGAATGACAATCATCCTCAGATTTTACTACTAACTTGGGAGTAAAATCTGTAGGAGGTATGGTATGATTATACCCAATCCCAAACTTCACATTAGAAGCGGTTTGCTTACTGAGAAGCATTTCAAATCCCTTGCATGATGATACCCAGCGTTCACAATCAACTTGGGTAGCTGGAAGTGTTTCTTTGAGATTCTTGTGATTTTCCAGAATGACCTCTACCTTTGCTTTTTCATCAGTGATTTGACACTTTAGTTTATAAATCTCCTCATCCTTCTCTTTTAAAACAGACTCAAACTCAGCTTTTCTTTTGGAAATTGCTTTTTCTAGGTCAAGGTTTTGATTAATTAAAGCTACATTTGCTTCCCTTATAGAAACAAAAGCAGCTATGCATGACTCAAAACATAACTTGGCCTTAGCCTCAGAAGATACCTGTGGTACCTTGATGATGAAGGATTTTCATCAGTAGACTCCAGGGCCATTAGAGCAAGATTTCCAAAAGGGTTTTCACCACCATGTTGACCAGCACCAGCAAATAGTTGTTCAGAATAACCAGAGACATCATCTGGTAAGCTGCTCCAGTCAACAACCTCAGGGGTGAAAAAGCTCTGATGAGATTGAGATTGAGATTGTTGATTTGTTTGAGATGGTTGAGGATCAGGTAGAGCATGTGGTTGTTGAGCCATGGGTACAGGAACCTGACCAGACTGAGGCATGTAAAAAGATGGATAAGGATATGGCATTGGACTTTGAGGAACAAAGAATGCAGGAGATGATTGATGTTGTGAATGATGATCAGAACTGGTGGAATGTTGCCCTTTGGATTGTGAGCTATTGCTTGGAAAAGTCACAAAGGGTGCAGATGAGTTAGATCCAGATGATCTACACTCTCTAGCAAAATGTCCAAGTCTATGGCACTTGTGACATCTCAACTTACTCTTGTCAAAACCAACCTTGGTTTTGCCAGAGAGACCAGGGAATTTTCTACCTGTTCTTTTGTAAAACTTTTGAGATCTGATATTGATCAATGCCATTTGGCTCAAAATATCCATCTCTTCCAGATCATCATCAGCAATTCCTTTCAAATCATCCATCAGAAAACACAAGTTATCAACACTAAAACTTGAGTTACCCTCAACTCCAACAAAAGCATGATTTCCACTGTTTGAAGAGAAATCAATATGCTCATCATATGAACTTTCAGATGAAGCATATTCAGACTCATGACCAACCAGAGCAGTGTTTCCTGGTACAAAGTCATCAGTGAGCTTTCCAGATGAAGATAGTTTCCTTTTCTGTTCTATCTCTCTCTCAAATGTTAAGAGTTTCCCATGAAGTTGGGTGAGAGATAGAGTATCCAGATTTGCACTGGAGCGTAGGACAATGGTATAAGTGTCCCATCTCTCAGGCAGGGATCTGAGGAATCTGTTATTCATCTGGCTGTTTGTATATTCATGTTGAACCATTTTTATCTCAGAGATCAAACATGAAAATCGCTCAAACTGTTGAGTCAATGTCTCACCCTTCCTATGAGAGAATGTCTCATATTGCTGGGCAAGGATTTCTCTGTTGTTTGCTAAGACCTCATCAGTTCCTCCAAATTGTTCCTTCAGAGCAACCCAGAGATCATAAGCAGTTTCATGATGCATAAGCCCAGAGTAGATTTCATTAGGCAGTGCCATGGCCAGAATTCCATGGGCTTTAGCATCAATCTCAAACAGCTTTAAATCCTCATCAGAATATTGTTCATTCTTCTTTGGAACCATCTCATTGGTTTCAGGATTACTCACCATAGGCTTGTATGGTCCATGAAGCACTGACTTCCAACAACCTGAACTGTTAACAGACAGGTGATGGAGCATTAGGCGTTGCCATATGTTATACTCACTCCTAACAAGCATCGGAGGCTTAGTTGAGGAGCCAGTATTGTGAGGATCATTGATTGAAGTAGTCATTTTCACCAATTCAATCAAATTCAATGAGATTAAAATCAGTCATGTTTAAAAACTCAACAACACAATTTGAATCTCAATTAATTAACCGGAAGCGACAGAAAATCAATCTCTATAATCAATTCTTGCAAAAATGCTAATTCGATCAAACTTAGCTATCAAAAGAGCAGTTTCAATGATCAATTGTTAGATCGATCAATGATTAACCAGCTCTGATACCATTTCATAAGATTGGATCAAGTTTGATCAATTAGATTTGAATTTTGCAGCCGAATATAACAAAAATAAGATCGAATTCCAGCAAGAAATGTATGAATATGCAATCACACAATGACGATTATAGAGAGAGAATATTTCTGTTAAAGGAATGTTTTCATTCACGCGTAATGCTTCGGTTACAAAACAACTAGGTCAACATTCCTTTTATAGAGGAATGTGAGGTCTGCTGATGTCACTTGATAGTGACATCTAACAGAATTATACAAAACAACTGAAACAATGCAAACTACTGAAATGTTCCCAACAACTGATCACATCTCAGAGAATGCTAAGTACAGGAACATAAAACTACTGACCTAAAACTACTGAAACAATAAACTACTGAAAGGTAAATTACAATTACTGAAAAGGAAAAACCATCACAACTACTGAAGTTAATAACTTCAGCTGTTGTGACAACTACTGATCACTCTGGTCTTCAGTCTTTGTCTTCAGTACTTCACTTTCAGACTTTGTCTTCAGTTCTTTACTTTTAGACTTTGTCTTCAGACCTTGTAATCAGCTAATGTCTTCAGCTATTGTGATCTTCTTCAGCTGTTGTGATCTTCTTCAGCTCATTGGTTCTTTTGGTCCAACAATTATGTATAGCAGCCGGTGGCCATTCTTGATTGGAAAGAGAAGCACTTACGGAATAAAGTGGTTCCACTAGTACGAGTACAGTGGAGACACAGAAAAGGATCAGAATCTATGTGGGAGACCGAGGAGGAGATGAGGAAATTTTATACTCAATTGTTTGATGACTGACAGGTTTTGAGGACGAAACCTAAATAAGTGGGGGAGACTTGTAACACCCCGAAAAGTCAAAACGAGTCATTAAGGATAATGGGCTTAATTAATGGGTATTTAATGAAAGAAGGAAATGGGTTATGGGCTAAATTGGGTTTATGAGCAAGAGCCTAAGTGATTAAGGCCCATAATCAGCCCCTTAACCCACCCAAAGCAACGTCCATCTCCATCATTTGCAACCATAGCCACCAAATACGTAGAGTGAGAAAGTAGAGAGAGAAAGTAAAGGAAACTCAAGATTTGGAGCTTCAAAGGTCAAGGGATTGAAGATCTGGGCGTTGGAGCATCAAACCACAAGAAAGGAGCAACAAATCCAGGTAAGAATCGACCTCTAAACCCTTCTGTAGATCAAAACCGGATTCTAGGGTTTTGGGTTTTGTAAAGTTGCAAAGAATCGCATAAAGGTCACATTTTTACGTATGAAAACATGTATAAAGTTTAGATTTAGCCTCATGGATAATAAACTAAGGGTTTGGACGTAAAAGTTGTGATTTTCGGTTAAATATGGGTTGGTTCGTCATTTCAGCTCGATCTGCGAAACTCTCTGTGCATCCAGCGAAATTGCTTATTCAAGCTGCGAAACTATGAGCCTGCGCGGCCATGGAAATTCCAACGAAAGTTGGGCGAAACTGCCATGCGAAACTGGTAGTGAAAATGTCAACGAAACCGCTTTTCTGGCAGCGAAATTAGCAGCGAAATTAGGCAGAAAATAACCTCTTTAAGTGTTAACTTATCTGCAGGCTGTGTACTGTGATCCTAGCCTAGAAATCTTAGTTTAGAAGTTACTCACGGTATCAAGGTGAGTTCTAGATCCCCTATTTATAAGTTTTTCCATGTTTTGGGGCTATTATACATACTAAAAATACGTTTTAAATGACCAAGATTTTAAGAGGTTTTAACAGGAAGAACGATTTTTCTATAAGTAAATGTGCTATATAAGTTTATAAAAATTTCTATAAGTAAATGTGCTATATAAATGTTTTTCCATGTCAGCCCGGCCCCAGCCAGGGGCGTTGCCGCTTGGACCCCACTTGGGGCTGCCGCCCCTAGGACCCCGCTGTTAAGGGCTTCCGCCCCGAACCCCCGCTGTCTCGCGGAGGGTCAGTTATGTTTTATGATGACTAGTACTTGGTATGTTGTGTACTTATTAAGTTAAGTATTATATATTAAAGTGGAAGATGATATTAATAAAAAGTGAAACTTAATGAATGTTACCCCCGGGCCCGTTTGATGATGAAAAGTCTTGCAAGCACTATGATAGACTTCACTTATATGAGTCTGATGTATGATGATGGATCCGTATTCATGAGCGGGCTATGTGCCTTGCAGTGTGGATCAACTGTTGGGGGTTAGCTACCGTTTTCATGTGTACCGACAGGGATCGGCATTTGTTGTCGATCAACATGGATCTCTTGCTTTGTGCAATCTCGTTTATGATGAAAGTGAAAGATAATGAAAGATAATGAACATACTTATTATGATGCAAGAAATGTTATGTATTATGATGTATGCGTGGTCATTATATGAAGGATAAAGTTTATATTTTCTTATTTATCTAAAACTAGAACTCACTTAGCGAAGCTGAATTTTAGGCATAATAGTTGGCAGGTAAATGCTGAGGCTGAGGATGGCACAAGGTGGGAAGCTACTTGGATGGCAATGGATGGCATTCTTGTTTACGAAATCTTTTATTGTAATTTAAAAAGACTATGTTTTATTTAAAATTAAAGGACAAATGTATGATCACAATATCAACTGCAAGTTTTAAGTAAATGTTTATTTTATTCCGCTGCATTGTTTTGTTATTAAAATGATTTTATGCTATGATTAACTAATTGTGAGGTTTCCCGGGTACGGGACCTTAAATATAACGGGTGGAAAGATGATTGGTCAAGGAGAAGTTTCCAATGGTTCTTTAACTTTGGAGAAAGTCAACTATGTCCCTGAGCTCGCGTTTAATCTCTTGAGTGTCTCTCAAATCTGCGATAAAGACATTCCAGTCTTGTTTAAATCTGATGAATGTCTATTTTTAAAATCAGAGATTGATATTCCAGATGATTTGATTCTTATGCGTGCTCCAAGAAAGCATGATACATATCTTCTTGATATGAACTCAAGGGAGTCAAAGTCTACTGCAACCTTTCTTCTTTCAAAAGCTTCAACCTTTGAGTCTCTGTTATGGCATCGCCGATTGGGCCACGTTAATTTTAAAATAATAAACAAATTAGTCAAAAACAATCTTGTTAGAGGACTTCCTTTAAAAGATTTCTTTGTGAACGAAAAATGTATGGCTTGTGCCAAGGGAAAACAACATAAAAAACCACATAAGCTCAAACTTGAAAATAGCATAACTTGTTCTCTCGAGTTGTTACATACTGATTTGTTTGGCCCAATCAACGTTAAATCAATTGCTAAAAAATCCTTTTGTCTTGTTGTTACAGATGATATCTCAAGATATTCATGGGTGAGATTTCTTGCTCACAAGGGAGAGGTTGCTGAGGAGTTGCAGAAGTTAATACTTTCCTTCGAGACGATTAGCAAGAGAAAGGTTCTGGCCTTGAGAAGTGACAACGGTACTAAATTTAAAAATCAGATTCTTGATTCATTCTGTGCTCAAAAAGGAATTGTGAGACAATTTAGTGCTGCAAGGACACCGCAATAGAATGGTGTAGCTGAACGAAAGAATCGCACTCTTATTGAAGCCGCCCATACAATGCTGATAGAATCATCGTTACCCATTATCTTTTGGGCTGAAGCGGTAATTTGTGCTTCATACGTTTTAAACTGGGTGTTGATAGTCAAGGATAAAATGAAGACTCCTTATGAACTTTTTCATAAACGGAAACCTTTAATTGACTTCTTTCGACCTTTTGGTTGTTCATGCACTCTTCTTAATACTCAATCCCAAAAGACAAAGTTCGGTGCCATGTCTTACAAGTGTTACTTTGTCTGTTATTCTTCTTCTCAAAAGGCTTATCGAGTATATAACAAGAGAACACGTATCGTTCAAGAGTCGTTCTATGTTGATTGGCAAGAGTCTAACTCTTCTGATGTTCGATCTGAACCAGCATGGTTATTTGACTCCGATACTGTGTTTAATTCTTTTAATCTTCCAGTTTTTGACGATGATGCGTCCATCTCAAATGTTCAAACAAATATTATTTCCTCAACCCCATCTCCTGTCCATTCCACCTCTTCAACAAATGATTCCACGTCAGTTGATGTTGAATCATCTTCTCCATTATTTGATATTTCATCGATACCTGTTTCTACATCTCTTCCTTTGTCACCAACATCTATTCCACCACAGCCTGTTCCATCTCTCTCACCCTCATCTACTCATTCACAATCTGTCAGCGATACTGCTCCAAACTTCTTGCCTTTATCCTCATATTTCAAAACTTTGAAAGATCATCCTCATGATAACATTATTGGATCTATCACTGATAGTATACGGACGCGGGGTCAATTTGGTTTGATTACTATTTATCTCTTCTCTTGTTTTATCTCTCAAACTGTCCCGAAAAACATGCATGCAGCTCTCCAGGATCCTTGCTGGGTGGAATCAATGCAATTGGAACTTCAACAATTTAGAAAGCTCAAAGTATGGACTTTGGTTGACCTGCCTCCCAACAAATGCCCAATTGGTACGAAATGGGTGTTTAAGAACAAACCATATGATCGTGGTGTTGTAGTGCGTAACAAGTCAAGATTGGTTGTGCAAGGATTTGCTCAAGCAGAAGGGATTGACTATACTGAAGTATTCGCTCATGTCGCCCGTCTTGAAGCAATAAGAATTTTTCTCGCTCATGCTGCTCATAAACAGTTCAAGGTCTATCAGATGGATGTCAAGTGTGCTTTCCTTTACGGAAACATTGTTGAGCAGATATATGTGTGTCAACCACCAGGTTTTGAGGATCTTGATTTTCCCGAGAAAGTCTTTAAGCTTGACAAGTCTCTTTATGGTCTTCGTCAGGCACCTAGGATCTGGTATGAGACCTTGACACAGTATCTCTTAAGCAATGTTTTCTATCGTGGCACCATCGATGTGACTCTTTTCAAGAGAGAAGTGAATGGTGAAATGTTTTTTGTCCAAGTTTATGTTGACGATATTATTTTTGGCTCCATCAATTCCCAATTATGTCGAGAGTTCGAAGATGTGATGCGAAGTTGGTTTGAAATGAGTATGATGGGAGAAATGTGTTTTTTTCTTGGATTACAAGTAGAACAAAAGCCTGAAGGCATTCTCATTATCAGGAGAAGTATGTTAAAGAAATTTTGAAGAAATTCAAGATGGATGATGCATCTCCTTAAATGACTCTGTTTACTGCTCAAATGTGCCTCACTCCTGATGAGAACGGGAAACCTGTTGATCCTCATCTTTACAGATCTATGATCGGTTCCCTTATGTATCTTACAGCAAGTCGTCCTGACATCACTTTTGCTGTAGGATATTGTGCTCGTTACCAGTCGGCTCCAAAAGAGTCTTATGAAAAAGCCGTCAAGAGAATTTTTCGTTATCTCAAAGGCTCATCTCGTTTAGGTCTTTGGTATCCCTATGGTGGAAATTTTGATTTACATTCTTATTCTGACAGTGATTTCAATGGCTGCAGGTTAAACAGAAAATCGGTGACTAGAGGATGTCAATACCTGAGCAACAGTCTGGTGTCATGTTAGAACAAGAAACAGACCACTGTTTCCCTTTCTACAGGGGAAGCAGAATACATTGTTGCCTCTAGTTGTTGTTCACAAGTTTTTTGGATACAACACCAGATGATTGTCTATGGAATCAATTTTCTCCACACACCGTTGTTTTGTGAAAACGAAGCAACCATCGGGATTGCAAAAATCATATTCATCACTCGCAAGAGAGTGTAGAAAGAGAATGTATGGCACAGATGGGCCACTTTGCAAGAGAGTGTAAGGCACCAAGGACAAATGGTGGCCAAACACAATCAGGCCAAACTACACTGAAAGAGCTCCCTAGAATCAGAAGCCAAAACAGGAAGTTGCAGTTGCTGTTGAAGAAGGAAGCTTTGACCAGAGCTTTCAGGTGGAAGATGCATCTCCAAACCAAGCACTTATGGCAGAACATGATGAAGCTAAGTATTGGAACATCTTTGTACTCCTGAATGTATTACTAAAGTTAAAAGATACAGGTCCTTCAGTTTAGAGATGAGATCTGATCTTGAGTTTTTAAATATATTAAAATCTGATTTCAAAAGAGTTGTAAATGATTATAAACTAAAGATAGAGGACTTAGAGAAAATCATTTCAACTCTTAAACATGAACACACCAACTACAAGACTCAGATCAAAGATCTCATAACTAAGTTGACTGAATGACAGGCTGAGCTTGTGATCAGCAAAGTCAGGGTAGAAAATGTGTTCTTGAAGAAGAGACCTTCAAGAACATAATATCCTCATCCTTGCATGCAAAAGTTTGTTATCAAAATAAGCAGGGACTGGGATCTAGTGAGATAACTCCTCCACACACAATCTTGTCAGTAAGATCTCCTAGGTGTGGAACTTGTGAAGATGAGCTTCCCCTCATAGACCCCATTAGTGAAGAGGATGAAGAGGAGATGGTGAAGGATGTATTTGAGAAGAGTGAAGAATAGCATTCTAAGAAGGTTCACAATTCCTCTGAGGAGAGTAAATAAGTTGGGATAACTAAGTCAAGGAGGAAGAACTTGATCAGGAAGGCCAAGAGGAAGTCAATGAAGGCTCAAGAGATTAAGGCCACCTTTAACTATGCATAGAAACAAGTCTTTATTACTGCAGGATTTGAGGTGGTTAAGACTGAAGACACAAATTTGAACTCTAGTAATAGGAGTTCTAGTTCATGTCCATATCATCCCAACATCAAGAAGAAAGCTGATCCGTTGTGCACCACTACTGCACAACCTGAACCATCCAGCTCCAAAGGTAGTTCTCACCCTAAAACAACTGCCACAGCATCTGCAAAGATGAAGATGGAGAAGGAAAGTGATCAAGTTCAGCTTTGTTCACAAAATATCGATCTTAGGAAGAAGAAAATAAACTGTGTTATGTGTGGGAGTACCTCTCATCTGGCAAAGGATTGTCTTTACAATCCAAAAGGTACTATCCACATGACCAAGAAAGAAACTTCTAAGAGTTTTGAGACGAAGCAAGCTTTGGAAGGAAAATCTTTTCTTTTCGGAAGCTCTAAAATGAAGATGAAGACAAGTGGAAACTTGCCATCGGAAGAAACATTGCGGAATAAAGGAATACTTCTGAAGCACTAAAGCCTGCTGTAGTGAGAGCAAGATATTCCGAAGGTCCAGTCATCAAAACTTCCAAAGTGTTGAAGGTCAAGTCTAAGCTTCCAAAGGTGGTGCGGAAGACAAAGAAAGACCAAATGGCTAAAAGTTCTTCATCAACATCAGCAAATGATCCTCAAAACATGACAATAGGATCAATTACTGTTGCATTGTCTTCAACTTTTTTTAATGAGACCAAGATCAATAAGGCTTAGGTTTCCAAATGTAACTAACCATCTCTTTTATGCAAGAACAGCTCAAGACAAACATAATGTATGGATCATCGATAGTGGTTGTTCAAGGCACATGATAGGCAATAGGTCACTACTCCAAAATTTTGAAATGATTGATGTTGGACCAGTTGCTTTTGGAGGAAATGCCGGAGGTTACATAACTTGAAGGGGCAGGGTCACAAATGGTAAGCTCAACATTGAGAAGGTAAACTTTGTCAAGGAGCTTAGATACAATCTTTTGAGGGTATCTTAATTTGTGATCAGAGACAAACATGCTCTTTACTGAGCATGAGTGCATTGTTCTCTGGCTTGGGATGGTCATTCCTCATGAGCATATCCTGCTTAGAGCCTCTAGGAAAGGGAACATATACAAGATGGACTTGCAAGAAACATCTCCCTTAGGAGAAGTTTCATGAATAAACTAATTAAAAGAATGTGCCATGTAAACTTTATGAACATGAATAAACTAATTAAGCATGATTTGGTAACTGGAATGCTAAAGAAAGAGTTTACAAGTGATGACCATTTTTTGTTGCATTCCTCAAAGGGAAGCAACAGAAGGTATCTCACAAGCCAAAGGAAAGAAACTCCATTACTACTCCCCTACACATATAAGATATGGATCTATTTGGCCTCACTAGTGTAATGAGTCTAGGAAGGACCTCTTATTACTTGGTGATCACAGATGACTTTACAAGATTCACTTGGGTCTTCTTTCTTAGAACTAAGAATGAGACCCTTGAGATTCTAGAAAATTTCATCTTAAAGATTGAGAATCAATGTGATCACAAGGTCAAAACCATAAGATGTAATGATTGAACTGAATTCAAGAACTAAATCCTATTTTAATTTGGTGATGAAAAAGGTATTATAAGACAATATAGTGCTCCCAGGACTACTTAGCAAAATGGTGTTGCTAAGAGGAGAAGCATGACACTTACTGAAGCTGCAGGAACTTTGTTGTTTGACTCTAAACTACCCATCACCTTCTGGGCAGAGGCAGTTAACACTGCTTGCTATGTGCTGAACAAAGTTTTGGTACTTAAGACACATGGTAAGACTCCCTATGAACTTTGGCACTGGAGGAAACCTTTCATTGGTTTTCTCAGGTCATTTGGATGTCCTTGCACCATCTTGAATACCAAAGATCAGATTGCCAAGTTTGATGAGAAATCAGATGATGGACATTTCATTGGATACTCTTCCCTAGATAAGGCTTATAGGGTATACAATCTCAAAACTATAGTAATTGAGGAGTCAGCCAATGTGACTTTCAATAAGCACACTCCCAGTGTTAAAGGTTTTGGTCCTGATTGGCTATTTGATCTAGATTTAGTTACCAACTGTTTTAACAGATCTTGTGAGCATGTTTCAGGATCAACAGATATACTACCTACAGGTGATCCTGACCCAAGATTTGAGCTGAGAAGACCTTCAAGCTACACAACTTCAGCTCCAGTTGTAAGTAACACTACAAATGAAGTTTCTATCAGAAAAACAATGACAAATTAAGCTGATACATCTAAGATGCCTTCAAATTCCAGCTTAGAGGCTCAACAGTCTGATAAAGAAACTTCAAATAATAAAGATCATGGTGGTGGTGAAAGTGATCAAGAATTTCTTGTTGATGATAAGCACTTCATTGATAACAACCTTAATGATATCACACACTCATTGGATTAAGTCTCTCTTGATAAGTGTGTTGATGTGGTAGGAGAAACTTCAATGCCAGATCTAAATTTCTTTAATTTAGATCTTTCTAAGCAACTTGCTGTGATCCTTAAACTAAGGATCCACAAGTCTCAAACATCATTGGAGATATTGATTCAGGGGTAAAAACAAGAGGAAAAACCCATGATGCAAATGTTTGTCTTCACTCTTGTTTCTTATCCCAGATATAGCCCAAGAAAATTAATAAGGCTATAAAGGATGGAAGTTGGGTTGAAGCTATACAGGAGGAGCTGCTTCAGTTCAAAAGGTAAAATATTTGGAACTTATGTCCTCTTCCTCAAGGGAAGACTACTATAAGAACCAAATGGGTGTTCATGAATAAGAAGGATGATAGAGGACTTGTCATCAAGAATAAGGCAAGACTAGTTGTTCAAGGATACACACAAGAAGAAGGAATTGACTACACAGATGTCTTTGCTCCTGTAGCAAGCCTTGAAGCTGTCAGGATATTCCTACCTTTTTCTGCATCCAAGGATTTCAAGGTCTACCAACTTGATGTCATGTGTGTTTCTCTATAGGGTAATTGATGAAGAGGTGTTTGTTAGACAACCACCTGGGTTTGCAGATCCTGATAATCCTGATTATGTCTGAAGGCTTGATAAGGCTCTTTATGGGCTGCATCAAGCACCAAGGAAATGGTACGAGACTCTTTCTCAGTACCTCTGTCAACATGGCTACAAAAAAGGGTACTATAGATGTAACTCTCTTCATTAAAGGAACAGGGAATGACTTAATGCTAGTTCAAATGTATGTAGATGACATTATCTTCGGGTCAACTAATCGAAAGCTCTGCAAAGATTTTGAGAAGCTGATGAAGGATAGATTTGACATGAGTGCCATGGGGGAACTCAATTTTTTCTAGTAATTCAAGTAAAGCAAGTTCAAAATGGCATCTTCATAAGTCAATCAAAGTATGTACAAGACATACTTAAAAGATTCAACATGACTGACTGCAATGTTGCTAAGACACACATAGCCAGAAATCACTCCCTCTGACCTGATCTTGAGAGGGAGTGTGTGGATGAACATCTCTACAGGGCTATGATTGGTTCTCTTATGTACCTCACAGCTAGCAGGCCTAATATCATGTTTGCCACATGTATTTGTGCAAGATATCAAGCCAACCCCAAGATGACACACCTGGTCACTGTCAAGAGGATTTTAAGATATTTCAAAGGTGCTCCAACACTTCGCATTTGGTATCCAAAGAATTCTGACTTCAATCTGTATGCATATAAACATAGTGACTATGGTGGCTGCAGCATGACTGCAAAGTCTACATCAAGGGGATGTCATTTTCTAGGTGGAAGGATAGTCTCCTGGCAATGCAAGAAACAATCCTTTGTGTCTGCATCAACTGCTGAAGCTGAATGCATTGTTGCTGCAAGCCGCTGTACACAAGAGCTTTGGATTCAAAATCAGATGCTGGACTATGGATTCAACTTCAAAGAGACTCCCATCCACATAGACAACAATAGTGCTATCTCAATCATAGAGAATCCTACGCAACACTCAAGGACAAAGCACATCAATATTAGGTATCATTTGTCTTGAGATAACTTTGAAAAGGGATTAATAAAACTAGTCAAAGATAACACAAATGATGTAAGTCCCCGTTTCCGGAACGCTTATAGTTGGTCATTCATAGCATAAAACATTTAAAGCATGCCATTTTGCAGCGGAATTTGAACTTTTCATATATAATTGTAAATACATGACAAAACATTGTTCTGAATCCAACTCAGATGGTTCCAGTAGTTATCTCATCCATGCCTGCACTCCTCAGCAGTATCATTACCTGCCAACTATTATGCATAAAAGTCAGCTTTGCTGAGTGAGTTCTAGTTTTCGTTAATATAGGAAAATATAAACTTATTCTTCTTATAATGGCCATGCATACATCATAATATATAACATTCTTGCGTCTTAATAAGCATGTTCATCATCTTTCATTCTTTCGTTATCCTTCACTTCATCATAAACGATATTGCACAAAGCAAGAGCTACCTGTTGATCGACAACGAATTTCAATCCTTGTCGGTAC
The DNA here is from genome assembly GCA_025215565.1 of Flaveria ramosissima. NCBI lineage: Eukaryota > Viridiplantae > Streptophyta > Magnoliopsida > Asterales > Asteraceae > Flaveria > Flaveria ramosissima. The sequence continues at coordinate 7,080,252 of CM046046.1, read as the reverse complement.
ACATCATCATGGTAGCTAACCCCCGATAGTTGATCCACACTGCAAGGCACATAACCCGCTAATGAATCCGGATCCATCATCATACATCAGACTCACATAAGTGAGGTCTATCATAGTGCTTGCAAGACTTTTCATCATCAAACGAGCCCGGTGTAACATTCGTTAAGTTCCACTTCTCATTAATATTATCTTTCCCTTCTCTTTACATGGTACTTTACTTAGTACACATATATCATTCAAGTACAGCTTTCAAAAAAATCTTTTTCATGTTGAGAGAAAGTAGTTTAAGGCATCATAATACATCGTATACATCATATAGCATCATAAGTAGGCACATTCGTATCACTGAGCCTATCGAGCACTAGCTTAACTATTCATCCTACTTCTTGTATAGTAATCAAACATCTTAAGGCTAACATCTTAAAACTCATATAGTTAAGCATTTAATATCACGAAGGTATGCATAATAGCCCCAAAAACCATTGAAAACTTGTGAAAGAGGGGATCTAGAACTCACCTGGTCTCCGCAAATAAGTTCACCTAAAGTATGCTCACAATACATAGTGTGCATATGAGTTAACATACAAACACGTCATTTTCTACCCATCATCTCCACCCCGTAGGAACTACAACATTACCCCAATAATGCCTTGGAACAGCTGGAGAGAAATGGGATCTGCAATAGTTGGAGACAAACACAATTTCTCTCCTAGTTTCGATGCTAGTTTCGTTTCTAGTTTCTCTGCTAGTTTCGCTGCTAGTTTCGAGGCTAGTTTTGCGTGGTATTTTCCCCCAACTTTCGTTCGAATGCATGGCTACGAAACTATAGTTTCGCTGGATGAATCCGCAAGTAGAGTCAAAACCCAAACAGAACAATGTCACTCGAGTGTCACACACATCTCCACAAAGACAGTTAAATCATAAAGTTGATAGCAGATCATGCTACAACTGTGGAGAGTGTGGACACATTGCGTCTAAGTGTCCTTACTATCAGACACTAGAAATCCAAGGATCGTAAACAGGAATTATTAGTGTTGGTTGATGGCAAGTCAACGTTTGCGGAATCAGCGTTGATTTGTTTTAATTGTTTGAAATAACTTTAAATATCAATAAATGTTCAAGAACACAAGTAATAAAACACAATTAATGATTAATCAGTATTTCATTAGAACATGTTAATGATTACAAATATAATGAATGAATGATATCAAAGTATGTTATGATGTGACGGCTGCTAGGGTTTGATTGAGAGACTTTGAAGTGATTGTCGTATTGCTATTGCTGTTGTCGATCAATCAATCGTCTAACACAATCATCGTTGAATTGAAACCTAGGATCCATATATATAGACAATGATGTTTTAGTTATAGGAAACACTGGATCTCTTGGGATTTGATTTGTTTAAGTTAAGGAATCATCGGATTTCTCGGGATTCGCATAACTGCCTTGTTGACTTGTTGACTCGTAACACTTGTATTATACAAGTGTTTGGACTCCGCAGGAACATTGTCTTCCGTAGATGATTTGTTCTTCTGCAGAAGTCTTGTTCTTCCGAAGCAATCTTGTTCTTCCGAAGCAGTCTTGTTCTTCCGAAGCAATCTTGTTCTTCCGAAGCAGTTTTGTTCTTCTGAAGCAGTTTTGTTCTTCACTTTTGGTTGTTCATCCGCAGAGGATCTTCGGATGTATAGTTACTTGTAAGAAATATATCTACGGAAGAACAAAATGTTCATCCGTAGATGTTTCTTACACTTGGTCAATTTCATAAATTGACCAATTATAATGTTTGTACCTGCAACCATACATAAATCAACACACACATAAATGGGTTAACCTATATATTTAATGCATACACAATAATGAATTACAAACATTCATTACAAATATTAATTCAAGTACTAAGCCTATGCATAATGAACTAGATCTACTGAACCCCCTTAGGCTTAGATACTTGCAATCAGTTCTTCAACACTGAAAGTTCCTTGACTCTGGCAATGATCTTATTGTAGAAGTATGACACAACAGTCTTCTGATCATTATACTTGTAGTTGATCTTCATCTTGATGAACTTCTTCAATGTCTCAAAGCTTATCCCAAGAACATCTTCCTCCGTAGTGAGTGTGTCTAACACATTGTTGTTATTCACCACTTCAAGCTCATCTTGCTCTGAAATTCTGAGTTCTGTTACTTCATCAAAAGTTGTTCCCTTTAGCAGTCCAGCATTGAATCTTCTTCTTTTGTAGGCTTTGGCATGTAATTTGTCAATCACTTGGATCACATGGACATGTTGGAACAAATCATTTTGAGCTTTTTCATCAGTCAGCTTGGGAAAGAATCTGTCATTGAGATACAAGGTGTAGCTGGGGTGGAGTAATTTGATTTCCACAGGATCAAAAATCCTGATCCTGTCAGCTTTCTTGTTTTCAGCATTTCTTAGGAGGACCAACTCCTTTGTCTTCTTAACATAACCCCATTCAGTGATAGGGTATGTGAATTGAGTCCCTTCAATGCATTTGATTGCTGCTTTATTTCTACTTTTGTAGCCAACCCTCTTCAAGAATTCATCATCTACATATTCTGAGGCATTGGACTTGTATCTTTTGAGTCCTTTGATTCTCTTCTGATGCTCTACATCTTCTCTTTTAGCTTCTATGAGTACATGATCTTTAAATTTAGTCTTGAGCTTTCCTACCAGAGTTGAGAAGTCCCTTCCTCTAGGGTGAATTGGATAATTGTAGATGATCAGGCTTTGAAGATCCTTGATGTCATTCTCTGGCAGACTCACCACTGAAAATAAATCATGGAAGTATTCAACTCTTCCAGATGTTCTTTTAATAATAGCACAATCCCAGTCTGAATCATATTTCTAGGCCATGATCCTGTTCTCTTCCATAGAACTGGGAGTTATGAGGTGGTCTATTAGTTGTATCAGAGTGGATTTCTGTTCAGTTATCTCCCTCACTGTAGTCCCAAGTGGCCATACTTTTCCAGGTATTACTTCTCTTGGCTCTCTAATCAATTTGTCTTTCCCTTTGTGATGATCTTTAGATTCAACAGTTATAGGTTCAGCAGGAAGTTTGCTTTGTTGCTAAAAGGATGGATGTGGAGCTTCAGTTCTGAATTTTACACCAGTATCCAGCTCAACTTTCATCACATGTTCCATCATCCTTCTAAGTTCTCCTACTGACCTTCCCTTAAGCTCATGTGGTTTGTAGTTATGGCCTTGTAACCAGCAAGTCATGTTGTATTTGCTCAGCTTAGCTGTGTCATAATATCCCAACTCCTTCTTTGTCTTCTGGATGGATTGAAAGGTGCTGAAAGTTTCGTAGTCATAATTTAGAATCATAAAGCATGCAAGCTCAAATTCTTTCAGCAGATTCTTCATCTCAGTCATGTTTAGCCTTTCAACCATGTCATAAGGGAAACCATGATTTATGAGTGTCATGAACATGGTTGATTCAGGTCTCTCTTCTAATATGTCTTTCGTAGTCAGAAGATCATCAACCTTTGAGACTTCCTTATCTGGTGGAGAGTCTTCATTGATCAGCTCTTTCCACTCCTCATCACTATCATCATCCTGATGAGAGATAGACTTCACAGTAGATAAATCTACTGAAGGTGTGTGTTCAGGAGATGTGAGCTTTTGTTTCTTGGAAGAACTTTCATCAATAGCCCTTTTCTTCTCTGCAATACCAAGATACTTTCTCTTCCTTGAGTACAGAATTAGCTCTTTTGATGCCTCAGTAGATTGTTTTGTTTGAACAGTTGAAACATTAGCATTAGACTCTAATGTACAGATCTTCATTTTCAGCTGCTCAATCTCTTCTTCTTTTCTTTTTATAACATTTGACTGAGTAGACATAGTGTTATTTGCTTGTTCAAACTTCATCATCATCCTTTCTTTTTCTTCCTTTTCAGTTGCTGCTGACTCTTTAAGCTCAGACTCCTTATCAAGTAAAGCATCAATGACTTCCTTATCGCATTGAGCATCTTCTCTCAGCCTTTTTATTCTAGCTTGTTGTCTCATCAACTCTTCTTCCTTTTCTCTTATCACTCCCTTCAGCTCCTGTATTCTTTGCTTTCTTTTGTTTGATTTCAGCACTTGCTTGTTATACTCAGCAACCAGATAACTCTTGCTGACAGGGATATCATTCTCACTTAGATCATCTTCATTGTAGGCAATTATATCAACATAGTCTGCTTCTTCTTCTTCCTGATGTTGAGCATCAATCTCATCATCTTTAACTTCTTCCGGGTCAACACTTTCTGAGCTTGAACTGGGCTCAATGGCTTGATCTACAAGTTCTTGATGAGGTTGTTGTTGTTGATGATCAGTCACTGGAGATACTTGTTTAGTTTCATTTGAGAGTACAGGGGATTCAGTTTTGGATAATGACAGTTTAACTGTACTTGCTTGTGAGACTAACTCTGTCTCCCAAGTGTAAATACTCTCAGTGGCTGAATTTTCAGGATTTGTAGGTTGTTGATAAAGTTGCATTTGAAGCTGATTTGGTGATTGAGGTTGAATGGGAGAGATTGGTTCTGTATTTTGGCTGGCTGGAGATTGTGGTTGGGATGTTTGTTGTTGATTTGGTGATTGATGGTGGATAGGTGGGATTGGTTCTGTATTTTGGCTGGCTGGAGAGATTGCTGATGTATGGGTGAAGTATCTGGTGAGTGAGTGTCTTGAACAGAGTTGGTTGGAGAATTCTCTTGTTCATCTTCCCACACAAGCTCTTGAAGAATGTTTGCAGTAGCATCAACCACATGTGCAAACATGTCCATGTCACCTCCTTCATATTTCCCAGAAATTTTGTTCATAACAGATCTGCCAAGGTGTGCTTGAATAAACACACCACCCTCCACAGAAGTTCCATGCAAATCCGCATTAATGATTAGTTGAAGAAACCTTGAAAACATATACATCTTATCAACCTTCTGTACTTTAATGTGATCACATAGACTGATGAAGATGTACTTTGAGTAATTGTAGGTTCTTCCCTCAAAAATACCAATGATGCCAGAGGAGATATGTCTTGAAAATCTATCAAGCCCAGATTTTCTGTTTGAAATGCACTTCAGATAGGTGTGACAAAGAAATCTATATGGCTTACAGAGTCTTCCTTTCTTGATTTCTCCCTTTTCAAAATCACCATCATACCCCATCATGAGAAAAACTTTCTCTATGTATTCGTTTTCGAACACATCAGGGTGTCCGGCTTCCACATCTCCCAACTCAAGAACCCTTCTTATTGTTTGTTCATCAATTCTCAGCCTTCAATTTCTAACATCAGCAACAATACCTTCACCGTCTTCTTCTACATATGCAGAGTTCCAGAAATCGGTGATATGTGATCGAAAAATCACAAGCTCTGCTGATAGGGCATAGAACAGCCTCGATCTTCTTAGCTATCTCATAATTTCTTGACACCCTTCTGAAACAGGATCATCAGGGTTTAAGAAGGCACACACATTGTGTTCTCTCACAAATCGATTATCCATCTGTTCATAAGAAAAAGACTTCGTTAAAATCACATTATTGATATGAGAATACGAACAGTTGTGAGATAAAACAAGAATCAAATGGTTCATTCTTGAATATTACGACATGTTTTACCTTAATAACAGCGGATTAAGAACACAGATATATGTTTGTTTAATGTTTTGATTTGGTAAAATTTGAATGCTGAGAAAGTGGGAAAAAGTTTGTTGAGTGTGTTTTTCTAGGTCTGAAAAGTGAGCTGAAAAAGCGAATAATGAATTTGAGAAGTCAAACCACATCATTTATACTCTCAGACACATTAATTTTATTTCATTTATTAAGTGGGACCCTCAACGTATTCTTCCGCAGAACATCTACGGATCAACAACATCTGCTGATGAAGTGTAACTTATATTTTCACAGATTACCAAACTGTAAAATTAAATTACATTTGTTGATCTTTGTTCATCCGTACTTTACCAATCTACGGATAAACATTTAAGTTTTCCACATTGTAGCTTCTGCTGATGCTTAAGATAGCACAATGCTGAGAAATATTATTGTATGTATGGTCCAAGTCCATTGGTTAGAACTATTTATTGTTTTAGGACCTTGTTGACTTTGTATACATGGCAATTTAGCACAAGAAAATTTAAAATGATTTTAATAAAATTTTCATGTATCCAGAAGCTAAGATGATGCTCAGATTCCAATTCCTTCAAACTGATAATGAGATAGGCATTGCTGCTGCTGATTGAGACACTTAACTTCATGTATTCTACTCCTCCTAAATTTGTGATTAATGGTGAAATTAAGCATTTATCATAAATTTCTTTAAGAGGAATAACATGATTTTTAACTGTATGATAATGACCAGATATATATACACATATGATGGGATCATACTATAATACTAAGCCTCTTCCTGATGAGTTATTTTGTTGATTTGATACCTGAACAAGTTCTGATTGCAAGTATATTGTCCACATAAATCCATACAAGAGCTCATGTATCAACTAGGCATGTTGTTTATCATGTTTTCATATTGATTTGGAAATAACTGTTATGGGCTTCACATTCAATTCACAAAGGTTTTGTCCTCCCTTTGCAAGTCAAATCATCACTTTTTCACACTTAAGAACTATGTACTTTAAGTTATAAGATCTATCTTGAGATGCATTTGGCATCTCATTGATGCATTGATGTAAAAGCTCAAGTTAATATACAGTTGATCACATAGGATTCTTTTGAGAGCTTAGATATGATCATCATCAGGTCACCGGGTCTTTACTCACGTAAAACGGAGGTGCCTTTAACCCAGGTCTTTGTTTACACAAAACAGAGGGATGATGAGGATCATGATCTTTTCACCTTTTGTAACTGATATTCAATATGGTGATCATACACCCAGGTCTTTGTTTACACAAAACAAAGGGAGTATGATTTGCAAAGATAGATATTATAAAGTGTTTTACATAGTGCGTTTAGATGAGTGATTTGGTCACATTAGAATAAGACTCACCTTGTATTCTCAAAATGAAGTTTCCCACAAACAATCATTTTAGCATTATGTTTGGCATGCACTAAGTTTAGTTTCCACTCAAGATGAATCTACTCACATATCAAGAAACTTGCTGATATTTATTGTTATTTATGTATTCAGGAATAGGCAAAGCTATAGTGTACTATCATTTCCCACACATATGTCATGCTGAAGCATCATTACACACAGTATTTTGTTTGTTTAAACTTGATTAATCTAAGTTAATCATGCCTAGAGACTCAACCAGAAAGTTAAATCTGACTGAATCAAAGGCTTTAGTGAATAAATCAGCAAGCTGATTTGATGTATCCACTTTGACTAACTTAATCAACCCCTTTTCTGAGCAATCTCTTAGAAATGATATCTTATTTCAATATGTTTTGTTTTACTATGTTGCACAGGATTAGCAGTGATAAACATAGCAGCAGAATTGTCTATATAGATTGAAGTTTGAAGAAAGTTGTAACCATAGTCAAGCAATTGGTTTTGCAACCAAAGAACTTGAGAGCAACTAGCTGAAGCAACAATGTACTCAGCCTCAGCTGTGGATACAAAAACATTGGTTTGTTTCTTGCACTGCCATGATACTAGCCTTGGTCCAATGAATTGGCATCCACCGGTTGTTGATTTTCTATTACTGTTACATCCACCATAGTCACTGTCTGAGTATGAGTAGAGTGTAAAGTCTCCATCCTTTGGATACCAAAGACCAAGTCCTGGTTTTCCCTTGAGGTATCTGAAAATTCTTTTTACAGCATTGAGATGAGACTCCTTGGGATCAGATGGGTACCTAGCAAATACACACACAGCAAACATAATATCAGGTCTACTAGCAGTTAAATACATAAGTGAACCTATCATTGATCTATATAATTTATGATAAATAGATTTTCCAGAAGGATCAGGAGCAATCTTATCAATTGTTGATGCTGGTGTTTTGCACGAGGATACTTCAGCAAAATTGTATTTCTTAAGAATTTGATGTATGTATTTCTCTTGGTTGATGAATATCCCATCTGATTTTTGATGAACTCAAAGGCCAAGGAAGAAGGTTAATTCACCCATTGAGCTCATCTGAAATTCAGATTTCATCAGCTCTTTAAAATTCACACACAATCTCTTATTAGTTGAACCAAATATAATGTCATCAACATATATTTGAACTACTAATAGATCTTGATGTTCTTGTTTGAGAACGAGTGTTTGATCAATAGTTCCTCTTTTGTAGCCATGCTTGAGTAAGAAAGATGATAGTGTTTCATACCATTTTCTTGGTGCTTGATGAAGACCATACAAGGCTTTATCTAGTTTGTATACCCTATGAGGATAATGAGGATCTTCAAAACCGGGGGGTTGTGACACATAAACCTCCTCATCAATCTTCCCATATAAGAATGCACACTTGACATCCATCTGATACACAGTAAACTTCTTGATGCACAGAAACACTCTTATGGCCTCAATTTTGCAACTGGTGCAAAAACTTCATCATAGTCTATTCCTTCTTCTTGAGTGTATCCTTGTGCAATCAACCTTGCTTTGTTTCGTACAATAATCCCTCTATCATCCAGTTTGTTTTTGTATAGCCATCTTGTTCCAATAGGATGTTGACCTTCAGGCAAATCAACAAGAGACCACACTTTTTGCTTTCTGAACTGTTCAAGCTCTTCTTGCATAGCTTCAATCCAGCTATTGTCTTTTAATGCAGCAGTCATGTTTGGAGGCACCACTTGAGAAAGAAAACAGTTGAAGAGACAAAGGTTGGTTGTACTACTTTGGCTCCTTGTAGTTCTCTTTTCAGGATTTCCAATGATGTTGTCGAGTGGATGAGTCTTATGGATTCTCATTGAAGGAGTTGATTCAACTTGTATAGACGATTCCAGGTTAGTCATTTCCATTGCCTCATACTGATTCAGCTCAGGTTGAGAATTTAAGAAATAGTCAAAATGTTCAACGGGAGTTGAATGATCACGACAGTCTCTTGTATGGGCTGCAGGAGTATCTCCAGTTTTGTTTTGCTCTTCCGCAGGAACTTCTTCGGAAGCATTTTGCTCTTTCGTAGGAACTTCTTCGGAAGCATTTTGCTCTTTCGTAGGAACTTCTTCGGAAGCATTTTGATTATCCGTTGGAACTTCTCTGGAAGCATTTTGTTCTTCCGTAGGAACTTCTCCGGATGCATTTTGTTCTTCCGTAGGAACTTCTCCGGATGCATTCTGTTCTTCCGTAGGAACTTCTCTGGATGAAAAGCGAGGACATGAATCATTTCCAATGTTTATTGTATTCATTTGAGAGCCTGTGTCTGTTGAAGGCACAACATTCACATCTCCGGATGCAGCATGTTCATTTCCAAATGTAGTATCTGCTTCTACTGAAATGTTTTCATCCGAAGATGGGTATATCTGTCACACCCCGGCCCAAAGAGGCGGGACGTAACGGTTGGTAAACAACAACCAAAATGCAGTGGAAACTAAATGGTTTAATACAATGCATCTCACAATATTTACATTAGAATATTGGCTTAGTTTCAGTTTACAAGGTGCCTCAATCTACAATCCATAGGTATCATGATCTATCTCTTTGTCAATATTTCTTGAGGCTTCAGTAACTAAGGCTTCTAGGCTCGACCTTTTTCCTTCAACACCTACCCTCACTTCTTGCTTCGGATTTAGATATCTTCTATAGCTCAGCTAATCTACCTAGCTGTACCTGAAAGACATGCTCAAATGATTTTGTGTCAACATAAAGTTAGGTGAGTTCAAGTGCTTAAAGTTTAAAAACAAAAAGGACTTAACAAATCCTCATTTGATAAAAATGAATGAATCATAGTTTCAACATCATGGGAGAATCATAATCAACCATGCACTCAGTCCCGGTTGGCCTCTTCTAAAGTTGTGTTTAACCGGATATTGCCGAAGGAAGAACTGAGCCCCAAATCAGTGAACCATACCTGCCTGGATGGTTCACCATAGTTTCTTAACAAAACCTGTTACATGCCACAAACGACCCCTTAGGATCTCAGTGGGGGTACCCTTCCTGGAACGGAAGGCACTGTGTGTGGGGGATTCCCCAAATAGATCTATCCATATAAAACAAGCGGTTCACGAAAGAATTAATGATCATGATATAAGTATCAGCAGGTAACCATAAATCCCACATACAATCACCAAGTAAAGCACAAATATTGTTCAAAAATAACAGAGCATGTTTCACCCCAAAACAATAGTAAAAAGGGGAATCACTAGAACTCACCTGACATCCTTATATACATTCTGAGCTCGGTAAAGAAAAGTGAAGGTCACCAACAAAGCAATCCTAATTAGAACATATGAGATTCATGTTTAGAATTAGCATGAGGTCATTACATGCGTGCGGTTGAGCTCTCTAGTTAACTTAAAGTTAACGATTAGTATCATTGATGTACCCTAGCTTTTTGTGAAATTATCATTTGTTATGTAATAACTCGTGCATATTAGGTTAATTAATGCCTTTATCCAATAAATGTTTCTTTGCATAAAGAATGTAGCCGTAAACGGTTGATATCAAGGATTCCTAAACTTAATAGATAATTTTTATTGATGATGTAAGTAATCTATAATGCTCCAATTGATGTAAATAATGCTTACACTCATAACCTTACATTAAATTGATTTTCAAAGGTGTGATGCTTGTATAGGTATGTATGTAGTCAGACCTCTAAATGTTGTGAGGTATTAGCAATCTACAATGCATCGAATATTATGAATTAAACTCTTATGACATGATATTATGTTATTTTCACGCGCATAGCATATATACTTTTTAGGATCGCCTAACATAGGCTGTTAAAATGCTTAGCTTATTAATTATATGATACTTAGATGGTTCACGGATAGATATGTTAATATTCCGCTTAACTCGTTTAATGCAAACCAAAATATGTTTTAAACAATAAGTGTAAGTACACCTTCAAAGATCATCCATATTCCATAATTATATAGATATATTTCTACCAATAATGTTAAATTGATTGATGCTAGAGTAATCCAAATATTGATAATAGTTGTCGATATATTTAATAAAAGGGGTGATATAAATAATATTTATTCAAATAATAATTAGATGATCGACTATGAATAGTAACAAGATGATGGATTATTATAGTATTTTTAAGTCTTTTATCTTAAATAAAAACGTGTAGATGTCGGTTAACCCATGTATTTATTGTATATGTATATGCACAATCATATTTGAATGTATTTTACATCTCGAAGCCTTGTAAGGATTTAGTGTGACATGGGATCAAATTGAGTTGTATCATCATTAACATGTTATAATCCTTCTTATATTGTAATGATACATATATTTCAATCTAGGTTGCTTTCTGATAAATATCTGTTAGGTCTAGGATCAGTAGATCTAGTTCATTATGTATAGGCTTAGTACTTGAATTAATATTTGTAATGAATATTTGTAATTCATTATTGTGTATGCATTAAATATATAGGTTAACCCATTTATGCGTGTGTTGATTTATGTATGGTTGCAGGTACAAACATTATAATTGGTCAATTTATGAAATTGAGCAAGTGTAAGAAACATCTACGGATGAACATTTTGTTCTTCCGTAGATATATTTCTTACAAGTAACTTTACATCTGAAGATCTTCTGCGGATGAACAACAAGAAGTGAAGAACAAGACTCCTTCGGAAGAACAAGACTTCTACGGAAGAACAAATCATCTACGGAAGAACAAATCTTCTACGGAAGAACAAATTCCTACTGAAGATACTATTCCTGCGGAGTCCAAACACTTGTATTATACAAGTGGTACAAGTCAACAAGTCAACAAGGCGGTTATGCGAATCCCGAGAAATCCGATGATTCCTTAACTGAAACAAATCAAATCCCAAGAGATCCGGTGTTTCAAATAACTGAAACATCATTGTCTATATATATGGATCCTAGGTTTCGATTCAAGTACGATTGAGTTAGACGATTGATTGATCGAGAACAGCAATAGCAATACGACAATCACTTCAAAGTCTTTCAATCAAACCCTAGCAGCCATCACATCATAGCATTCTTTAATATCATTCATTCAATACATTTGTAATCATTAACATGTTCTAATGAAATGCTGATTAATCATTAATTGTGTTTTGTTACGTGTGTTCTTGATCATTTGTTGATATTTAAAGTTGTTTAAAACAATTAAACCAAATCAACGCTAATTCTGCAAACGTTGACTTGACATCAATTGACACTGATAGTTCTTGTTGACGATCCTTGAATTCACAGGTGGTATCAGAGCCAAGTGCTCATTGATTTAGATCGATTGATCTATCAGTGTTAGTTGTGTTTAATTGAGTTTATTTTCGTTTAACTGCAATCGTTTTAATTAACTTGTTTCTATATTCAAATCAATTGAATAGCAGATCTTGTTAATTATTTTCATCAATTAACATCATGAGCAACTTCAGTGGTTCATCTTACCAACCTCCGAAGTTGGAAACAAAAGCAGACTTCAAGTCATGGAAAATCAAGTTTAGGAATCATGTAAACTATACTGATTCTGACTTATGGATATCCATTACTGAAGGTCCTTATATTCCACCCACTCTTGGGCCGGATTATAATGACAAAAATCAACCAATCAGTACCAAAGATCTATCACCTGATGATGTCAAAAAGGTTAAAGTTGATATAAAAGCATACAGTTTGCTCAGTATGGCTTTACCAGAAGAGATATTAATCAGGTGTGAGAACTATAAAACAGCACACTCCTTGTGGAAGATACTTCACACTCTCTGCGAAGGGAGTGATAAGATAAGAAGTATAAGGAGAGACACCCTTAGGTCACAATAGGAAACATTTCATCATATTGAGGGTGAATCAATTCCTCAACAACTCCATAGATTCATGCAGTTGGTCACTGAGATGAATATTCTAGAGTTGAAGTATACAAGTGAGGAATTAAACAAGAAAATGCTCCACACTTTGCCAGAAAGTTGGAAGCATACTGTATCCATGTTCAAGAACACTATAGATCTGAAATCAACTGGTTTAGATACTCTAGTTGCAAAAGTGGAAGCTCTTGAAATGGACGAAAAATCAAGAAACAAGAGTGTGAGAACCCATGTCTCACCCTATCACTTCAAAGAAACAAATAATGTTGGAAGTGCATTTATTTCAAACAATGAAAGTGATAACTCTTGTGCTAGGAGTGATGATAAGGAGGAAGTTAGCTTCTATGCTTCAAAACCCTCAAAGAAATCATCTCAAGACAATCACCAAAAGAATAAAGGAAGAACTGTTGATAGACAAGATACAACTAGAGCAACAGCTAAGTCTTCATTTTCAGCCAATCAGTCAGAACCAATAACTGTGATATTGGACTCTGAAGAACAAAGAGCAGCTTTTGCAGCGTTTAGTTCCAGTTTTCAAGCCTATCTGGGAAGCTCTCAAACTTCATCAAATATTTGCCAACAAGACTTAGAAGAACTGCCTCCTGATGTAGTGGAAGAAATGGATCTACAATGGCAGATGGCCATGATTGCTTATAGAGCAAAGCAATATCTCAGGAGAAATAAGAACTTGGCTTCAGCAAGCAAAACATCAAAGATTGGCGTTGACAAATCAAAAGTAAGATGCTACAAATGCAATCTCTATGGACATTTCTCAAAAGAATACAATCAACAGTCATATCCAGAGATGAGACAACACCAGCAGCATCAACAACATCAGATTCAAGCTCATCAACAATCAACTTCTCAAAGACCTCTGCACAAACAATCTCAACTGATCAATGCATCCCTACCAGCCACCAAAGAATCAGCTGGACCTAGCAACTCAAAGGAGTCAGGGCTGATCATATTTCAAGATGGAACGTGTGACTTGAGTGTGTATGAAAAAGAAGTTTTGGAAGAGAATCAAGCATTGATGGCTCATATGGATCAAACAGTTCCACCAATGGCAAAAGAGGTAAAAGTAAGATTGTGTTCATCAACATGTGTTGAGGAAGTTGAACGATATAGAGTCCATGCTCAACAGTTGGCTGACAAAGTAAAAGAAACAATGATTTTGAATGAATCCCATGTTAGAGAACATAAAATGTATCAAATCAAAATTAATTCTTTGCAAAAGGATTTAGAAAAATTTGTTTCTGAAAATTATAGCCTAAAAGCCCAAGTTGAGCATCTGACCACTTTCTTAACAAAATCCATGGCTGATCATGCATAAACTGAAGTGAAACTTCAGAAGTTTCAATTATCATCTCAGCAATATGAGAAATTACTAAATTCTCATATTGAATCAAAGAAAAGGTCTGGGTTGGATTATAATGCGGTTGCACCACCTATAAATGATAATTACACATCTTTACCTACAACAATGACCAACACTCTGTCAAATCATTTTGTGCCTAGCACTAAGTTGGAAAAAGATTCAGCTCAAATTAAAATTAATGATGAAGCTGAGGTGAGTGAAACTGAATCTTCTGAATCAGAATCTTTAGATCAAAATGATTCAGAATTTGATTAAGATAAGTGTGATGACTTGGATGATTCTAATGAACATGATGTTGATCGAATAATCACTGGTAAGAATGTTCATCTTAAAACTCATATTCCAAAAGTGCTTGAAGAAACAAAGTTGCCATATCCTCCTAAACAAAGAAACATGCTGAAGACCATCTGCAAGAGAATAGCTCAATTGAATGAAGGTCTTCAAGAACTAAGTCAGCAACAAGACTCCTCCAAGAAATTGAATGATGAATCTGTCATGACTGAAGAAAAAGAGAAATTCAAAGAAAAAGGAAAGAAAAGGGTATGAGTAGATCATCAACTGAAAAAGAAAACTTCAGCTGCTGATCTACGGAAGAGGAATTCAGCAACAAACAATCAAAATGTGCACAAAGTGGAAAAAGGAGAAGCACATCCAAAGCTGAAGAAGAAAGAACAATAACAAAATTCAGCAAACAAAAAGAATGATTCTGAGAAAGAATCAGATGAAAAGTATTGCAAATGGTGTGACATGAAAAATCATAATACTGAAGATTGTTACTTCAGCAGCTACTGCTCTATTTGCAATATGAACAATCACATGACTGCTGATTGCTACTTCAACAAACATTGTGCTATCTGCAACAAAAATAATCATTCCACACAGGAATGTTATTTCAACAAAAAGAACACGACAAAAGGATCAAAGAAGAAAGATTCAGATAACTCTGAATCAGATTCTCAATCTACTGATTCTGCAAAGGGTTCAAAACTGAAGAAGTATGAACAAAAATCAAAGTCAAAATCAAAGGACAAAACATCATCAAGTGTTCATATATTGAAGAAAAGACCAACTTTCCAGCAGTCAAAAACACCCCACAAAAGAGTAGATTTGTCAGATAAGGAATCAAAGGATGATGATTCATTCTTTGATAAATTTGAAAAGGGCATTCATATACCTCGTTCAAAAACAAAAGATAGTGAGACATTTAAAGGTTCATTATCAAAACAAAAGACTCAAACAAATGAAGTTGATCTGAGTCAAGCAGAAAATGTAAATCATGAACCTACTTCATCAACATCCCATTCAGCATAATCATCCTCATCTAAATCAAATCAGAATGAATCAACCAAATCTAAAACTGAAACTTCAAAAATTGTTCATGAAAGAATAAATGTTTTAGACCCTGTTGACAAACCCAAGATCACTAAGACTTTGGTTGTCACTTCTAACTGATTTTCTTTTCTTAATGCAGGAACAATATTGGAGAGCTGACAACAAGTGGTATGTTGACAGTGGTTGTTCCAGGCATATGACATGAAACTATTCTCTTCTCCATGATTTCAAACATAAAAATGCTTTATGTGGCATTTGGTGGGGATAAAATGGGAGGTAAAATTGTTGGTGAAGGAATGATAACCAATGGTATACTCAAATTTGATAAAGTAAATTACTGTAAAAATTTACAGTATAATCTACTTAGTGTGTCTCAAATTTGTGATCAAAATTATACTACATTGTTTGATGATACTAATTGTCACATTCTTAAGCTAGGATTTATTGTTCCAGAAGATTGGATTCTCCTCAAAGCAGCAAGAAAAGGAAACACTTATGTTTTGGATATGAACAACACTTCTCTCACAAAACATGAAACATGCCTTATATCTAAACTCTCAGAAGACTTGTCTCAATTATGGCATAGAAGGCTTGTCCATTCTAACATGAAGAACATAAATAAATTGGTGAAAAATGACCTGGTCATTGGATTGCCAAATAAAGAGTTTCATTGCTCAACTCACTGTTCTTCTTGTTACAAAGGAAAACAACATAGAGTGTCACATAAATCCAAAACCATCAATACAAAACCACTCAAATTGCTTCACATGGATCTTTTTGGTCCCACCAATGTAATGAGCATTGGAAAAAGACAATATTGTTTGGTGATAGTTGATGATTTCACAAGATTTACATGGGTCTTTTTCTTAAAACAAAAGAGTGAAACATCAGAAACATTAATGGACTTTATGATCAAGATTGAGAATCAACTTGATACAAAAGTTAAAATTTTTAGGAGTGATAATCGTACTGAATTTGTCAATTTTGAACTGGATTCCTTTTGCATGAGCAAAGGTATTGCAAGACAATTCAGTGCACCAAGGACTCCACAACAAAATGGAGTTGCTGAAAGAAAAAACAGAACTCTCATTGAAGCAGCAAGAACAATGCTAGCTGATTCACAACCACCTATCACTTTTTAGGCTGAGGCTGTGAATACTGCATGTAATGTTCAAAACAGAACATTAATTGTCAAAGAACATAACAAAACTCCTTATGAGCTCCTATTTAAAATAAAACCATACATAGGATATCTAAGAGTCTTTGGATGTCAAGTAACTGTTTTGAACATAAAAGAGTCATTAGGAAAATTTTCAGAAAAAGCATATGATGGTTTCTTTGTTGGATACTCTTCAACATCAAAACCATATAGAGTGTATATTCCACAACATAACATTGTGGAAGAGACTCCTAATGTATCTTTTGATGAAACTTTATTTACTAAGTCAGTTAAAGGTTCATCATGGTTATTTGACATAGATGCTTTATCTAAATCGTTTAACTATGATCATTTGAACAATGCAGGATCTGATGAAGCATGCTATCCATTTGTTCCACCTATTATGACTGAAGTAACATTATCTGCTGATCCTCCAAGGATACATCCATCTTCAGATGAAAACACTTCAGTAGAAGAAGATACTACATGTGGAATTGAACAAAATGCATCTGGAGAAGTTCCTACGGAAGACCAGAATGCATCCGAAAAAGTTCCTATGGAAAACCAAAATGCATCCGGAGAAGTTCGTACAGAAGACCAGAATGCATCCGGAGAAGTTCCTACGGAAAATCCAGAATGCATCCGAAGAAGTTCCTATGGAAGGCCAAAATGCATCCGGAGAAGTTACTATGGAAGAGCAAAATGCTTCCGAAGAAGTGCCTACGGAAAACCAATTCTACGGAAGAGCAAAATGCTTCCGAAGAAGTTCTTGCGGAAGAGCAAAACACAACTGGAGATACTTCTGTAGCCCAATCAACAGACTCTCATTTTGACTATTTCTTGAATTCTCAACCTGAGCTGAATCAGTCTGAGGCAATGGAAATGACTAACCTGGAATCATCTATTCCATTTGAATCAACTCCTTCAATGAGAATTCATAAGACTCATCCACTTGACAACATCATTGGAAATCCTGAAAAGAGAACTACAAGGAGCCAAAGTAGTACAGCCAACCTTTGTCTCTTCAACTGTTTTCTTTCTCAAGTGGTGCCTCCAAACATCACAGCTGCTTTAAAAGAGAATAGCTGGATTGAAGCTATGCAAGAAGAGCTTCAACAGTTCAGAAAGAAAAAAGTGTGGTCTCTTGTTGATTTGCCTGAAGGTGTGACATCCGTCACCTTAAGGTCCGTCAATTAACGTGATTATCCGTTAACTATTCCTTGATTGATCATTCCTCATCTTTATTTAACTCTTTATGTGGATATCATGTGTGCCTTATCATCGTTGTGCCTGTGTATTCGTTGTAATCATATGTTAACCTTAAAAACTATTTAAAACTTTCATCTTCATAACCGCCCAACATATCATTTTTATATATATTAAACGTCATTAATAAAGTCATTTTTAAGTTATAAATATCATTAAATGCGTTTTTATAATTAATATAATTAACCTAATAAAGTCGTTTTTCAACCGAAACAAATTTTGGAAACTCGGGGGTTAAGTGTAGGGACTAAACTTGTAATTTTGCAAACTTGGGCTGGGTATATAAACCCATTACCAGCCCTAACTCACCATTACTTCATCTTCCTCATCTCTTCATCCTCTCTACACACCATTTCTTCATCTTAGCGCCAAAACCGACCCGCTTAGGCTCGTTTTCGTCGTCTAGATTTCATCTACAACCTAGTCTACTCCTTTCTAGCAGGTGGACGACTTTGGTTGTCCCTTTTCTTGCTTATTCACGGCTGTCCAAACTAGGGTTTCGGGTGTTTGGGTTCAACCCGAACACATGAGGTCGTGTGGGTGCGTGTGAGGTCTTTCTGCTTGTGTTTCATGTTTGTGTATGTTCATAGAGTGTTCCTGGAAGTCCTTGTGGTGTAAAACTCGCGTTTAGAGCAGCCGAGGGGCTGCTCAGCCCGACCACAGTCGCGATTCTGCTGTCCAGGCGACTGGGTCTGTCATGCGATTGAGTCCTGCGACTGGGTGAGTCGTGCGACTGAACCATGCGTCTGAGTCAATCGTGCGACTGGGTTGTGCGACTGGGCATGTCGTCGACTGAGTCGTGCGACAGTGTGTTTGTATGCGATTGAGTCATGCGTGCGAATGAATGTATGCGATTGAGTCATGCGTATGAATGATTGTGTGCGATTGAGTAAGGTGACCGACTAAGTGTATGCGATTGTGCGTGATTCGCACGACTGGAGTCCAATCGCACGAATGAAGGTTCAATCGTACGAAAGTAGCTAATTCGCACGATTGAAGGTTGATTCGTGCGTATGGAGGTTGAGTCGTGTGATTAGGTGTTGTGTGGTACGACTGAATGCCAGTCATACGAATGAAGGCTCAATCGTACGAATGAAGCTGATTCGCACGATTGAGGGTTGATTCGTGCGTATGGAGGTTGAGTCGTGCGTCTGGTCTTGTCGTGCGACTGTAATTGTTGTGTTTGATTTCTTTCTTGTGCGTGGTGTGAGTATGACGTGTGATGTTGAGGTAACATTAACACAGTTGCCATTGTTTGGCCACAAATATTAAAGTCAACGCTAAAAAGGGCACAAATACTATTCAAAACAAATTAAACTAACGTTTTACAACAATCAACCGACTTATAACTATTGATATTTATCTAATACTTCTTCAATAACAATGAAACTTTTACTCAAACATCATCAACAATGGCGACAATGTCTAGTACTTGGATCTACATAAGGTCTAGAAAGTATGTCTGTTTGTGTGAGTTACACGCGACCCAGCCGATACAACCCGAACCCATCAATCATTATTACGCGCTTATTTCATATCATTAATGCTTACAATAACTGTCAATAGGTGTTTGACTGTTCATTTGCATTCAACATTTGGGAACATTGATCTTACATACTTACCACCTAACAAGTGAGTTTCGTGGCCCCTTTTTACGCTTATACAATATTTCAATCATTTACAACTTGGGGGAAAAGTATGCTTCCTCATTTTCAATGCTGTACAACTTACTTACATTTTATATACAAGAAATCAACGTGATACTATGTTACAAGTACTTATCTGATACATGCTTGGGTCTGCTGTGTGGTTCTATCTTTGCAACTATTTAATTCCAGTGTGGGAACCGACGGTTAGGTATTGGTAGTACTACTGGGTTGACACCCCCACCCTTGTTCGATGGTATACTAGTTGGTACCATCAGTGGCCAGGAACGGGCCCTTGGGTGAATATATGCCTTTGTGGAGACCCTAGGATGCATTTTTGGGACTTAACATGTTTTGGCAAACAATCTTTATGAGCAATGTTGATATGTGTAAACAATTACAATCTTTTGAAACTTGTTCCCGGGTTGTGGGAATTTACATTACAATTACATCTTATTTGGTTATGTGAATCATTATCATGTTTATGCTTATGGCTATGTTGTCATGAACATTGACTAAACACGACACAAGTCCCCTTGTTGTCGGGTGTCGTCATGACACGCTTGTCATCATTTATTATATTGCATCTCTATCGCCTACCATGTGTTATGACGATCCCGATGTCGTTACATCCCCGTGTTTCCGCTTTTAGCGAGGGTGTGACAGATTGGTATCAGAGCCATTGGTTATAGAGAATTAGGCAATACGCTTGACCTAGACTATAACCTAGGAACCTTCATGTAGATTTGCATGCTAGGATCTGTATGCATATTATATCTCGTGTATGTGTTCCTCGCTGCTTGATTTGTTCATCTATCTGTTATGTGATCTTTCCACCCTATGAGAGAGCCCTTGTGCTCACTCTTTTATGGGATGCTTCTATTGAATCTTTCGTTCCCTCTGCGCGCCGAGTTGGTTATCAAATCCGGGTATCAAACGCGAAGAGATCTTCACAGATCATGCTAATGCGCTTGACCTTGGACATTGAGATCAACCTTGAGGAGGTTATGTCTGAAACATCGAAAGAGGAGGAAATAGACAACCTCCGCTAGACTAAACGTGATTATATGCATGGATATACAGCTGTTATGATGGACTATTGTTGAGACATTACCAATTCATGGTATGAGAACTACACGAATTGCATGCGATGTGTGATGACAATAAGTGTGATATTAACTTGGAATACTGTACATGACGAGCGTTATGGATAATACACTTTGAAATGATTTAAGCTTATGTGTTTACTTTTCTATGATTAGAAAATGCCGCCTCGAAGAGTTACCCGCAGCAATAATGGCAGGAGTGAAGCCCCAAGGGGCAGAGGCAGAGGCAGAGGCAGAGCACCAAGAACAAGTGATGCTCCTGCCAGTAACAATCAGGGAACAGGGAACGCTGATATGGCAGCCCTGATCGCTCAACAGTTGGCCGCACTGATTCCTACTATCGTGGCCCAAGTGAGCGACGCACTCCAGCAACACCACCCTCACGGGGATGGTGGCAACGATGATGGAGATAATGGAGAAAGAGCCCATGGTGGGATCGAAACTGAGGTGGGAAACGGAAACCCGACCGGAAACGAAAGCAACCAGGAGACCGGAAATGGTGGTACAGCCGGTATCGAAACTGGGGTTGTTAATGCAAGACGGGGGTGTTCATACAAGGAGTTTGTGGCTTGCAAACCGAGGGAATTCGATAGGAAAGGTGGGGCGATAGCCCTAAACAGGTGGCTAGAAAAGATGGAGGCAGTAATTGACATTAGTGAGTGCCTCGACGGCCAGAGAATCAAGTATGCCACCTGCTCACTGCAGGGCAAGGCCCTAACCTGGTGGAACACCCAGGTTCAAGCTAGAGGAAGAGAATCTGCGATGCAGATGTCATGGGATGAGTTTAAAGCCTTGATCACCGAGGAATACTGCCCCCTCAACGAAATGCAGAAATTGGAGCATGAGTTATGGAATCATGCCATGGTGGGGGCCGGGCATGCAGCTCATACTGACCGTTTTCATGAGCTCGCAAGATTGGTTCCGCATCTGGTCACGCCGGAATCAAAGAGGATTGAGAGGTACATTTGGGGACTTGCGCCTCATATTAGAGCAATGGTTACAGAAGCTGCTCCTCCTACTATTCAGAGTGCGATTCTGAAAGTTGGCGCTTTGACTGATGAGATGGTGAGAACAGGGGTTTTGGGCAGAGGAGCAGAGAAGCAAAAGGATGTCGGGGAATCGAGCCGGTCTAGTGCCGGGAAGTTTGATAAGAGGGTCAAGACGACCAGGAATTTTGTGGCCGTGTCTCACGCCAAAAGAGAGTATGTGGGGCCGCACCCCAAATGTGACAGGTGCAACTATCATCATCCCCCAGGAGTGCAGTGCCGGGTGTGCGCGAACTATAGACGCCCGGGGCATTTGGCGAGAGACTGTAGAATTGCGTCGAATCTGGTGGCACCCGTCAACGCGGTTAACCCCGCCGGGAATGCAAGGGCTTGTTATGAGTGTGGAAACCCTGATCATTACGGGAACATGTGCCCCAGGCTGAATCGGGCACCGGCTCAACCAGGAAACAACCAGCAACAAGTGATGGCTATAGCTGGGAATCAGGGCCCGACTACTCAAGGGAATGCAGCTCGGGGACGTGCATTCGTAATTGGAGCCAACGATGCTCGTCAGGACCCGAATGTTGTCACGGGTACACACTTACTCAATCATCACTTCGCATCTATATTATTTGATACTGGAGCAGACAATAGCTTTATATC
Source organism: Flaveria ramosissima (assembly GCA_025215565.1). NCBI lineage: Eukaryota > Viridiplantae > Streptophyta > Magnoliopsida > Asterales > Asteraceae > Flaveria > Flaveria ramosissima. The sequence continues at coordinate 7,057,808 of CM046046.1, read as the reverse complement.
TTCTGTGTTTGTGCAATTGCTTGATTTGAGTCCTAGTAGGCTAGAAACTATCTACTCTGTAGAAATGGCCAATGGTAGAGTTGTTCAGGCCGATGAGATTATTAGGAAGTGCTCATTAACATTGGAGGACCATGCGTTCGATATAGACTTGATACCCTTCGAGCTAGGAAGTTTTGACGTGATTGTGGGTATGGATTGGTTGTCGCAAAATGGAGCAGAGATTGTCTGTCAGGATAAAGTAGTACGAATCCCTATGCCAAACGGGGAAGTACTCAAGATTCAGGGAGAACAACCGGGAAGGAACTTAAAGCTTATTTCCTGCATGAAAGCACGCCAGAGTTTACGAAAACAGTGCTACGCTTTTCTGGCTCACGTGGTTGAAAAGAAAGATGAAGAGAGGAAACTAGTAGATATTCCAGTGGTACGGGATTACCCAGATGTATTTCCTGACGACTTGTCTGGTTTGCCTCCTCCACGACAGGTGGAATTCCGTATTGAGTTGGTTCCTGGAGCTACACCGGTAGCGAACACGCCATATCGACTAGCGCCATCCGAGATGCAAGAGTTGTCTAGTCAGTTACAGGAACTACTGGAGAAGGGTTTTATTCGACCGAGTCATTCACCGTGGGGAGCACTGGTATTATTTGTCAAGAAAAAGGAAGGGTCGTTTCGCATGTGCATCGATTACCGTGAACTGAACAAGTTAACTGTGAAGAATCGATATCCTCTCCCCAGGATCGATGACCTGTTTGATCAGCTACAAGGAGCTTCGTATTTCTCAAAGATCGATCTTCGTTCTGGTTATCATCAGCTAAGAGTTTTCGAGGACGACATACCGAAGACAGCGTTTAGGACTCGTTATGGGCACTACGAGTTCTTAGTCATGCCGTTTGGGCTGACTAACGCACGAGCCGTGTTTATGGATCTAATGAATCGGGTGTGCAAACCTTACTTGGATAAGTTCGTGATCGTGTTCATAGACGATATACTTATCTACTCCCGATCAAAAGAGGATCATGAAGGACACCTTCGGGCAATTCTGGAGCTGCTATGGGAAGAGAAACTTTTCGCCAAGTTCTCAAAATGTGAGTTTTGGTTGCGAGAAGTGAAGTTTTTGGGTCATGTGGTTAACAAGGACGGGATTCATGTTGATCCCGGCAAGATCGAAGCGGTGAAGAAATGGGATACGCCCCAGACACCATCAGAAATACGGCAATTTCTGGGATTGGCCGGTTACTATCGTCGCTTCATCGCGAACTTTTCAAAGATCGCGCAACCATTAACCCTGCTTACTCAGAAAGACAATAAGTTTGATTGGGGACATGCACAAGAACAAGCGTTCCAAATTTGAAAGAGAAATGTGCAACGCGCCTATATTATCTCTCCCAGACGGAACTGATGATTTTGTGGTGTACTGCGATGCTTCACATCAAGGATTGGGATGTGTACTAATGCAGAAGGATAAGGTAATTGCCTACGCTTCGCGACAGCTTAAGGTGCACGAAAAGAACTATACCACTCATGATCTTGAGTTGGGCGCTGTAGTATTTGCACTCAAGATTTGGAGGCATTACCTGTATGGAACCAAATGCATCATCTTCACTGATCATAAGAGCCTCCAACATATTCTAGATCAAAAGGAACTTAATATGCGCCAACGACGTTGGGTAGAGCTTCTTAGTGACTACGACTGTATCATCCGGGGAAAGCTAACGTGGTGGCTGATGCTTTAAGCCGTAAAGAACGTGTGAAACCACTACGTGCTCGAGAGTTGGGATTGACCATTAAAACGAACTTGAAAGCTCAGATCCAAATTGCACAAAGTGAGGCTTTGAAAGAAGAAAACCTTGCGGGGAAGAATTCCGAGGGTTAGATAAACAGATGATTCGCAGGATGACGGTGTACAGTACTTCATGGATCGCATATGGGTACCCAGATGGGGAGGTGTACGAACCTTAGTCATGGATGAAGCCATAAGACGCGATATTCTATTCATCCTGGTGCAGACAAGATGTATCACGATCTCAAGGATCTGTACTGGTGGTCAGGAAGAAAGACATTGCCTTATACGTCAGCAGATGCTTGACGTGTTCGAAAGTTAAAGCTGAACATCAGAAACCATCGGGATTATTACAGCAACCTGAAATTCCCGAGTGGAAATGGGAGAACATAGCTATGGATTTCATTACCAAACTCCCAAGAACAAGCAGCTGTCATGACTCGATTTGGGTCATAGTAGATCGAGTTACGAAATCAGCACATTTCTTGCCTATCCGAGAAGACTATAAGATGGATAAGTTGGCGAGATTGTACATCAAAGAGGTCGTGACACGGCACGGGGTGCCGGTGTCAATAATATCCGACCGTGATAGCCGGTTCACTTCACGTTTTTGGCAGACACTACAGAAAGCGATGGGCACTCGATTAGACATGAGTACCGCCTATCACCCTCAGACAGATGGCCAAAGTGAACGAACTATACAGACGCTAGAAGACATGTTAAGAGCGTGTGTAATCGATTTTGGTGGTAGTTAGGATCCTCATCTACCGTTGATTGAGTTCTCTTACAACAACAGCTACCATACAAGCATTGGGTGTGCTATGTTCGAAGCGTTGTATGGAAGGAAATGCAGATCACCCGTTTGTTGGGCCGAAATTGGTGAAAGTCAGCTAACAGGCCCAGAGATCATACAAGAAACAACAGACAAGATTTTTCAAATCAAAGACCGACTAAAAGCTGCAAGAGATCGCCAAAAGAGCTATGCCGACAACCGTCGGAAGCCTCTAGAATTCAACGTTGGGGATCGAGTCTTACTCAAAGTCTCCCCTTGGAAAGGAGTTTTTCGATTTGGAAAGAAAGGGAAGTTAGCCCCAAGATACGTTGGACCATTCGAGATTACAGAAAGAATCGGTCCAGTGGCTTACCGATTAAGGTTGCCACAAGAACTCAGCGGTGTGCATGATACTTTCCACGTGTCGAACCTCAAAAAGTGTTTGGCCGACGAATCCCTTCACGTGCCAATCGAGGAAATCAAGATTGACGAAGAGCTTCATTTTGTTGAGGAACCCATTGAGATCATGGATCGAAAGGTCAAGCAACTAAAGCGCAGTAGGATACCTATTGTTCGCGTAAGGTGGAATTCAAAACGAGGGCCAGAGTTTACATGGGAACGAGAAGATCAGATGAAACTCAAATATCCACATCTTTTCGAGGATGACACCTTTGGACCTAACTCCAGCTGAATTTCAGGACGAAATTCTCTCAACTGGGGGATACTGTGACATCCGTCACCTTAAGGTCCGTTAATTAACGTGATTATCCGTTAACTATTCCTTGATTGATCATTCCTCATCTTTATTTAACTCTTTATGTGGATATCATGTGTGCCTTATCATCGTTGTGCTTGTGTATTCGTTGTAATCATATGTTAACCTTAAAAACTATTTAAAACTTTCATCTTCATAACCGCCCAACATATCATTTGTTGGACCAAAAGAACCAATGAGCCTGATCAGAAAAACCTCTAAGTCCCACAGACATTACAACTGCTGAAGAAGATCACAACAGCTGAAGACATCAGCTGATTATAAAGGTCTGAAGACAAAGTCTGAAAGCAAAGAACTAAAGACAAAGTCTGAAGATGAAGTGCTGAAGACATAGACTGGAGACCAGAGTGATCAGCAGTTGTCACAACAGCTGAAGTTGTTAACTTCAGTAGTTGTGATGGTTTTACTTTTCAGTACTTGTAACTTTACATTTCAGTAGTTTATTGTTTCAGTAGTTATTAGTCAGTAGTTTCATGTATTCGTACTTAGCATTCTCTGAGATGTGATCAGTTGTTGTGAACATCTTAGTAGTTTGCATATTTCAGTTGTTTTGTAAATTCTGTTAGATGTCACTGTCAAGTGACATTAGCAGACGTCACATTCCTCTATATAAGGGATGTTGACCTAGCTGTATTCCAACCGAAGCATTACGCGTGAATGAAAACATTCCTTTAACAGAAATATTCTCTCTATAATTGTGATTGAGTGTTTTGCATATTCATTACTTTTCTTGCTTGAATTCGATCTTAATTCGTGATATTCCGCTGCATAATTCAAATCTAATTGTTCCAATCCTATCAAATGGTATCAGAGCAGGTTAATCATTGATCGATCTAACAATTGATCATTGAAACTGTTCTTTTGATAGCAAAGGTTGATCGAATTAGTATTTTTGCAAGAATTGATTATAGAGATTGATTTTCTGTGCTTCCGGTAATTAATTGAGATTCTAATTGTGTTTTCTAAGTGTGTTGTTGAGTTTTCAAACTAGACCGATTTTAATCTCATTGAATTCAATTGAATTAGTGAAAATGACTACTTCAATGAATGATCCACACAATACTGGCTCCTCAACTAAGCCTCCAATGCTTGTTAGGAGCGAGTATAACATATGGCAACGCCGAATGCTCCATCACCTGTCTGTTAACAGTTCAGGTTGTTGGAAGTCTGTGGTTCATGGACCATACAAGCCTATGGTGAGTAATCCTGAAACCAAAGAGATGGTTCCTAAAAAGAAGGAACAATATTCTGATGATGATTTAAAACTGTATGAGATTGATGCTAAAGCCCATGGAATTCTGGCCATGGCACTGCCTAATGAAATCTACTCCGGGCTCATGCATCATGAAACTGCTTATGATCTCTGGGTTGCTCGGAAAGAACAATTTGGAGGAACTGATGAGGTCTTAGCAAACAACAGAGAAATCCTTGCCCAGCAATATGAGACATTCTCTCATAGGAAGGGTGAGACACTGACTCAACAGTTTGAGCGGTTTTCATGTTTAATTTCTGAGCTTAAAATGGTTCAACATGAATACACAAACAGCCAGATGAATAACAGATTCCTCAGATCCCTGCCTGAGAGATGGGACACTTACACCATTGTCCTACGCTCTAGTGCAAATCTGGATACTCTATCTCTCACCCAACTTTATGGGAAACTCTTAACATTTGAGAGAGAGATAGAACAGAAAAGGAAACTATCTTTATCTGGAAAGCTCACTGATGACTTTGTACCAGGCAATACTGCTCTGGTTGGTCATGAGTCTGAATATGCTTCATCTAGAAGTTCATATGATAAGCATATTGATTTCTCTTCAAACAGTGGAAATCATGCTTTTGTTGGAGTTGAGGGAAACTCAGGTTTTAATGTTGATAATTTGTGTTTTATGATGGATGATTTGAAAGGAATTGCTGATTATGATCTGGAAGAGATGGATATTCTGAGCCAAATGGCATTGATTAATATCAGATTTCAAAAGTTTTATAAGAGAACAGGTAGGAAATTTCCTGGTCTCTCTGGCAAAACCAAGGTTGGTTTTGACAAGAGTAAGTTGAGATGTCACAAGTACCACAGACTTGGACATTTTGCTAGAGAGTGTAGATCATCTGGATCTAACTCATCTGCACCCTGTGTGACTTTTCCAAGTAATAATTCACAATCCAAAGGGCAACATCCTACTAGTTCCGATCATCATTCACAACATCAATCATCTCCTGCATACTTTGTCCCTCAAAGCCCCATGCCATATCCTTATCCATGCTTTTACATGCCTCAGTCTGGTCAAGTTTCTGTACCCATGGCTCAACAACCACATGCTCTACCTGATCCTCAACCATCTCAAACAAATTAGCAATCTCAACCTCAATCTCATCAGAGCTTTTTCACCCCTGAGGTTGTTGACTGGAGCAGCCTACCAGATGATGTCTCTGGTTATTCTGAGCAATTTGCTGGTACTGGTCAACATGGTGGTGACAATCCTTTTGGAAACCCTGCTTTAATGGCCCTGGAATCTACTGATGACAATCCATCATCATCACAGGTACCACAGGTATCTTTTGAGGCTAAGGCCAAGTTATGTTCTGAATCATGCATAGCTGCTTTTGTTTCTATTAGGGAAGCAAATGTAGCTTTAACTAATCAAAATCTTGACCTAGAAAAGGCAATTTCCAAAAGAAAATCTGAGTTTGAGTCTGTTTAAAAGAGAAGGATGAGGAGATTTATAACTTAAATGTCAAATTACTGATGAAAAAGCAAAGGTAGAGGTCATTCTAGAAAATCACAAGAATCTCAAAGAAACACTTGCAGCTACCCAAGTTGATTGTGAACGATGGGTAACTTCCTGCAAGGGATTTGAAATGCTTCTCAGTAAGCAAACTGCTTCCAATGTGAAGTTTGGGATTGGGTATAATCATACCATACCTCCCACAGATTTTACTCCCAAGATAGAAGTACAATCTGAGGTTGAGAGTCATTCCCAAACCACATCATCAAGTGTTTCATCCCTAACTGAAAATTCAAAATCTGAGGATGAAGATAGTGTGAGTATCTCAGTTAATCAAATAACTGATGATCCCACTGCTTCGAAACACTTGATCAAGAAGAGGCTGAGAAATTCAGGTGTTGTTCCACAAGGTACTCAAAGTACTGAAGGGCCAAACACAACACCTGAAGAGCATTTTATCGGAGGAAAACAAGCATTCCTTGACAACTGCTTGAAGAATCTATCAGGATTCTAAAAAGTACTGATAGAAAATCACTGAAGAAGAAATCTTCAGTTGTTGAAAATCCTTCAGTACTTCCCAAAAGTACTGAAAGGAAGAAAGTACTGAAGAACAAATCTTCAGTAGTTTCATCAACTTCAGCAGTTGATCAAGAAAAGATGAAAAGAAAACCATGTGAAATATGTGGTTTGTTCAATCATCTGACTGATGTATGCTGGTATAACAAGGGTTTAAAATTCAATAAAAAGAAAATCATTAAGCAGGAAATGCATAAAATGAAAAATGAATTTCAAACCAAGTTTGTATCACAATCATCACATTCTGACAAACCTAAGCTTTCTCAAAAAGTCACTAAGGAGGAAGGGGTTTTTCAAACAACAGCTGCAAATATTCCTCAGGGAATATTGAAAACTCAGACTAAGTATGTGTCTTTTCAAAAGAAGGGTGTAGAGAATAACAAGAACAAATCATCTACAAGTACTGATGTGTCAACTGAGTTGAAAACTCTGTCAACAAATCAGACACAACTTGTGATGATGGTTCAACATCTATTGGGGAGAGTTAACCAATTAGATGTTTTTGTGATTAAACCACTGAAAAGGATACCCAAGCCAAAATCCAAGGAATCCTTTTCAGCATCATCTACATCTTCAAAAGCTGTTAATCATGCACAAGCTGTTAGTTTAACATCTGTTGATGAAAACAGACCCAAAACCAAAAAGGTTTGGGTCTCAAAGGCTAACTAATGTTTGTGATAAATGCAGGGTTCTTCATCATGCCAAAGAAGCATGTGGTATGTGGACAGTGGAGGATCCATGCACATGACAGGGAGCAGCTCTCTTCTTCATGACTATTCCCAAAGGAAGAAGGGATTTGTTTCTTTTGAAATGATGCCAAGGGTTACATCATTGGGAAGGGTTTGTCTCAAATGGGGAGATAAGATTTGATGATGTTAACCATGTGGAGAACCTCAAATACAACCTTTTGAGTGTCAGTCAAATGTGTGATAAAGGGCATGTTGCACTTTTCACAAGTCAAAACTGTCGGATTCTGTCTTCCACAGTTTTGCACAAGATTGACAAAATATTGGATGAGTATACTCTCCTGAAGGCCAACAGGATTGGAAGAGTATATGCTTTAGATCTATCAAAGAAAATAGATCTAAAAGGCCATCCATGTTTGTTCTCCAAAGCCTCTCCTCAAGAATCTGAACTATGGCATAGAAGGCTGGGTCATGTGAATTTCAAGAACATGAATCAGCTCATTCATCATGGTTTAGTGAGAGGTTTGCCATTAAAGGAGTTCAAGTGTGATGATAACTGCCCAACTTGCTTAAAAGGAAAACAACACAAAGCTTCATTCCCTTCTATAGAAGAACCTAAGTCCACTGCCTGCTTGCAATTATTACACATGGATCTTTTTGGTCCTGTGAGAGTAATGAGCATGGCAAAGAAAAAGTACTGTCTGGTAATGTGGATGATTACTCAAGATATGTATGGACTTTCTTCTTGCACTCCAAGGATGAGGCTGCTCAAAGAATTATCTATTTTGTGTTACATGTGGAGAAGCAGCATTCACTTCCAGTTAAGTGTGTGAGAAGTGATAATGGGACAGAGTTTAGGAATCACACTCTTGATGAATTCTATTTCTCTAAGGGAATCAAAAGACAATATAGTATTCAAAGAACTCCAGAGCAAAATGGAGTGGTGGAGAGAAAGAACATGACCCTGATTGAAGCTGCAAGGACAATGTTGGCTGACTCTGCTTTGCCACTAACCTTTTGGGCTGAAGCTGTCAATACAGCCTGCTATGTTCAGAATAGAGTATTAGTGAATCAGAGGTTGATGAAGACTCCTTATGAGCTCTTACATCATTTGGCTCATTTGATTTCATTCTTTAGAGCATTTGGGTGTCCATGTTATATTCTTAACACAAGAGTATACTTCAGAAGTTTGATTCCAAGGTGGATGCAGGGTATTTTATTGGATATTCATCTACTTGCAAGGCATACAGAGTGTTCAACTGCAGAACAAAGATTGTTGAAGAGACTTTGCATGTCAAGTTTAATGAATCCCCAAAAGACAAGATTCCTCAAAACCCTGTTGAGATGTTTGACTTGGACATACTGCAATATGTTCCATATCAGTCTCCACCTGTTGTGGTCTCTGAAGTTCCATCCTCTCCAACTGAAGATTCAAATGCAAGTTGTAGTGATCATCTGCCTGTTTCTACTACACTTGATGTTCCTGTAGCCTTAGCAGCTCCATCCACAACAAATGCTGATGAAATCTCTAAATCCTCTACTTCATTTGAACTGCCGTCTCAGTCTAGGGTTCAAGAGTCTACATCAACATCTGCTGCTGCTGAATCTTCTACAAACACTTGCACAGATATTATTGCATATCAAGGATTGAAGAATCATCCCATGTCCCAGATCATTGGTGACATAAATGCTGGTGTCTCAACAAGAAGTCAATTGTCCAATTCTGTCTCTATGCTCTCTTCATCAGTCAGCAAGAGCCAAAGAATTATCATGTGGCCTTAAGGGACAATGGATGGGTTGAAGCCATGCAGCTTGAGCTTCTTCAATTTCAAAAACAGGAAGTGTGGGAACTGGTTGCTCTACCCCAAGGTAAGTGTGCAATAGGCACTAAATGGGTGTTTAGGAATAAAACTGATGAAAAAGGCCAAATTGTCAAGAACAAGGCCAGACTGGCTGTACAGGGTTTTTCACAAAAGAAGGTATTGATTATGATGAAACCTTTGCGCCTGTAGCCAGACTGGAGGCAATTCGATTGTTTTTAGCTTATGCTACTTTTCATAACCTTAAAGTTTTTCAAATGGATGTCAAAGTGCATTTTTATATGGTAAAATAAAAGAAGAAGTTTATGTGTGTCAACCACCAGTTTTGAAGATCATAAACACCCTGATTGGGTGTATAAGCTTGATAAGGCTCTTTATGGGTTGAAACAAGCACCCAGAGCCTGGTATGAAACATTATCAAACTTTCTTCTGCAAAATAATTTCACTAACGGCTCCATAGATAAAACTTTGTTCATAAAGAAAGCTGGCATGCATAGCTCCTTGTTCAAATTTATGTTGATGATATTATTTTTGCATCATCTGATCCACAGTTGTGTGATGCATTCACAAAATTGATGCAACAAAAGTTTGAAATGAGTGCAATGGGAGAATTACAGTTATTTCTGGTTTACAAATCAAACAAATGACTGATGGAACTTTCATTCATCAGTCAAATACACAAAAGATTTGTTAACTAAGTTTGATTTACAAAACTGTAAAACCTTTTTCTCTCCATGTGCAGCAACAACACAACTGGATGCTGATAAAAAGGTAAAGTAGTTGATGAAACTCTTTACAGATGTATGATTGGTTCCTGATGTACCTAACAGCTTCTAGACCAGATATTATGTTTGCAACTTGTGTCTGGGCTAGATTTCAGGCTGCTCCTAAGGATTCCCATATGATTGCAGTCAAGAGGATCTTTAGATATTTGCAAGGAACTAAATCTCTAGGACTATGGTATTCCACTGGGCACTCTTGTAAATTGGTTGCTTTTTTGATAGTGACTATGCAGGGTGTAAGTTAACCAGAAAATCAACTTCTGGTGGATGCAATTTCTAGGCAACTGTTTGGTCTCTTGGCAGAGTAAGAAACAAACATCAGTTGCTACATCAACAGCTGAAGCCAGAGTACATTGCAGCTGCAAGCTGTACATCTTAGGTATTTTGGCTTCAATCAGTTATTGGATTATGACATTACAGAGACTAAGACTCCATTATAATGGATAGTTCTTCAGCTCTTTGTATTGTTAAGAATCCTGTCCAGCATTCTAGGACCAAACATATTGAGATCAACATCATTTCATTAGGGATTGCTATGAAAAAGGTTGATTGATCCAAAGTTTGTGCCTAGTGCTGATGAGCTTGCAGATATATTTACTAAGCCTTTGGATAGTGCAACTTTTCATAATCTTGTACTCAGGCTTGGTATGCTGCAACTAGAATAATTTGACAACTACTGATGCTCTTAGTTCATAAATACTGATGAGCATTCGTATATATTTGTCAAAAATAAGTGCTGATAAGTCATTTTATCTTCAGTAGTTTTACAACTATTGAAGACCAAATTACTTAAAAAGTACTGAAGTACCTTATTTGTTAGAAAATACTGATGTAGTTCAAACTACTGATGTCTTTTATAATAAATAAGTACTGATGACCAATGAAACATCTGAAAATCAGATGATCTGATGAGTAAGTGTCAAGGTCATTGAAACAGCTGAGCTTTGTGAATTGACGACAACTACTGTTTCATTTCCAAACAATGAAGCCAAAACAAGTCTTCAGCAGTTTTACAACACTGATGACCAACACCAAGTCTTCAGTTGTTTACAACATCTAAAAGTTAAAACCATGTCTTCAGTTGTTTTCTAACACCTGATGACTAACACCAACACTTTCAGTTGTTTCCCTTAGCCGTTTCATAACCTATATATACCTAACCCTAATTCAACCTTTTCATAACCCACTTTCCAAACGTTCATCTTCCATTAATGGCGACCATGAAAATCAAACCTCGACACAACTGTGTGCTCATCTTACCAAATCACCTTTCTGGAACAAGTTTGATGCTGTTATCGACTTGATGGTTGATTCCCAATACCGCACAGCCTTTCTCTAAATCCTACCATCTCCCCCGATACCCTGTGCCAGTTCTGGACAAACATTACCGTTCATACTGCTGAGAATGATGCCCATCACTCTCCAGTCTTTGTGTAACCAGAAACGGGTGATCATCATCCTGAGATCATTCGTCAAAACCCTATACCTGAATGATGCCACCTATCCCACCAAGTACCCAAAGGAACCATTGATCTTTCTTTGCTAATCATGGTTATGAAGGTGACCTAAGTGCTACACCATCCTGAAGAAGCACTTCCATGATGCCGAGCGACTCATATTCACATGATCAATGTCTGCCTTGCTCCCAAAACATCCTATTGGGATCAAATGTCATCCAGATGGCAACAGGTATTATATTCTATCCTTGAACATCAAAAATCTAAATTTTTCTGATTATCTTTTTGGAACTGAAAAATTGGCATTGAAACTTGTGGCAAATAGATGGATATTATTACAAGGTTTCTTATGGCAATCATTTTAAACCAATTAAAATCTGATGGCCTTGTTGGCCTTGGAGTCCCTCCTCTGCTGGTTTGCTAGAGGTATACTCCAGGCACAACTCAAACCCACAACTTAAAGAGGCTGCCAAACTGCTCAAACCCAAGCAGAGGGAACCCACAGCCTCCACCTCAAATCTAAAGTCCCTCCAAACCCAACCAAACAAAGAAAACCAAAAAGGCTACTCAGGGGAGTTGAGTCCCCTGATTGATGCCCCTGTAGCACAAACGCAGGATGAGACTACAAGCCTTAATCCCCTTGTAGTTTCAATGACTCCACCAGCTGAAACCGCTCAGGTATCCTCTCAACAGGATCCTGATGCAACCAATATTGGGGAAACCACATTGCTGGAATCTATCTCACTTGAGAAGATTGCCATTGAAGAGCACCACTCTCCCCAGGTGCAAACCTTTTCACCCCATCTCCCACTGATACCACCCCTACAAGCCCAACTGCAGTCATTGCACAAGTGCTGACTCAGCTACATTCCTCTACCCCTCCCCAGAAACCTGTTACTACTGGGAAAACCTCAACAGCTGAGGGAGAGGATCAAAATGTAGTTGATATCCAACAGCATAGGGACTATAAAGATCAGTCTCCTAGTGTAAATGTGGAGACTAGAACATCTGGTGAGGCTACCTCTTCCCCTGTTTCAGCACATGAACAGGATGAAGCAGGTATCATCTCTAAGACCTCACCAGAGGCAACTGTCAATGAAGGACATGCTCCTGAGGCAGGAAGTCCCCAGTTCCAAGACAAAGGGGCACATGTGATCACTGATTTACACTCAGCACATGTTCATCCTGATTCACTCAGGAGGTCAGCTGATTCAGTATATACTGATGATGACCTGGGCTTTTTCTTTGAAGTCTTAGACCAAAATACTATTCTTGAGGCTGAGGTTTGTAGATTAAAAGATCTGCTTCCCATCATGCCTCGGGAATCAAGACCATCTGCCCCAATAAACCCACAGATGGCAGCTTCTGTTGAAGCTTCACCAAACACTGAGCCACTCAAATCAAACAAACCACCAGCCTCTGGCTCAGGCACCATTTCTCAGGGAGAGAACCCCTCTGAGCAAATGGTTGCTGCTTTCAAATCTTCCTTACCTCTCATCACCCCCATCATTACATCTATTGTTCATAAAACCATTGATGAGAGGCTCTCCTCAGATATTAAATCCCTTGTGACTGATGCTGTGTCAAAGCACCTTTCTGACATTCAAACCCCTGAACCCAATGCAACCAAAAAGGGGGAGTCTAAGTCAGTAAAGGAGGATAAAAGGAAAAGAGCTGAAGAGGAAGAAGCTAAGGAAGAGAATAAAGGTAAAGAGATCATCACCTACAAAAGAAAGAAAAGTATTGGTGAACAAACTGAAGATGAGAAGAGGCTAGATGAGATGATCAAAGAAGCTGATGACCAACATAGCAGATCCATGGACAGGATCATTGATCAGCTCTTTAGGCAAGGATTTGATACTGCCAAACTTGACTCAGAGATCAGAAGACTTGAGATTCAAGAAATTGAGGATCGATGGGCAAGTTGCAATGAAGAAGAAAGGGAGAGATTAGAGGCTATGGTTAGATTCCTCTCTAAACACCTGGGAAGACCTATCATTGAGATTAAGTCATGGTCCAGAGATAGCATCTTGGAGATAACTACCAAAATATGCTCATCTGAAAGCTTCAACAAGGGCTTAATCATTGAAGCTCTGGATGAAGCTGGTGCTGGAAAGAGAACTGATATGCCCAAGTTATCCAAAGCCACCCTCACCAACAAAATGATAGAGCAGCCCTTAAAATCTCCCTTACCAAAACAATCTTCAAAGCCAACCTCACAATCAAAACAGCCAATCTCAAAACCTTCAAAACAACCAACCACTCAACCTCCAAAACAATCAACCTCACAACCATCTTAACCAATCCCTTCACCCAAGAAACTCATCCAAGATTCCACCAGTGAAGCACCCAAAAGAAAAAGAAGGCTGCTGAGGATGGAAGAAGAAGAAGAAGAAGAAGAAGAGGATGAAGAAGACAATCTGCCAATATCTGTTGTTCTTGAAAAGAAAGAAACTGAAGCCTAGGAGTCAATCACAAACAATAACTCCTGAAATCAAACTCAAGCAGAAGTTAAGGTCAAAATTGAAGAAGAAGAACAGCAGAAGCAGCATGATGAGCAGTTTCTTAGAATGGTTGACAAGGACTTCCCTCAGTCCTCATCCATTCAAGCTATGAAGACACAAGCTCAGAGGCTGTACACTCTCAGACATACTTTTCAACATCAAAAAGAAAGAGTGGATTGGCCAGATCCCAGGGTAAGTTCTAGAATTCACAAGAAAAACTTACCAAGTAGATATCATGGCCAAGTAAGAAAGACTTTGAATGCTGCAATCATGTTGGCCATGGTAGTCTCACCCTGGGAAATCATTGAAGAATTCAAGAGAGCTCACACATCCAAATCAACCCCTATGTCTATTCTTGAGAACAAAATGATCAAGAAGGGGTTGTTGTACAAAAGACTTGAAGATCTTCAGAAGAGTGAACTCCAGTTGTTGCTCGAAGGCTCTCATCCAGATGAATTCGCATATAGAGAGATAACAACTGTTGAGTTGAAGAATGGGAAGATAGTGAGATATTTGTCTGAAATTATGGGCCTGAGTTCTTCTTTGAGGGAGAAGCAGAAGAACTCACTAAGGAGGAACAAGTTGTCTCCTTGAGGCCTATGCAAGGGAGTCTTTCAGACTCATCAATGGGAAATAGGTTTCATGGTTGGGACAAGACTCTGTGTCCAATTTCCCCAAGACAGAGTTCCCTTCCATACTTAGCCAATCAAATGATTAGAAACCTTTCCCTGGCCTATGCTTATTTGTCTACCTCTGAAGCTGATCAAGAGAGTACTTTTGCCAAAGAATAAGTGGGATCTACAATAAAGTTAGAGGTTTTGGCTGCATTGGTTCAGGGGGGGTTTGTTGGACCAAAAGAACCAATGAGCCTGATCAGAAAAACCTCTAAGTCCCACAGACATTACAACTGCTGAAGAAGATCACAACAGCTGAAGACATCAGCTGATTATAAAGGTCTGAAGACAAAGTCTGAAAGCAAAGAACTGAAGACAAAGTCTGAAGATGAAGTGCTGAAGACAAAGACTGAAGACCAGAGTGATCAGCAGTTGTCACAACAGCTGAAGTTGTTAACTTCAGTAGTTGTGATGGTTTTACTTTTCAGTACTTGTAACTTTACATTTTAGTAGTTTATTGTTTCAGTAGTTATTAGTCAGTAGTTTCATGTATTTGTACTTAGCATTCTCTGAGATGTGATCAGTTGTTGTGAACATCTCAGTAGTTTGCATATTTCAGTTGTTTTGTAAATTCTGTTAGATGTCACTGTCAAGTGACATCAGTAGACGTCACATTCCTCTATATAAGGGATGTTGACCTAGCTATATTCCAAGCGAAGCATTACGCGTGAATGAAAACATTCCTTTAATAGAAATATTCTCTCTATAATTGTGATTGAGTGTTTTGCATATTCATTACTTTTCTTGCTTGAATTCGATCTTAATTCTTGATATTCCGCTGCATAATTCAAATCTAATTGATCCAATCCTATCATCATTTTTATATATATTAAACGTCATTAATAAAACCATTTTTAAGTTATAAATATCATTAAATGCGTTTTTATAATTAATATAATTAACCTAATAAAGGCGTTTTTCAACAGAAACAAATTTGGGAAACTCGGGGGTTAAGTGCAGGGACTAAACTTGTAATTTTGCAAACTTGGGCTGGGTATATAAACCCATTACCAGCCCTAACTCACCATTACTTCATCTTCCTCATCTCTTCATCCTCTCTACACACCATTTCTTCATCTTAGCACCAAAACCGACCCGCTTAGGCTCGTTTTCGTCGTCTAGACTTCATCTATAGCCTAGTCTACTCCTTTCTAGCAGGTAGACGACTTTGGTTGTCCCTTTTCCTTCTATTCACGGCTGTCCAAACTAGGGTTTCGGGTGTTCGGGTTCAACCCGAACACATGAGGTCGTGTGGGTGCGTGTGAGGTCTTTCTGCTTGTGTTTCATGTTTGTGTATATTCATAGAGTGTTTCTGGAAGTCCTTGTGGTGTAAAACTCGCGTTTAGAGAAGCCGAGGGGCTGCTCAGCCCGACTACAGTCGCGATTCTGCTGTCCAGGCGACTGGGTCTGTCATGCGATTGAGTCGTGCGACTGGGTGAGTCGTGCGACTGAACCATGCGTGTGAGTCAATTGTGCGACTGGGTTGTGCGACTGGGCATGTCGTGCGACTGAGTCGTGCGACTGTGTGTTTGTATGCGATTGAGTCATGCGTGCGAATGAATGTATGCGATTGAGTCATGCGTATGAATGATTGTGTGCGATTGAGTCAGGTGACCGACTGAGTGTATGCGATTGTGCGTGATTCGCACGACTGGAGTCCAATCGCACGAATGAAGGTTCAATCGTACGAAAAGTAGCTAATTCGCACGATTGAAGGTTGATTCGTGCATATGGAGGTTGAGTCGTGGATTGGGTTGTGTTGTGTGGTATGACTGAATGCCAGTCATACAAATGAAGGCTCAATCGTACGAATGAAGCTTATTCGCACGATTGAGGGTTGATTCGTGCGTATGGAGGTTGAGTCGTGCGTCTGGTCTTGTCGTGCGACTGTAATTGTTGTGTTTGATTTCCTTCTTGTGCGTGGTGTGAGTATGACGTGTGATGTTGAGGTAACATTAACACAGTTGCCATTGTTTAGCCACAAATATTAAAGTCAATGCTAAAAAGGGCACAAATACTATTCAAAACAAATTAAACTAACGTTTTACAACTATCAACCGACTTATAACTATTGATATTTATCTAATACTTCTTCAATAACAATGAAACTTTTACTCAAACATCATCAACAATGGCGACAATGTCTAGTACTTGGATCTACATAAGGTCTAGTACGTATGTCTGTTTGTGTGAGTTACACGCGACCCAGCCGATACAACCCGAACCCATCAATCATTATTACGCACTTATTTCATATCATTAATGCTTACAATAACTGTCAATAGGTGTTTGACTGTTCATTTGCATTCAACATTTGGGAACATTGACCTTACATACTTACCACCTAACAAGTGAGTTTCGTGGCCCCTTTTTACGCTTATACAATATTTCAATCATTTACAACTTGGGGGAAAAGTATGCTTACTCATTTTCAATGCTGTACAACTTACATACATTTTACATACAAGGAATCAACGTGATACTGTGTTACAAGTACTTATCTGATACATGCTTGGGTCTGCTGTGTGGTTCTATCTTTGCAACTATTTAATTCCAGTGTGGGAACCGACGGTTAGGTATTGGTGTTACTATTGGATTGACACCCCCACCCTTGTTCGATGGTATACTAGTTGGTACCATCAGTGGCCCCAGGAACGGGCCCTTGGGTGAATATATGCCGACAATTTCTTTGTGTACGTCACTAGGTTTGGTTGCAAAGCTCATGTCATGTGGTTTTACTTGTGTATATAACTGTATCCACGGTACTCCATTACGCTTACTTTATACAGCATCACTTACTTATTATTTACTTAAACCTGTGAGCTCACCAACAATTATGTTGACCGTTTTGAGCATATCTTTTTAGGTGATTATGCAAATTCAGGTTTCTAGGTGTGCTGCCTTAGTGGAGACCCTAGGATGCATTTTCGGGACTTAACATGTTTTAGCAAACAATCTTTATGAACAATGTTGATATGTGTAAACAATTACAATCTTTTGAAACTTGTTCCCGGGTTATGGAATTTACATTACAATTACATCTTATTTGGTTATGTGAATCATTATCATGTTTATGCTTATGGCTATGTTGTCGTGAACATTGACTAAACACAACACAAGTCCCCTTGTTGTCGGGTGTCGTCATGACACGCTTTTCATCATTTATTATATTGCATCTCTATCGCCTACCATGTGTTATGACGATCCCGATCTCGTTACATCCTCGTGTTTCCGCTCTTAGCGGGGGTGTGACAGAAGGTCAACATCCTATTGGAACTAGATGGCTATACAAAAACAAACTGGATGATAGAGGGATTATTGTACGAAACAAAGCAAGGTTGATTGCACAAGGATACACTCAAGAAGAAGGAATAGACTATGATGAAGTTTTTGCACCAGTTGCAAGAATTGAGGCCATAAGAATGTTTTTGGCCTATGCCTCATATAAGAAGTTTACTGTATATCAGATGGATGTCAAGTGTGCATTCTTATATGGGAAAATTGATGAGGAAGTTTATGTGTCACAACCCCCTGGATTTGAAGATCCTCATTATCCTCATAGGGTATACAAACTAGATAAAGCCTTGTATGGTCTTCATTAATCACCAAGAAAATGGTATGAAACACTATCATCTTTCTTACTCAAGCATGGCTACAAAAGAGGAACTATTGATCAGACACTTTTTCTCAAACAAGAACATCAAGATCTCTTAGTAGTTCAAGTATATGTTGATGACATTATATTTGGATCAACTAATAAGAGATTGTGTGTGAATTTTGAAGAGCTGATGAAATCTGAATTTCAGATGAGCTCAATGGGTGAATTAACCTTCTTCCTTGGCCTTCAAGTTCATCAAAAAGCAGATGGAATATTCATCAACCAAGAAAAATACATAAATCAAATTCTAAAGAGATACAATCTTGCTGAAGTATCCTCATGCAAAACACCAGCATCAACAATTGATAAGATTGTTCCTGATCCCTCTGGAAAATCTATTGATCAAAAATTATATAGATCAATGATAGGTTCACTTATGTATTTAACTGCTAGTAGACCTGATATTATGTTTGTTGTGTGTGTATGTACTAGGTACCAATCTGATCCCAAGGAATCACATCTCAATGCTGTAAAAAGAATTTTCAGATACCTCAAGGGAAAACCAGGACTTGGTCTTTGGTATCCAAAGGATGGAGACTTTACACTCTACTCATACTCAGACAGTGATTATGGTGGATGTAACAGTAACAAAAAATCAACAACCGGTGGATGTAAATTCATTGGACCAAGGCTAGTATCATGGCAGTGCAAGAAACAAACCAATGTTTCTGTATCCATAGCTGAGGCTGAGTACATTGCTGCTTCAGCTGGTTGCTCTCAAGTTCTTTGGTTGCAAAACCAATTGCTTGACTATGGTTACAATTTTCTTCAAACTTCTATCTATATAGACAATTCTGCTGCTATGTTTATCACTGCTAATCCTGTGCAACATAGTAAAACAAAACATATTGAGATAAGATATCATTTTCTGAGAGATTGCTCAGAAAAGGGGTTGATTAAGTTAGTCAAAGTGGATACATCAAATCAGCTTGCTGATTTATTCACTAAAGTCTTTGATTCAGTCAGATTTATTTTCTGATGAGTCTCTAGGCATGATTAACTTAGATTAATCAAATTTAAACAAACAAAATGCTGTGTGTAATTATGCATCAGCATGACATATGTATGGGAAATGATAGCACACTATAGCTTTGTCTATTCCTGAATAAATAAATAACAATAAATCTCAGCAAGCTTCTTGATATGTGAGTAGATTCATCTTGAGTGGAAACTAAACTGAGTGCATGCCAAACATAATGCTAAAATGATTGTTTGTGGGAAACTTCATTTTGAGAATACAAAGTGAGTCTTATCCTAATGTGATCAAATCACTCATCTAAACACGCTATGTAAAACACTTTATAATATCTATCTTTGCAAATCATACTCCCTCTGTTTTGTGTGAACAAAGACCTGGGTGTATGATCACCATACTGAATATCAGTTGCAAAAGGTGAAAAGATCATGATCCTCATCATCCCTCTGTTTTGTGTGAACAAAGACCTGGGTTAAAGGCACCTCTGTTTTACGTGAGTAAAGACCTGGTGACCTGATGATGATCATATCTAAAGCTCTCAAAAGAATCCTATGTGATACACTGTATATTATCTTGAGCTTTTACATCAATGCATCAATGAGATGCCAAATACATCTCAAGATAGATATTATAACTTAAAGTACATAGTTCTTAAGTGTGAAAAAGTGATGATTTGACTTGCAAAGGGAGGACAAAACCTTTGTGAATTGAACGTGAAGCCCATAACAGTTATTTTCAAATCAATATGAAAACATGATAAACAGCATGCCTAGTTGATACATGAGCTCTTGTATGGATTTATGTGGACAATATACTTGCAATCAGAACTTGTTCAGGTATCAAATCAACAAAATAACTCATTAGGAAGAGGCTTAGTATTATAGTATGATCCCATCATATGTGTATATGTATCTGATCATTATCATACAGTTAAAAATCATGTTATTCCTTTTAAAGAAATTTATGATAAATGCTTAAGTTCACCATTAATCACAAATTTTGGGGGAGTAGAATACATGAAAAAGTATCTCAATCAGTAGCAGCAATGTCTATATCATTATCAATTTGAAGGAATTGGAATCTGAGCATCATCTTAGCTTCTGGATACATGAAAATTTTAGTAAAAATCATAATTTTAAACTTTCTTGTACTAAATAATTTGTCCAAAAATTCTTTCTACATAATTTCTATCAAAGCCAACAAGGTCCTAAAGCAAAAATGGTTCTAACCAATGGAGTGGGCCATACATTCAACAATATTTCTCCGCATTGTGACTTTAAAGCATCAGCAGAAGCTACAATGTGGAAATCAATCTTAAATGTTTATCCGTAGATTGGTAAACTACGGATGAATAAAGATCAAGTAATTTAATGTTACAATTTCACATCATCAGCAGATGTTGTTGATCCGTAGATGTTCTGCGGATGAATACATTGAGGATCCCTCTTAATTAACGAGAAATTAATCTACGGAAGAATACATTGAGGGTCCCACTTAATAAATGAGATAAAATTAATGTGTCTGAGAGTATAAATAATGTGGTTTGACTTGTCAAATTCATTATTTGCTTTTTCAGCTCACTCAACAAAATTTTTCCCACTTCCTCAGCATTAAAAATTTACCAAATCAAAACCTTAAGCAAACATATATCTGTGTTCTTAATCTGTTGTTATTAAGGTAAAACATGTCGTAATATTCAAGAATGAACCATTCGATTCTTGTTTTATCTCACAACTGTTCGCATTCTCATATCAATAATGTGATTTTAACGAAGTCTTTTCTTATGAACAGATGGATAATCGATTCGCGAGAGAACACAATGTGTGTGCCTTCTTAAACCCTGACGATCCTGTGTCAGAAGGGTGTCAAAAAATTATCAGATATCTAAGAAGATCGAGGCTGTTCTATGCCCTATCAGCAGAGCCGGTGATTTATCGATCACATATCACTGATTTCTGGAATTTTGCATACGTAGAAGAAGATGGTGAAGGTATTATTGCTGAAGTTAAGAATCAGAGGCTGAGAATTGATGAACAAACTATAAGAAGGGTTCTTGAACTAGGAGATGTTGAAGCCGGACACCCTGATGTGTTTGAAAATGAATACATAGAAAAGGTTTTTCTTATAATGGGGTATGATGGAGACTTTGAAAAGGGAGAAATCAAGAAGGGAAGACTCTGTAAGCCATACAGATTTCTGTGTCACACTTATCTGAAATGCATTTCAAACAGAAAATCTAGGCTTGATAGATTTTCAAGACATATATCATCTGGTATCATTGGTATTTTTGAGGGAAGAACATACAATTACTCAAAGTACATCTTCAACTGTCTGTGTGATCACATTAAAGTACAGAAGGCTGATAAGATGTACATGTTTCCAAGGTTCATTCAACTTATCATTAATGCGGATTTGCCTGGAACTTCAGTGGAGGGTGGTGTGTTTATTCAAGCACACCTTGGCAGATCTGTGCTGAACAAAATTTCTGGGAAATATGAAGGAGGTGACATGGACATGTTTGCACATGTGATTGATGCTACTGCAGACATTCCTCAAGAGCTTATGTGGGAAAGTGAACAAGAGAACTCTGCAACCAACTCTGCTCAAGAAACTCACTCACCTACATCACCCATCACCCACACATCAATCTCCATCTAGCCAAAATACAGAACCAATCTCACCAATCCTCCATCAATCACCAAAACAACAACAAACACCCAACCACAATCTCCAGCCAGTCAAAACACAGAACCAATCTCACCTATCCTCCATCAATCACGAAATCACAACAAGCACCCCAACCACAATATCCAGCCAGCCAAAATACAGAACCAATCTCTCCCATTCAACCCCAATCACCAAATCAGCTTCAAATGCAAATTTATCAACAACGTCCAAATCCTGAAAATTCAGCTACTGAGAGTATTTACACTGGGGAGACAGAATTAGTCTCACAAGCAAGTAAAGTTAAACTGTCATTATCCAAAACTGAATCCCCTGTGCTTTCAAATGAAACTGAACAAGTATCTCCAGTGACTGATCATCAACAACAACAAACTCATCAAGAACTTGTAGATCAAGCCACTGAACCCAGGTCAAGCTCAGCAAGTGTTGATCCGGAAGAAGTTAAAGATGATGAGGTTGATTCTAAGCATCAGGAAGTAGATGCAGAAGCAGACATGTTGATATTATTGCTTACAATGAAGATGATCTAACTGATAATGATATCTCTGTCAGCAAGAGCTATCTGGTTGCTGAGTACAACAAGCTGGTGCTAAAATCAAACAAAAGAAAGCAAAGAATACAAGAAATGAAGGGAATGATCAAAGAAAAGGATGAAGAGTTGATGAGACAACAAGCAAGAATAAAAAGACTGAGAGAAGATGCTCAAAGGGATAAGGAAGTCATTGATGCTTTACTTGATAAGGAAGCTGAGCTTAAAGAGTCAGTAGCAACTGAAAAGAAAGAAAAGGAAAAGATAATGATGAAGTTTGAACAAGCAAATAGCACTATGACTGCTCAGTCAAATTTGATAAAGAGAAAAGAAGAAGAGATTGAGCAGCTGAAATTGAAGATCAATACATTAGAATCTAATGCTAAGGCTTCAACTGCTCAAACAAAACAATCTACTGAGGCATCAAAAGAGCTGATTTTGTACTCAAGAAAGAGAAAGTATCTTGGTACTGCAGAGAAGAAGATAACTGTTGATGAAAGTACTTCCAAGAAACAATGTGCTGCCTTCTTAAACCCTGACGATCCTGTGTCAGAAGGGTGTCAAAAAATTATCAGCTATCTGAAGAAAGTCGAGGAGCTGTTCTATGCCTATCAGCAGAGCCGGTGATTTATCGATCACATCACTAATTTTGGAATTTTGATATGTAGAAGAAGATGGTGAAGGTATTATTGCTGAAGTTAAGAATCAGAGGCTGAGAATTGATGAACAAACTATAAAGAAGGGTTCTGAACTAGGAGATGTTGAAGCGGACACCTGATGTGTTTGAAAATGAATACATAGAAAAGGTTTTTCTCATAAGGGGTATGATGGAGACTTTGAAAGGGAGAAATCAAGAAGGGAAGACTCTGTAAGCCCATACAGATTTCCTGTGTCAACACTTATTCTGAAATGCATTTCAAACAGAAAATCTAGGCTTGATAGATTTTCAAGACATATATCATCTGGTATCATTGGTATTTTTGAGGGAAGAACATACAATTACTCAAAGTACATCTTCAACTGTCTGTGTGATCACATTAAAGTACAGAAGGCTGATAAGATGTACATGTTTCCAAGGTTCATTCAACTTATCATTAATGCGGATTTGCCTGGAACTTCAGTGGAGGGTGGTGTGTTTATTCAAGCACACCTTGGCAGATCTGTGCTGAACAAAATTTCTGGGAAATATGAAGGAGGTGACATGGACATGTTTGCACATGTGATTGATGCTACTGCAGACATTCCTCAAGAGCTCGGTTGGGAAAGTGAACAAGAGAACTCTGCAACCAACTCTGCTCAAGACACTCACTCACCAGATACATCACCCATACATCAGCAATCTCCATCCAGCCAAAATACAGAACCAATCTCACCAATCCTCCATCAATCACCAAAACAACAAAACAACACCCCAACCACAATCTCCAGCCACTCAAAACACAGAACCAATCTCACCTATCCTCCATCAATCACGAAATCAACAACAAGCACCCCAACCACAATCTCCAGCCAGCCAAAATACAGAACCAATCTCTCCCATTCAACCCCAATCACTAAATCAGCTTCAAATGCAAATTTATCAACAACCTCCAAATCCTGAAAATTCAGCTACTGAGAGTATTTACACTGGGGAGACAGAATTAGTCTCACAAGCAAGTACAGTTAAACTGTCATTATCCAAAACTGAATCCCCTGTGCTTTCAAATGAAACTGAACAAGTATCTCCAGTGACTGATCATCAACAACAACAAACTCATCAAGAACTTGTAGATCAAGCCACTGAACCCAGGTGAAGCTCAGCAAGTGTTGATCCGGAAGAAGTTAAAGATGATGAGGTTGATTCTAAGCATCAGGAAGTAGATACAGAAGCAGACTATGTTGATATTATTGCTTACAATGAAGATGATCTAAGTGATAATGATATCTCTGTCAGCAAGAGCTATCTGGTTGCTGAGTACAACAAGCTGGTGCTAAAATTAAACAAAAGAAAGCAAAGAATACAAGAACTGAAGGGAATGATCAAAGAAAAGGATGAAGAGTTGATGAGACAACAAGCAAGAATAAAAAGACGGAGAGAAGATGCTCAAAGGGATAAGGAAGTCATTGATGCTTTACTTGATAAGGAAGCTGAGCTTAAAGAGTCAGTAGCAACTGAAAAGAAAGAAAAGGAAAAGATAATGATGAAGTTTGAACAAGCAAATAGCACTATGACTGCTCAGTCAAATTTGATAAAGAGAAAGAAGAAGAGAGAGAGCGGCTGAAATTGAAGATCAGTACATTAGAATCTAATGCTAAGGCTTCAACTACTCAAACAAAACAATCTACTGAGGCATCAAAAGAGCTGATTCTGTACTCAAGAAAGAGAAAGTATCTTGGTACTGCAGAGAAGAAGATAACTGTTGATGAAAGTACTTCCAAGAAACAATGTGTGTGCCTTCTTAAACCCTGACGATCCTGTGTCAGAAGGGTGTCAAAAAATTATCAGCTATCTAAGAAGATCGAGGCTGTTCTATGCCCTATCAGCAGAGCCGGTGATTTATCGATCACATATCACTAATTTCTGGAATTTTGCATATGTAGAAGAAGATGGTGAAGGTATTATTGCTGAAGTTAAGAATCAGAGGCTGAGAATTGATGAACAAACTATAAGAAGGGTTCTTGAACTAGGAGATGTTGAAGCCGGACACCCTGATGTGTTTGAAAATGAATACATAGAAAAGGTTTTTCTCATAATGGGGTATGATGGAGACTTTGAAAAGGGAGAAATCAAGAAGGGAAGACTCTGTAAGCCATACAGATTTCTGTGTCACACTTATCTGAAATGCATTTCAAACAGAAAATCTAGGCTTGATAGATTTTCAAGACATATATCATCTGGTATCATTGGTATTTTTGAGGGAAGAACATACAATTACTCAAAGTACATATTCAACTGTCTGTGTGATCACATAAAGTACAGAAGGCTGATAAGATGTACATGTTTCCAAGGTTCATTCAACTTATCATTAATGCGGATTTGCCTGGAAACATCAGTGGAGGGTGGTGTGTTTATTCAAGCACACCTTGGCAGATCTGTGCTGAACAAAATTTCTGGGAAATATGAAGGAGGTGACATGGACATGTTTGCACATGTGATTGATGCTACTGCAGACATTCCTCAAGAGCTCGTGTGGGAAAGTGAACAAGAGAACTCTGCAACCAACTCTGCTCAAGACACTCACTCACCAGATACATCACCCATACATCAGCAATCTCCATCCAGCCAAAATACAGAACCAATCTCACCAATCCTCCATCAATCACCAAAACAACAACAAACACCCCAACCACAATCTCCAGCCACTCAAAACACAGAACCAATCTCACCTATCCTCCATCAATCACGAAATCAACAACAAGCACCCCAACCACAATCTCCAGCCAGCCAAAATACGAAACCAATCTCTCCCATTCAACCCCAATCACTAAATCAGCTTCAAATGCAAATTTATCAACAACCTCCAAATCCTGAAAATTCAGCTACTGAGAGTATTTACACTGGGGAGACAGAATTAGTCTCACAAGCAAGTACAGTTAAACTGTCATTATCCAAAACTGAATCCCCTGTGCTTTCAAATGAAACTGAACAAGTATCTCCAGTGACTGATCATCAACAACAACAAACTCATCAAGAACTTGTAGATCAAGCCACTGAACCCAGGTGAAGCTCAGCAAGTGTTGATCCGGAAGAAGTTAAAGATGATGAGGTTGATTCTAAGCATCAGGAAGTAGATACAGAAGCAGACTATGTTGATATTATTGCTTACAATGAAGATGATCTAAGTGATAATGATATCTCTGTCAGCAAGAGCTATCTGGTTGCTGAGTACAACAAGCTGGTGCTAAAATTAAACAAAAGAAAGCAAAGAATACAAGAACTGAAGGGAATGATCAAAGAAAAGGATGAAGAGTTGATGAGACAACAAGCAAGAATAAAAAGACGGAGAGAAGATGCTCAAAGGGATAAGGAAGTCATTGATGCTTTACTTGATAAGGAAGCTGAGCTTAAAGAGTCAGTAGCAACTGAAAAGAAAGAAAAGGAAAAGATAATGATGAAGTTTGAACAAGCAAATAGCACTATGACTGCTCAGTCAAATTTGATAAAGAGAAAAGAAGAAGAGATTGAGCGGCTGAAATTGAAGATCAGTACATTAGAATCTAATGCTAAGGCTTCAACTACTCAAACAAAACAATCTACTGAGGCATCAAAAGAGCTGATTCTGTACTCAAGAAAGAGAAAGTATCTTGGTACTGCAGAGAAGAAGATAACTGTTGATGAAAGTACTTCCAAGAAACAAAAGCTCACATCTCCTGAACACACACCTTCAGTAGATTTATCTACTGTGAAGTCTCTCTCTTAGCAGGAGGATGAATGTGATGAAGAGTGGGAAGAGCTGATCAAAGAAGACTCTCCACCAGAACAAGAAGTCTCAAAGGCTGATGATCTTCTGACTACAAAAGACATATTAGAAGAGAGGCCTGAATCAACCATGTTCATGACACTTATAAACCATGGTTTCCCTTATGACATGGTTGAGAGACTAAACCTGACTGAGATGAAGAATCTTTTGAAAGAATTTGAGCTTGCATGCTTTATGATTCCAAATTATGATTATGAAGCCTTCAGCACCTTTCAATCCATTCAGAAGACAAAGAAGGAGTTGGGACATTGTGACACAGCTAAGCTGAGCAAATACAACATGACTTGCTGGTTACAAGGCCATAATTACAAACCACATGAGCTTAAAGGAAGATCAGTAGGGGAACTTAGAAGGATGATGGAGCATGTGATGAAAGTTGAGTTGGATACTGGTGTAAGATTCAGAACTGAAGCTCCACATCCACCTTATGTGGAACAAAGCAAATTTCCTGCTGAACCTATAACTGTTGAATCTAAAGATCAGCACAAAGGAAAGGAGAAATTGATCAGAGAGCCAAGAGAAGTAATACCTGGCAAAGTATGGCCACTTGGGACTACAGTGAGAGAGATAACTGAGCAGAAGTCCACTCTGATACAATTGATAGATCACCTCACAACTCCCAGTTCTGTGGAAGAAAACAGGATCATGGCCTGGAAATATGATCCAGACTGGGATTGTGCCATTATTAAAAGAACATCTGGAAGGGTTGAATACTTCCATGATGTACTCTCAGTGGTGAGTCTGCCAGAGAATGACATCAAAGATCTTCAAAGTCTAATCATCAACAATTATCCAATTCACCCTAGAGGAAGAGACTTCTCAACTCTAGTGGGAAAGTTGAAGACTAAATTTAAAGATGATGTCCTGATAGAAGCTAAAAGAGAAGATATAGAGCATCAGAAGAGAATCAAAGGGCTCAAAAGATACAAGTCCAATGCTTCTGAACATGTAGATTATGAATTCTTAAAGAGGGTTGGCTACAAAAGTAGAAACAAAGCAGCAATCAAATGCATTGAAGGGACTAAATTCACATACCCAATCACTGAATGGGGTTATGTTGAGAAGACAAAGGAGTTGGTCCTGCTGAGAAATGCTGAGAACAAGAAAGCTGACAGGATCAGGATCTTTGATCCTGTGGAAATCAAACTACTCCATCCCAGCTGCACATCATATCTCAATGACAAATTCTTTCCCAAGCTGACTGATGAAAAAGCACAAAATGATCTGTTCCTGCATGTCCATGTGATCCAAGTGATTGAAAAACTACATGCCAAAGCCTACAAACGAAGAAGATTCAATGCTAGACTGCTAAAGGGAACAAATTTTGATGAAGTAACAGAACTCAGAATCTCAGAGCAAGATGAGCTAGAGGTGGTGAATAACAACAATGTGTTAGACACACTCACTACAGAGGAAGATGTTCTGGGGATCAGTTTTGAGACTCTGAAGAAGTTCACCAAGATGAAGATCAACTACAAGTATGATGATCAGAAGACTGCTGTGTCTTACTTCTACAACAAAATCATTGCCAGAGTCAAGGAACTTTCAGTTTTGAAGAACTGATTGCAAGTACCTAAGCCTAAGGGGGAGTATTGTTAGGTCTAGTATCATTAGATCTAGTTCATTATGTATAGGCTTAGTACTTGAATTAATATTTGTAATGAATATTTGTAATTCATTATTGTGTATGCATTAAATATATAGGTTAACCCATTTATGTGTGTGTTGATTTATGTATGGTTGCAGGTACAAACATTATAATTGGTCAATTTATGAAATTGGCCAAGTGTAAGAAACATCTACGGATGAACATTTTGTTCTTCCGTAGATATATTTCTTACAAGTAACTTTACATCTGAAGATCCTCTGCGGATGAACAACCAGAAGTGAAGAACAAGATTCCTTCGGAAGAACAAGACTTCTACGGAAGAACAAATCATCTACGGAAGAACAAATCTTCTACGGAAGAACAAATTCCTACTGAAGATACTATTCCTGCGGAGTCCAAACACTTGTATTATACAAGTGGTACAAGTCAACAAGTCAACAAGGCGGTTATGCGAATCGCAAGAAATCCGATGATTCCTTAACTGAAACAAATCAAATCCCAAGAGATCAGGTGTTTCCAATAACTGAAACATCATTGTCTATATATATGGATCCTAGGTTTCGATTCAAGTACGATTGAGTTAGACGATTGATTGATCGAGAACAGCAATAGCAATACGACAATCACTTCAAAGTCTTTCAATCAAACCCTAGCAGCCATCACATCATAGCATTCTTTAATATCATTCTTTCAATACATATCTAATCATTAACATGTTCTAATGAAATGCTGATTAATCATTAATTGTGTTTTGTTACGTGTGTTCTTGATCATTTATTGATATTTAAAGTTGTTTAAAACAATTAAACCAAATCAACGTTAATTCCGCAAACGTTGACTTGACATCAATTGACACTGATAATTCCTGTTGACGATCCTTGAATTCACAATATCGTTGCTACTTAAGTCTCATGTTAGAACTATCCATTTAAATCAGATAATTATCTCAGGTGGCGTTCGCTTTCGTTTTATAACTTATGTATTTTATATAATTAGAGCTCAAGTAACACGCATATAAATTATAATTAAATTTCAAATGTGTTGCGCGTGTGATTATACCTTTCACTCGGTTCACGTTCTCTAACCCACTCAAATTGCTCTTGATCTAATCGCGTTCACGTTCCGTTGACTGCTAGTTGACCAAGTTTGACCAGTGGTTATCCTAAACCTCAACTTGAATTTCTAACACAATCCCAACCATAATCGACAGCAACAATCACGATCAACAGCACTACAACACCACTAAAATACCATTTCAACCATGATTTTCACAATCATCCTAACCGAACTTTAGTCCATCATCATAGCAGCCAAAACCACAACCAAACTTGAAAACCCACAACCAAGAACCACAATCACAACCATCTCCACTATCACCGTGCACCGCCATTACAACAACCAGCCTCTATCATCGCCTAGGTCGACAACCATGATTTAAACAGCCACAATAACAATCGACAGTCACCATCACAACCACCATCATCACCACCTAAACCCGACAACCATAAATAACAGCCAACTATCACAGCTACCATCACCACAACCGCCACCTTCGGGAACTACCGATCGACCCCCACTGCCCACAACATCAGCCACAACCGACACCCTTAATCGCCATCACTAACACCACGCAGCACAGTCATCGGAACCCCACATCACCATCGCAACTGTAGCCGCGGTCGACCTCCACAACCATCCTAACCATAGCCGCGACAACCACCTTCATCGCCAAAACCCTAGCAGCCGTCATCTTCAAATGTCCATAACTTTCAAACAGCTAAGAGTTAGACAACACAGCTACCACCAGTGGAAAGATCTAGTCGAGAGGAAGAATAGCATGGGCGGCACTCGCCACCAGTCGCCGGCTCCGGCTGCCGGAACCCCGCCGGAACCCTAGCCATCTCCCCCCTTCTCTCTTCCATATCTCCCACGTCATTGCGAACAAGAAGAAACCACCACCACCATCGTGATCAAGAGGTCGAGATTAGTGGGGGTAGGCCAAGACTTGGCCGGAAACCGCTGCTCGCCGCCGCGCCGCCGCGGAGTGGAGCCTCCTCCTGCTCTCGTGCGGGAAGTCGGCTACTGCAGCCTCTTGAGAGCATTTTTGCTTGGTTTTAGGGTTTGCAAATGAAGAAAAGGGTGGAAAAGTTGCTTTTATAACTAGGGTTTTTGAGTGGGCTTGATTTAAAAATCGTGTATACGTCCCGAAAACTTCGTTATCGCGTATCGAATGGTCTTTTGGATAAAATCTCGTTAGAAAACCTATAATAGATATATCTAATTACTTCTGCTTGAAATAAAACAATTCGGTATATTTATCTTCAAACTCTCGGTTTGACCTATTCTCAGGCTGGTACACACCTTGGTCGCGACTCGAACGTATTTGCACCGGGCACACGTCTCACTCTCTAATTTAGAATGTTATAATAGGTATAATAATTCGATAAATAGTTATGACGTTATAGGGCTCGGTTGTCGTATCAGATGTCCGTTAAATGCCGGTGAAAATCGTGTTCAGGTTTCTCACACTTATCTTGGTGGATTATGCACTTTTGATGTAGAATCCCTTAGCGTATTATTTAAGATGTTTGTTGTGATTAACAATGATTTTGATAGGATGACAAGCCATTATAAGGAAATTCTGATAGAACTTAGACGTTAGAACGCGTTAGATTACCGGACTTTACACGGTATAGGTTTTGAATCTGTTTTAGTTTGGATTCTTATCGTAGTTGCTTTGAATCACAATTTAATTTATTATCTTATGATCACTTATTTAGATGGTAAATGGGTATTGGGCCTTAAATGGGCCTTGTTTATAAGTTTGGGCCCTTATTGGGCCTAAAAAGGCTAGTTTCTTTTCCAAGTTTTCTTTGGTAAGCCCAATTCAATCCAGACCTTTATTGGGTCCTATAATACATAAGTTTTCTAATTGGGCTAGATTTCAGAGGTGTTACATTCTTCCCTCCTTTAAGAAATTTCGTCCTCGAAATTTTAGTATCGCTAACATTGTTTCCGAGTGTGATACACTCGTAGTATGAGTCTTGAGGATTTTAAAGTTATTCAGCTGAGCATTCCAGGACAAAAGTTGTCGATTATGCATCAAACAACCGGGTTTGATTTAGTTTCAAGTAATTATCCCAACGTTAGAACAGGTTTGACAAAATCAGTGAGTCGTTTCATGAATAGATTTTTGGCTTCATAATCAGATCATTTAACATTTGTACCAAAATTAACAAGAAGAGATTCTCCACCGTGGTTCAATGCACCATTCTACTAGATAGATCTAGCAAGGAGACGAATACCAAAAATCCCGGCAGTATTACCATCCTCACGGAGAGTCTTACGAAAGGTTGTGAAGTATCAGATGTTGGTGTGAATGCCTTCACTTAGACGTAATAGTCAAGTCGGCTACACGTCACTATAAACTCCCTAGAACCATAAGGTAACAGGTCATAAGATGTCATAGATTAAAGTCTTCAGATCAAGGAGGGTTTGGGTTCCCCAAGGAGTATTGATTAACATGTAGGAACCGCATGATTATTCCCATAAAGCTAAAACTAAGAAGTTTTCATGATTAATAGGAATGAAGAGGTTAGGTCACACACAAAGGTTACTACTTTTCCAGCCCTCCTACTCCAGAAAGATACTGCTTGCGATAATCCTAGTCTTCGAGTAGTTCCACCTACCTTAACTTACGTATGTCGAGAGTTTTCCCGTACAGGATGTGTCATAAGCTCTTGTGAATTGACGTTGGAAGAATTCGCAAGTTCACGATATGAACAGGTAAGTAGTGAAGAAAGAAGAAAAGCCTAATTGTAGGCTATCCGCATTCATCAAAGCGGGTAAGAAATGACAAGCGCGGCCAAGACTTGTTCTTTCACATTTAGAAATGCGAGCGTCTTAGGACAAATGCGGATGATGGCCTCCTATCCGCACTTGTCAATGCGGTTGATAATACCGGTCGTTGAACACCCTATTGAGTTTGAACTAGTATTCTAATGGGTAGTCGGAAGAGTAGTACAGCTAATGTATCCAAATGCATATTTTATTTTGTAAAAGTCGCGCCCCATAGTTCCAGTTCATGTATAATGTAACCCTTCACGTGTTTCTTGAATTGCGGCGGCGGCTAGAAGCTTGCCTTGTACATTGCACCAACACACATCTGAAGCCTTCTGATCCGTGTCCAAACGGATTTAGCATATTC
Organism: Flaveria ramosissima; assembly: GCA_025215565.1. Classification (NCBI taxonomy): domain Eukaryota; kingdom Viridiplantae; phylum Streptophyta; class Magnoliopsida; order Asterales; family Asteraceae; genus Flaveria; species Flaveria ramosissima. Next base: position 7,025,132 of record CM046046.1, on the reverse strand, counting down.
CCTGGGATTACGATGCCAGTTGTATAGCTGCACGAGTGAAGCTTTTATTGATCCTCCTAAAATTTTCGCTTTTAACCCTAAACATTGACGTATCTCAATGAGTTTTTTACTAACTTCTCGGACTTAGAATTGCCCCAAATCTTAGTGAATTGTCTTGAATTTCATGCTTATTAGCATGTCAAGATAACAAGCATGCCGTAAATACGGATACAGAATCCCATTTCATCAGGCTCATGAATAGCGTGGGTGTGTGAGCCAGCCCAAACAAGCTTGAATGTGATTTTCATATTGACTCTAATGTATTTTAAATGCAACCTTGGTAACGTCTTTTTCACTTATATACTCAGCTGATAGCATTAGAAGTGTAATCAGTATCTTGCAACTGATTAAGCAGGTTAACAATTCTGGAAAGGGGATATCACTTCTTCTATGTAACTTTATTCAACTCTTGATAGTTTATCCATATTAAAAGCATTCAATTTCACTTCCCACAAAGTGTATTAGGGTTCTTCAAGGTGACACACTATGTCTTATGAACCGTTATCTAACAGTTGTCAGATCTCCCTTCCTTCCACGAGCTTCTTAACATATTTCGAATTTCGTACCACCATACATCACTACTTCTCTCCGATTCACTTTCCTTTAGGGCAACTCCAGCTGTTATCTTATCTACAGAATCGTTGTATATGCTTCCACTAATTCCCTTATAGTGCTTCCCAATCAAGGTCAACCTTCTAGATGACCTCTTTCTCGCTCCCCTTTCTCCAAAGTAACCGTACCCTGTGGGGGGTCCATTCGTGCAACAAGTAACCTCATCTAAACCCTAGTTACTTATAGGCCTATCAATTGTTCCACTGAAATATGATAGTAAGCCTTCTGGCTCGGATTTCAACGTACGGAGTTTACTAGGGTATGCTATTGGTAAATTGCTCGGTAAAAGGTTTAGAAATTTAGAGGGGAAAATATTTAATGCTTACGACTGGTGATTGTTGTGCTGGTCTTTCTCTCCTACTATCTTCTACATGTTCATTACTTCGTCGTAGTTGGACCTCAAGTGATTTAACACATGAGATTTCTTGTAGCTGATCTTATATGCTTCTTAATACATCTTTTGGAGTAACACAGTCCTTTAAGCCCAACTGAGAGTCTTCCCAGGTGAGTTATTAATTATCGTCGACACCTTGACTCGAACGAGTCTTGAACTTCATTAAGGTGATTGCTAGAAAAAAGGAAACTAACTATGGCTCTATTAATCATATAGTATGACGTCAGATTATAATCTAACTTTGTGATCTTTGTTCTCGTATCACGAATTCATCACCCAAATAGTAGAGCTCTCGAGGTAGAGATGATTTTACGAGTATCCAGGGCTGTCCGCACTGACATCCATGAGTTTTTACGATGACGGTCGTGATCATGGGTTTAGTGTGAGTAGCACCATTCGATAGTCCAAGAATTTCATAAGAATAAGTCCAGAACAAAGTGTGTGAAAATAGGGAATGCACCAACATTGTAGATTCAGATTTTTGTTTTGAAAGCTCGAAGATCAGATTTTCTCAGTGAAATACTTTAGCACTCGGGCTATTATCCTTGTGGAAATCGGGGCTATAGAGTGAGGTTTAATTTCCTACTTATTCAGGCACCCGAAAGGTTACCAGGAACACGGCCAGTTAAAAGCATGGTCAAAATAGTTCAACTTATGTTACAATCAAAGTTTGTCACCGGGTGACTAACGGTTGAGGATGATGAAGGATTTCACAAGCATAGTACTATGAAAAACGATGGTTAATTACTATCGAAGCTGATATTAAGAATAGTACTTGGGTTAAGGGGTTCTATTACCATGAATAGGTGTAGAGGAGTTATATTCATTAAGGACTTTGAGAAAATGATCAGAGGGATTCTAGACTCCAGAATGTCCTATGAAGTGTGAGCTACTAGGGAGGAAAGAAGTGACAAGTCTTCTATGTCATTAATCACAAGAGGTGCTTCTCGTAAATCTGTTATTCCGGTCTATTCTCGGCTGCAACCATTAGGTTAGAGGGTCCCTTACTATGTTGAGGAAGTTTTGTCGAGTTCTATGCTAGGTAGGAAGAAATTTTCAGACATCGCGAAAAATAGCGCGGCTAAAGTACACAAATAATTTAGGTGAAGTGCCATACTTTCAGCACGAACTAGTTAGGTTTGAAACAACATTTGATGATCTCCTTGGTTGGATAGTTGTATCATTATACTTCCAATAGGAGAGTAGAACAAAGAAAGAGAGAGAAAGAAAAGGGATAGTTACTACAATATCGTCCTTGGTAGCTCTTCAAGTGTTAAATGGTTTCTCTCAGCATGAAAGTTTTAAATTTATAATTGTTGAGTATATATTGGATATTTGTGTTTAATCTGGTATGTACTAGTTCCTTGAGTGGTATACCTTGACATTAGTTTACATGACAGAGCCTACCAGAATTCAAGGGTAACTGTAAATTCACCATTACGTGTGCACCCGTAATCATCAATTTACCTTACACTATCATTCTAGTTGTTCCCATCATAAGTTTCAAGTTTTGTGTAATTAGGTCCTGGATTTAAAATTTTCATTTGGTCATCATCTGCAATTAAGCACATTTAGATTCTAATTATGCTAACATTCTTGCTAATCCAACCATTTTTCAAAGTATAGTTCAACAACTCAGTAATAAATGAGCAGTAAGGTACAAGCTATAATAGGGAGCAGATCAAACAAAAAGGCGTCATGGTTGCTATCCTATCACTGTATTCCAACAAGTATCATCATATGAATGAAGCATATAAGCAAGTATTACTAAAGCAGTTATCTCATGTAACGACACAAGTCGTATCAATTATTCAACTAATAGCAGTTGTTTCATATAACGTCAAAAGTCAGTTGTGCAATCTGATAAGTATCTCCCTAGAATTTAATTCTTAACATACTTGCACATCTTTGATTCATATACCTAGTCCCAGTGCTCAGGGGTCCTAGTAGTCAACTCCAGAAGATTCCAAATATTCTTAATAGGGTAGGGAATTCTTAATAGTATCTATCCCATGAGGTATACAGATTAAAGATGAGTGTCCTTAATGGAATCTATTCTGTTGTAAACTTTAGATCACTAATTTATGGAAACAACCTACCAGGCTGGTCCTACTTATGGTTGTAGCTTAGGTATGTCGAAGCAAACCCACTTTCCTATAACCTTGGCTTAACTAAACTCGGAAAAGTCTTCTTACAAAGCTGGTCCTATAGGGTTCATATGGTTGTAGTTTAGGCCTCGCGAAGCAGACCTACTTCTCTACAACCTTTGGCTCTGATACCAATCTGTCACACCCCGGGCCCAGAGAGGCGGGACGTAACGGTTAGTAAACAACAACCAAAATGCAGCGGAAACTAAATGTTTAATACAATGCATCTCACAATATTTACATTAGAATATTGGCTTAGTTTCAGTTTACAAGGTGCCTCAATCTACAATCCATAGGTATCATGATCTATCTCTTTGTCAGTATTTCTTGAGGCTTCAGTAACTAAGGCTTCTAGTGTCCCACCCCCAACCTTGACGGCGGAAACGTCGAGGAGTGAGAGTTAGATCGTTCACAGCCACATAACGCTATTAATAATTCCAAATATAATTTAAACATAAGTTTCAATTGTAACATTACAACATAAGTCTCAAAGAATTTAAAAGCATAACATAGAATGTACAACAAATTATTTCTTATTTCATTTATTTATCTAGGTCCATTCCTAGATGTGCAAGCTTCAAAGAGTAGATCACATACTTGAGGGTATCCTGAAAACATGTTAAAAATAAATAGGTCAACATAATAATGTTGGTGAGCATTCCATAGTTTTCATTACATAAGTATACAAAAGATGGCAATTCAAGTCATAAGTTAGTGAATAAAGTGATTAGGGATGTTTATGAACAATGCAAAAAATCAAACCTCGACAAAGTTTTAAAAGTCTCAAACGTTTAAAAGTATATACGATCAGCTAAGTGTACTTGGATCAACCAAAGCAGGCTTGTCTTACCCATAGATCTATGACTTCGCTGGGCTAGCAATAGTTAATGATTGTACATATAATGCCATAACATGGTAACCACAAAAGTTCAACTAACCACAACTATACAAGATGAATTGCCATAGGTTTACAAGTCTCAAATGAGTTTACAAGTGCAATAGTATAAGTTAACATGTTTCACCCCAAAGTGTGAAAATAAGAAAAAGGGGTATGGAAATACTCACATAGAAAACTCACATATAGTGATGATTGTAGAGTACATAAGAAAGCTTGGATGTCAAGAGTCAAAGGAATCTCCTAAATGATAGAAAAACAATAACTTGATGTTGGAATTCATTACAAGAAGTTAGAACGTTTAGAGAATGCTAAAAGCGAAAGGTAGATTGAAAAAGGATTATTGCATCAATTTTAGATTCTGGACAGAATGTTTGGTATGTGTTTGAACAGGTTTAAAAATAGCAAACGGTTTCATAAAATTATAAAAATTATACTTACTAGTTCAAAGTCTCCCGGACAACTTTCATTCAGAAACATTTTTATGAAAAGATCTTTAAATAGGTCAAACAAGCATCACAAGACAGAAGGTGCTGAAATGCGCACTTTTTTGTGAAGGCTATTGTTGAGTCGTCTGATCGAGTTTGAAGACGTATTAACTGTCGTTGAAAAGGTAATTCAATGAACTTAACATTGGAGTCTGAGTTTACCCAAATTTAATTTGTTATAATCAAGTTATGGTCGGTTGAAGTAAGACTATATTCTGCCAGAATTGTAGTAAGGCACTTATGTGCACTTTTAAAATTGTTAATACATGAAACGGGTTAGAACAATTATTATGTTAAAATATGGTATATTAGTCTTCATTTTAGTTATAAAAATATTCTAAGACTTTGGAATAGCCATCATTTAGAACAATAATCTTGCAGAATAACCGAATGCGGCGGCATAGCCGTCCATATGCAAACGGGATTCTTTGTTTATGTTAGTGTGTTGTTAGCTTAATTTAGGAATGTTAGTGATTATTATAAGATTAGTGATTATTAAATTTTAATGATCAAATGATAATTATTAAAATAAAAAGAGGTTTGGTAGAAGAAAGAATAATAGTAAGAATATAAAGTCATGAGAACAATTGAATGTTAGGATGATTAAAATGTATAATATAAACCATAAAGGATTAACTTAGTATTAAGAATTCTTGAAATTTCTTGTAAATAAAATTCTTCAAATTCATCATAACCAATGGATGAAAGAAAGATATGAGAGTGAGGTTTTTAGAGAATGAGCAATAAAAGTGAGGCCTAAGCCTTGCTTTTATACTTGAGGTTAGGAGGAGGTTATGAATGGTGTTAATGGTGATTTATAAGTCTTTTAAAAGGGGGTTATGATGGAATTTAAAATAAATATAAATTAAATAATTTAATAATAAAAGAATAATTATAATTTAAAATTTAAATTCTTGAAGACTATAATTTTAACAACTTTTTTATAAATATTTATAGACTTTATAAAACCAATTTGAATAATCAATCAAATTATTTATTGTTAATCTTTATAACTTTTATAAAACTTGTAACTTTATAATTTGATTACTTATTTTCAATATTTAAAATTCATAATTACTTATAAAACTTTATAAGTATAATAAAATTCATTTTATAACTTTATAAGTTTTAGTAAGTCTTTTCCATTTAGTTTTTTGTTGTAGCATGATTAATAAAGTTTATAATTTTATGAAAAAGAATTAATTATAAATCAACAAGTTATTATAAGTTGTTTAATGATAATTGAATAAATCAATTTAAACTACACGTCTAATCTATATTTCATTAATATAAATAAAATAAGTTAAATAAAGAAATTCATATCGTAAGATAGTTCGATTTAGTTCGGGTTCGGGTTTTATAACTTGAAAATGCCGGATGTTACAGTCTCCCCTACTTTAAGAAATTTCGTCCCGAAATTTAATCACAAGAAGACTAATTTCTAGGATGTGAGGAGACTTGGATTTCATGACACATTCGCAAGTGACACTTGGAACGTTTAAATTCAAATGAGTTTAATTATGATGGGATGGTATGCTTAAGTTTGTTAAGTTCATTATTTATGATTTCATGTGCTCCTTGACAAGGTTACAAGATTGTTAATCTAAAATTTTTAATTAATAAATGTTTTGTACCTTAAATGGTTCAAGACATTCGGGAAGGTTTTGTCACGCGAAAAACACTAAGTTTGGTGTGACACGAGACTCGGAGATAAGTTTAGGATGTTTTTGGATGGAATATAAAAGCTTCTCAAGTAATACTTTAACATAGATCTTAGATGATTGATTCTTGTCTACTTATGCCATTAAGGTTTCAAGCTTAACTAGTGTAACGCTGATATAAGGATTGTGTTCGTTAAGGTTAGAGATTCAATTCAGAATGAGGACATCATTGTAATAGATTTTCAGGATAAGTGTGGATTTGAGGTAAAGTCATTCGAAAAGATTATTAAGGATAGATAAGAGATTTGGGATAATCAGTTTAAGATTTAGGAGGACAAAATCAATGAAGAATCAAGCCCATAGGTCAATAATACACCAAAGGACATCAAGAAGTTCAAGGCAATTTGAACATATACCAAGCTACGTCAACAATTCCCTTTATGCCAAACCATGAATACCAATTACGGAAATTCATGATCATCTTTGTCCACATCGGAACAAGTCTCGTGAGTCGTAAACAAGATAGAGATTTAGAGATTTTCAAAATTATGAGTTCAAAGTTATCCAAAATAATAGGAATTGTATTTTTAATTATGGGTAAAGAGTTAAACAAAAACGTCGTTCATGATCGGATTGGAATTTAAAACAATTCAGAATATCAACGACAAAGGCAACGGCAAATAGTTTCTAAGTACGGCTTGCACACGCGGTTTCATCATACCCATAAGTACAGTCGAGAACATTCGTATGACTAGAAAGACATAACCACAAGTTGATAATGTCTTTATTTAGTAGAAAGATTGTTTAAGAAGGCTACCATCACACAATCATGTGTTGATGACAACTCAAAATGAAAGTTGATAAGTAAGGAATAAATGGTTCGATGTAGCTAGACCGAGTCAAAACATGAAGATAAAGGGAAAGAAATCGATTTAAGGATTCAAATGCTCCAAGCTCGGAATCAAAATCAACCTAGAGTGATCGGGTCTCCTTTCAAGTTCAGAAATCATGCTTTGGCTTGATAGGTCCAAACACTAACATTGGTTCACCCTTCAAGTTACTACATGTTTCTTGTCACTTGATTAAAACCTTGGTAAGTTGGAGATCAAGAAATGAGAATAGTCATCAAGGTGTGGTTTTCACTCCTAACTTGATGGTGTATTCCCAAGGTATGACCACTAACTTACCAATCAAAAAGTTCGATCCCAACTCCTTGTTGAGGATCCACAGAAATAAGACGAGGTAACTCACCATTAAGGTAAGGAGAATCACTCCTATCTTACGGTGAAGTTTTACAATAACAAAATATAACAAGATGAACTTCTTCATCAAAATCCAGAATTCACTCCTACTTTGATGAAGTCGTCTCATTTGAACAAATACGATTCATAAAGATGATATTGTCATCAAGGTATGGAATTCACGCCTATCTTGATAATTGAATTTCATATTAGCAAGAAAACACTCGAAGATTGACATTTGTCACCAAAGTACGGGTTTCAATCCTATTTTGGTGAGATCATGTCATTTGTGAAATGCCATTCCAAAGAAAATAATTGAAGTCAATCCTCAGATAAGGTAAATCACCCCAATCCAGAGGATTAAATTTCATAAAACACGCGATTGGAAACCATTTATCGAAACGAATAGAGAATCATCAAAGTAAGGGAATCACCTTGTTTTGATGAGTTAGAATCATTTAGGAGATACAGGTGTTCTTAGTCATAGGTTGACTTGCAAACACTTGCATCTCTCACGGTGCAGACGGTACGGAGTTTGACTTAACGACGAAAGGAAAATAATATTAATTAGACATTCGAAAATTTCAAGTTACATCATTGTAACAAAAGGAAAAATCATGCTTACAAGCTTAAGATCAAAGTTCGAGATAACAGAATTTGTTGTGGTGTTCAAATCTTGGATGGTTTCAATCGGGAAGACGAAATCAAGAGCAAGGAATTATTCAACACCACAATGAGATGTGAACATTCGATTCACAATCGAAAGGAATACATGAACTTCTCAGATATAAGGTCAACCATAGTCCTTATTGAAGACACGCGTACTTATAAGTGATCACTCATCTCAAGGGTTTCGAGTCAAGTAAATGGATCCAATGATCGAGTCAAATCACCATTTACACCTTGCCCTAGACAAAGTATCCCGAGATGTAAGATTCCACCTATAGCATTGCATGTTCTTATTTATAGGACACATCCTTATGAAGACTTGAGAACCATAAGTAACGGTTTAAAGTTTTTGATGACCATTCGGTTTAGATTCCCAATATCTTTGGGTATATTAAGATCCCTGTTCACGTTGGTCAAGATATAGAAATAGTTACATGAAACGCTCTACGTGTAACGGTGTTTAAACGTAAGGTTTGAAATGTAGGTTAGGTTAATATTAACAGGAACATTATGTATATAAGAATGAAGAGATACCAGTTCAAGGAATTAAAGATTTTTATATACAAAGAGGATGGTTCCATTTGGTAACGCATTACCATTTGGAATCGTTGACACGTCAAGGTAAATTGACCCATTTGCCTTAGAGATTTGTGTATATTGACCATAGTTTATCACTCATCCCAGAAATCCCCAGGTAAGCATAACTGGTCTCACAATGAGATTTATACGATATGCTTGCCTTAGCCGAAAGCCTTTTGCCAGGAAATCCAGAATACAGGTGTCTATGTGTCACACAAATTTCTTTGGTTTATGAAATCAAACCTTGATGAGATTTTCATAGATTAGACATAGAGTCTAAGGAATTGAACCCACGATGATAAGTGTAGATTCCACATGTCGTTAAGAATAAGTTTAGGAAGTTCATTTGTCGGGGAGGGTCAAAGAGTCAAAGTTAAGTTTAGGGAGACAAGTAACTAAGTTTAAGCATACATAAGGCAATCCTATGCTAAGGCATCAAGTTGCACAAAAGGCATAGCATTATGTAGCATGCAAACAACATGTAAGCACAAAGGTATAAGAATCTTTCTATGAGGTTCATGCAACTATAGTCTAGGTCACCATTTCTAATAACCTAAATCCCTATAGTTATGGGCTCTGATACCAATCTGTCACACCCCAACCTTGACGGCGGAAACGTCGAGGAGTGAGAGTTAAGATCGTTCACAGCCACATAACGCTATTAATAATCCAAATATAATTTAAACATAAGTTTCAATTGTAACATTACAACATAAGTCTCAAAGAATTAAAAGCATAACATAGAATGTAACAATTATTCTTATTTCATTTATTTATCTAGGTCCATTCCTAGATGTGCAAGCTTCAAAGAGTAGATCACATACTTGAGGTATTCCTGAAACATGTTAAAAATAAAAGGTCAACATAATAATGTTGGTGAGCATTCCATAGTTTTCATTACATAGTATACAAAAGATGGCAATTCAAGTCATAAGTTAGTGAATAAAGTGATTAGGGATGTTATGAACAATGCAACAATCAAACCTCGACAAAGTTTTACAAGTCTCAAATGTTTAAAAGTATATACGATCAGCTAAGTGTACTTGGATCAACCAAAGCAGGCTTGTCTTACCCATAGATCTATGACTTCGCTGGGCTAGCAATAGTTAATGATTGTACATATAATGCCATAACATGGTAACCACAAAAGTTCAACTAACCACAACTATACAAGATGAATTGCCATAGGTTTACAAGTCTCAAATGAGTTTACAAGTGCAATGATAATAAGTTAACATGTTTCACCCCAAAGTGTGAAAATAAGAAAAGGGTATTGAAATACTCACATAGAAAACTCACAAGTATAGTGATGATTGTAGAGTACATAAGAAAGCTTGGATGTCAAGAGTCAAAGGTGATCTCCTAAATGATAGAAAAACAATAACTTGATGTTGGAATTCATTACAAGAAGTTAGAACGTTTAGAGAATGCTAAAAAGCGAAAAGTAGATTGAAAAAGGATTATTGCATCAATTTTAGATTCTGGACAGAATGTTTGGTATGTGTTTGAACAGGTTTAAAAAATAGCAAACGGTTTCATAAAATTATAAAAATTAATACTTGACTAGTTCAAAGTCTCCCGGACAACTTTCATTCAGAACATTTTTATGAAAAGATCTTTAAATAGGTCAAACAAGCATCACAAGACAGAAGGTGCTGAAATGCGCACTTATTTTGTGAAGGCTATTGTTGAGTCGTCTGATCGAGTTTGAAGACGTATAAACTGTCGTTGAAAAGGTAATTCAATGAACTTAACATTGGAGTCTGAGTTTACCCAAATTTAGTTTGTTATAATCAAGTTATGGTCGGTTGAAGTAAGACTATATTCTGCCAGAATTGTAGTAAGGCACTTATGTGCACTTTAAAATTGTTAATACATGAAACGGTTAGAACAATTTATTATGTTTAAATATGGTATATTAGTCTTCATTTGAGTTATAAAAATATTCTAAGACTTTGGAATAGACATCATTTAGAACAATAATCTTGCAGAATAACCGAATGCGGCGGCATAGCCGTCCATATGCAAACGGGATTCTTTGTTTATGTTAGTGTGTTGTTAGCTTAATTTAGGAATGTTAGTGATTATTATAAGATTAGTGATTATTAAAATTTTAATGATCAAATGATAATTATTAAAATAAAAGAGGTTTGGTAGAAGAAAGAATAATAGTAAGAACATAAAGTCATGAGAACAATTGAATGTTAGGATGATTAAAATGTATAATATAAAAACCATAAAGGATTAACTTAGTATTAAGAATTCTTAAATTTCTTGTAAAATAAAATTCTTCAAATTCATCATAACCAATGGATGAAAGAAAGATATGAGAGTGAGGTTTTTAGAGAATGAGCAAATGAAAAGTGAGGCCTAAGCCTTGCTTTTATACTTGAGGTTAGGAGGAGGTTATGAATGGTGTTAATGGTGATTTATAAGTCTTTTAAAAGGGGGTTATGATTGGAATTTAAAATAAATATAAAATTAAATAATTTAAATAAATAAAAGAATAATTATAATTTAAAATTTAAATTCTTGAAGACTATAATTTTAACAACTTTTTTATAAAATATTTATAGACTTTATAAAACCAATTTGAATAATCAATCAAATTATTTATTTGTTAATCTTTATAACTTTTATAAAACTTGTAACTTTATAATTTGATTACTTATTTTCATATTTAAAATTCATAATTACTTATAAAACTTTATAAGTATAATAAAATTCATTTTATAACTTTATAAGTTTTAGTAAGTCTTTTCCATTTAGTTATTTGTTGTAGCATGATTAATAAAGTTTATAATTTTATGAAAAAGAATTATTTATAAATCAACAAGTTATTATAAGTTGTTTAAATGATAAATTGAATAAATCAATTTAAACTACACGTCTAATCTATATAATTCATTAATATAAATAAAATAAGTTAAATAAAGAAATTCATATCGTAAGATAGTTCGATTTAGTTCGGGTTCGGGTTATAACTTGAAAATGCCGGATGTTACATCTAGGCTGACCTTTTTCCTTCAACACCTACCCTCACTTCTTGCTTTGGATTTAGATATCTTCTATAGCTCAACTAATCTACCTAGCTGTACCTGAAAGACATGCTCAAAAGATTTTGTGTCAACATAAAGTTGGTGAGTTAAGTTGCTTAAAGTTTAAAAACAAAAAGGACTTAACAAATCCTCATTTGATAAAAATGAATGAATCATAGTTTCAACATTGTGGGAGAATCATAATCAACCCTGCACTCAGTGGGGGTTGGCCTCTTGTAAAGTTGTGTTTAACCGGATATTCCCGAAGGAAGAACTGAGCCCCAAATCTGTGAACCATACCTGCCCGGATGGTTCACCATAGTTTCTTAACAAAACCTGTTACATGCCACAAACGACCCCTTAGGATCTCAGTGGGGTACCCTTCCTGGAACGGAAGCCACTGTGTGTGGGGGATTCCCCAAACAGATCTATCCATGTAAAACAAGCGGTTCACGAAAGAATTAATGATCATGATATAGTATCAAGCAGGTAACCATAAATCCCACATACAATCACCAAGTAAAGCACAATATTGTTCAAAAACTAATAGAAGCATGTTTCACCCCAAAACAGTAGTAAAAAGGGGAATCACTAGAACTCACCTGACATCCTTATATACATTCTGAGCTCGGTAAAGAAAAGTGAAGGTCACCAACAAAGCAATCCTAATTAGAACATATGAGATTCATGTTTAGAATTAGCACGATGTCATTACATGTGTGCGGTTGAGCTCTCTAGTTAACTTAAAGTTAACGATTAGTATCATTGATGTACCCTAGCTTTTTGTGAAATTATCATTTGTTATGTAATAACTCGTGCATATTAGGTTAATTAATGCCTTTATCCAATAATGATTCTTTGCATAAAGAATGTAGCCGTAAACGGTTGATATCAAGGATTCCAAAACTTTATAGATAATTTTGATTGATGATGTAAGTAATCTATAATGCTCCAATTGATGTAAATAATGCTTACACTCATAACCTTACATTAAATTGATTTTTCAAAGGTGTGATGCTTGTATAGGTGTGTATGTAGTCAGACCTCTAAATGTTGTGAGGTATTAGCAATCTACAATGCATCGAAGATTATGAATTAAACTCTTATGACATGATATTATGTTATTTTCACGCGCATAGCATATATACTTTTTAGGATCGCCTAACATACGCTGTTAAAATGCTTAGCTTATTAATTATATGATACTTAGATGGTTCACGGATAGATATGTTTATATTCCGCTTAACTCGTTTAATGCAAACCAAAATATGTTTTACACAATAAGTCTAAGTACACCTTCAAAGATCATCCATATTCCATAATTATATAGATATATTTCTACCAATAATGTTAAATTGATTGAAGCTAGAGTAATCCAAATATTGATAATAGTTGTCGATATATTTAATAAAAGGGGTGATTAAAATAATATTTATTCAAATAATAATTAGATGATGGACTATGAATAGAAACAAGATGATGGATTATTATAGTATTTTTAAGTCTTTTATCTTAAATAAAAACGTGTAGATGTCGGTTAACCCATGTATTTATTGTATATGTATATGCACAATCGTATTTGTATGTATTTTACATCTCGAAGCCTTGTAAGGATTTAGTGTGACATGGGATCCAATTGAGTTGTATCATCATTAACATGTTATAATCCTTCTTATATTGTAATGATACATATATTTCTATCTAGGTTGGTTTCTGATAAATATCGTTGCTACTTAAGTCTCATGTTAGAACTATCCATTTAAATCAGATAATTATCTCAAGTGGCGTTCGCTTTCGTTTTATAACTTATGTCTTTTATATAATTAGAGCTCCAGTAACACGCATATAAATTATAATTAAATTTCAAATGTGTTGCGCGTGCGATTATACCTTTCACTGTGTTCACGTTCGCTAACCCACTCAAATTGCTCTTGATCTAATCGCGTTCACGTTCCGTTGACTGCTCGTTGACCAAGTTTGACAAGTGGTTATCCTAAACCTCACCTTGACTTTCTAACACAACCCCAACCATAAACGACAGCAACAATCATGATCAACACAACTACAACACCAGTAAAATACCATTTCAACCACGATTTTCACAATCATCCTAACTGAACTTTTGTCCATCATCATAGCAGCCAAAACCACAACCAAACTTGAAAACCCACAACCAAGAACCACAATCACAACCATCTCCACTATCACCGTGCACCGCCATTACAACAACCAGCCTCTATCATCGCCTACGTCGACAACCATGATTTAAGCAGCCACAATAACAATCGACATTCACCATCACAACCACCATCATCACCACCTAAACCCGACAACCATAAATCATAGCCAACTATCACAGCTGCCATCACCACAACCGCCACCTTCGGGAACCACCGATCGACCACCACTGCCCACAACATCAGCCACAGCCGACACCCTTAATGGTCATCACTAACACCACGCAGCACAGTCATCGGAACCCCACATCACCATCGCAACCATAGCCGCGGTCAACCTCCACAACCACCCTAACCACAGCCGCGACAACCACCTTCATCGCCAAAAACCTAGCTGTCGTCATCTTCAAATGTCCATAACTTTCAAACTGCTAAGAGTTAGACAATGCAGCTACCACCATTGAAAAGATATCGCCGAGAGGAAGAAGAGCATGGGTGGCACTCGCCGCCACTCGCCGGCTCCAGCTGCCGGAACCCCGCCAGAACCCTAGCCGCCGCCCCCTTCTCTCTTCCATATCTCCCACGTCATTGCGAACCAGAAGAAACCACCACCACCATCGTGATCAAGAGGTCAAGATTAGTGGGGGTAGGCCAAGACCTGGCCAGAAACCGCTGCTCGTCGCCGCGCCACCGCCGTGGAGCCTCCTGCTCTGGCGAAGTCGGCTACTGCAGCCTCTTGAGAGCATTTTTGCTTGGTTTTAGGGTTTGCAAATGAAGAAAAGGGTGGAAAAGTTGCTTTTATACCTAGGGTTTTTGAGTTGGATTGATTTAAAAATCGGATATACGTCCCGAAAACTTCGTTATCGCGTATCGAATGGTCTTTTGGATAAAATCTCGTTAGAAAACCTATAATAGATATATCTAATTACTTCTGCTTGAAATAAAACAATTCGGTATATTTATCGTCAAACTCTCGGGTTTGACCTATTCTCAGGCCGGTATACACCTTGGTCGCGACTCGAACGTATTTGCACCCGACACACGTCTCACTCTCTAATTTAGAATGTTATAATAGGTATAATAATTAGATAAATATTTATGACGTTATAGGGCTCGCTTGTCGTATCAGATGTCCGTTAAATGCCGGTGAAAATTGTGTTCAGGTTTCTCACACTTATCTTAGTGGATTATGCACTTTTGATGTAGAATCCCTTAGTGCATTATTTAAGATGTTTGTTGTGATTAACAATGATTTTGATAGGATGACAAGCCATTATAAGGAAATTCTGATGGAACTCAGACGTTAGAACGCGTTAGATTACCGGACTTTACACGGTATAGGTTTTGAATCTGTTTTTAGTTTGGATTCTTATCGTAGTTGCTTCAAATCACAATTTAATTTATTTTCTTATGATCACTTATTTATTTAGATGGTAAATGGGTATTGGGCCTTAAATGGGCCTCGTTTATAAGTTTGTGCCCTTATTGGGCCTATTGGGCCAAAAAAGGCTAGTTTCTTTTCCAAGTTTTCTTTGGTAAGCCCAATTCAATCCGGACCTTTATTGGGTCCTATAATAAATTAAGTTTTCTAATTGGGCTAGATTTCAGAGGTGTTACAATATCCTTGGAGGATCAGCAGATAAGGTTACTTCAGTCATAAGAGGTGGAACAAATGGATAACATACTGCATCAGATCATGCATTGTTCAAGTGATCATAGTTAAATGATTTGGATAAAGCATCTATGTCAAACAACCATGATGAACCTTTAACTGACTTTGTAAATACAGTTTCATCAAAAGATACATTAGGAGTCTCTTCCACAATGTTATGTTGTGGAATATACACTCTATATGATTTTGATGTTGAAGAGTATCCAACAAAGAAACCATCATATGCTTTTTCTGCAAATTTTCCCAATGACTCTTTTGTGTTCAAAACAGTTACATGACATCCAAAGACTTTCAGATATCCTATGTATGGTTTTCTTTTAAATAGGAACTCATAAGGAGTTTTGTTATGTTCTTTGACAATTAATGTTCTGTTTTGAACATTGCATGCAGTATTCACAGCCTCAGCCCAAAAAGTGATAGGTAATTGTGAATCAGCTAGCATTGTTCTTGCTGCTTCAATGAGAGTTCTGTTTCTTCTTTTAGCAACTCCATTTTGTTATGGAGTTCTTGGTGTACTGAATTGTCTTCCAATACCTTTGCTCCTGCAAAAGGAATCCAGTTCAAAATTGACAAATTCAGTACCATTGTCACTCCTAACTTTTGTATCAAGTTGATTCTCAATCTTGATCACAAAGTCCATTAATGTTTCAGATGTTTCACTTTTTTGTTTTAAGAAAAAGACCCATGTGAATCTTGTGAAATCATCAACTATCACCAAACAATATTGCCTTTTTCCAATGCTCATTACATTGGTAGGACCAAACAGATCCATGTGAAGCAATTTGAGTGGTGTAGTATTAGTATTGATAGTTTTGGATTTATGTGACACTCTATGTTGTTTTCCTTTGTAACAAGAAGAACAGTGAGTTGAGCAATGAAACTCTTTGTTTGGCAATCCAATGACCAGGTCATTTTTCACCGATTTATTTATGTTCTTCATGTCAGAATGGACAAGCCTTCTATGCCATAATTAAGACAAATCTTCTGATAGTTTAGATATAAGGCATGTTTCATGTTTTGTGAGTGAAGTGTTGTTCATATCCAAAACATAAGTGTTTCCTTTTCTTGCTGCTTTGAGGAGGATCCAATCTTCTGGAACAATAAATCCTGGCTTAAGAATGTAACAGTTAGTATCATCAAACAATGTGGTATAATTTTGATCACAAATTTGAGACACACTAAGTAGATTATACTGTAAATTTTTACAGTAATATACTTTATCAAATTTGAGCACACCATTTGTTATCATCCTTCACCAACAATTTTACCTCCCATTTTTATCCCCACCAAATCACATAAGAAGCATTTTTATGTTTGAAATCATGAGAAGAGAACAGTTTCCCGTCATATGCCTGGAACAACCACTGTCAACATACCATTTGTTGTCAGCTCTCCAATATTGTTCCTGCATTCAGAAAAAAAATCAGTTAGAAGTGACAACCCAAGTCTTAGTGATCTTGGGTTTGTCAACAGAGTCTAAAATAGTTACTCCTTCATGAATAAATTTTGAAGTTTCAGTTTTAGATTTGGTTGATTCATTCTGATTTGATTTAGATGAAGATGATTCTGCTGAATGGGATGTTGATAAAGTAGGATCTTGTTTCTCAATTTCTGCTTGATTCAAATCAACTTCATTTGTTTGAGTCTTTTGTTTTGATAATGAAACTTTAAATGTCTCACTATCTTTTGTTTATGAAAGAGGTATTTGAATTCCCTTTTCAAATTTATCAAAAAATGAATCATCATCCTTTGATTCCTTATCTGTCAAATCTACCTTTGTGTGGGGTGTTTTTGACTGCTGACCGGTTGTTCTTTTCTTTAATGGATGAGCACTTGATGACATTTTATCCTTTGATTTTGACTTTGATTTTAGATCAGGCTTCTTCAATTTTGACCCTTTTTCACAGTCAGTATCCGTTTCAGACTTATCTGACTCTCTTCTTTGTGCCTTTTGTTTGTTCTTTTGTTTGAAATAACATTCTGAGTGGAATGATTATTTTTGTTGCAGATGCCACAATGTTTGTTGAAGTAACATTCAGCTGTCATGTGATTGTTCATATTGCAAATGGAACAGTAGCTACTGAAGTAACATTCTTTAGTATTAAGATTTCTTATGTCACACCATTTGCAATATTTTCCATCTGATTCTTTTTCAGAATCATTCTTATGGTTTGCTGACTTTTGATATTTTTCTTTCTTCTTCAGCTTTGGATGTGCTTCTTCTCTTTCAACTTTATGTTTCTGATTGATTGTTACCGAATTCCTCTTACGTAGATCAGCTGCTGAAGTTTTCTTTTTCTGTTGATGATCTGCTGATACCTTTTTCTTGCCTTTTTCCTTTAATCTATCTCTTTCCTCGGTGATGGCAGATTCATCGTTCAATTTCTGGAAGAGTCTTGTTGCTGACTTAGTTCTTGAAGACCTTCATTCAATTGAGCTATTCTCTTGCAGATGGTCTTCAGCATGTTTCTTTGTTTAGGAGGATATGGCAACTTTGTTTCTTCAAGCACTTTTGGAATATGTGTTTTAAGATGAACATTCTTACCAGTGGTTATTTGATCAACATCATGTTCATCAAAATCATCCAAGTCATCACAATTATCATAATCAAATTCTGAATCATTTTGATTTAAGATTCTGATTCAGAGGATTCAGTTTCACTCACCTCAGCTTTATCGTTAATTTTGTTTGAGTTGATTCTTTTCAAACTTGGTGCTAGGCACAAAATGTTTTGACAGAGTGTTGGTCATTGTTGTAGGTAAAGATGTGTAATTATCATTTATAGGTGGTGCAACAGCATTATAACCCAACCCAAACCTTTTCTTTGATTCAATATGAGAATTTAGTAATTTCTCATATTGCTGAGATGATAATTGAAACTTCTGAAGTTTCACTTCAGTTGATGCATGATCAGCCATGGATTTTGTTAAGGAAGTGGTCAGATGCTCAACTTGGCTTTTAGGCTATAGTTTTTAGAAACAAAATTTCTAAATCCTTTTGCAAAGAGTTATTTTTATTTGATACAATTTATGTTCTCTAACATGGGATTCATTCAAAATCATAGTTTCTTTTACTTTGTCAGCCAACTGTTGAGCATGGACTCTATATCGTTCAACTTCCTCATTACATGTTGATGAACACAACCTTTCTTTTACCTCTCTTGCCATTGGTGGAACTGTTTGATCCATATGAGCCATCAATGCTTGATGCTCTTCCAAAACTTCTTTTTCATACACACTCCAGTCACACGTTCCATCTTGAAGTATGATCAGCCCTGACTCCTTTAGTTGCTAGGTCCAGCTGATTCATTGGTGGCTGGTGGGGATGAATTGATCACTTGAGATTGTTTGTGCAGAGGTCTTTGAGAATTTGATTGTTGATGAGGTTGAATCTGATGTTGCTGATGCTGCTGATGTTGTCTCATCTCTGGATATGACTGTTGTTTGCATTCTCTTGAAAAATGTCCATAGAGATTGCATTTGAAGCATCTTACCTTTGATTTGTCAACGCCAATCTTTGATGTTTTACTTGCTGAAGCCAAGTTCTTATTTCTCCTGAGATATTGATTTGCTCTATAAGCAATCATGGCCATCTGCCATTGTAGATCCATTTCTTTCACTACATCAGGAGGTAGTTCTTCTAAGTCTTGTTGGCAGATATTTGCTGACGTTAGAGAGCTTCCCAGATATGCTTGAAAACTGGAACTAAAAGCAGCAAAGGCTGCTCTTTGTTCTTCAGAGTCCAATGTCACAGTAATTGGTTCTGACTGATTGGCTGAATGTGAAGACTTAGCTGTTGCTGCAGTTGTATCTTGTCGATCAGCAGTTCTTCCTCTATACTTTTGATTCTTATCTTGAGATGATTTCTTTGAGGGTTTAAAATCATAAAAGGTAACTTCCTCCTCATCATCACTCCTAGCACAAGAGTTATCACTTTCATTGTTTGAAATAAATGCACTTCCAACATTATTTGTTTCTTTGAAGTGATAGGGTGAGACATGAGTTCTCACACTCTTGTTTCTTGATTTTTCGTCCATTTCAAGAGCTTCCACTTTTGCAACCAGAGTATCTAGACCAGTTGGTTTCAGATCTATAGTGTTCTTGAACATGGATATAGTTTGCTTCCAACTTTCTGGCAAAGTGTGGAGCATTTTCTTGTTTAATTCCTCACTGGTATACTTCAACTCCAGAATATTCATCTCAGTTACCAACTGCATGAATCTATGAAGTTGTTGATGAATTGATTCACCCTCAATATGATGAAATGTTTCATATTGCGACCTGAGGGTGTCTCTCCTTATGCCTCTTATCTCATCACTCCCTTTGCAGAGAGTATAAGGTATCTTCCATAAGGAGTGTGCTGTTTTGTAGTTCTCACACATGATCAATATCTCTTCAGGTAAAGCCATACTAAGCAAACTGTATGCTTTGATATCAACTTTGACCTTTTTGACATCATCAGGTGATAGATCTTTGGTACTGATTGGTTTATTTTTGTCATTATAATCCGGCCCAAGAGTGGGTGGAATATAAGGACCTTCAGTAATGGATACCCATAAGTCAGAATCAATATAGTTTACATGATTCCTAAACTTGATTTTCCATGACTTGAAGTCTGCTTTTGTTTCCAACTTCGGAGGTTGGTAAGATGATCCACTGAAGTTGCTCATGATGTTAATTGATGAGAATAATTAACAAGATCCGCTATTTAATTGATTTGAATATAGATACAAGTTAATTAAATTGATTGCGGTTAAAAGACAGCCATAGATCTAATCAGTAAGAACAGACAAATCTACGAAATTAAAATAAATTAAACACAACTGACACTGATAGATCAATCGATCTAAATCAATGGGCAATTGGCTCTGATACCACCTGTGAATCCATGGATCGTAAACAGGAATTATCAGTGTTGGTTGATGGCAAGTCAACGTTTGCGGAATCAGCGTTGATTTGATTTAATTGTTTGAAATAACTTTAAATATCAATAAATGTTCAAGAACACAAGTAACAAAACACAATGAATGATTAATCAGTATATCATTAGAACATGTTAATGATTACAAATATAATGAATGAATGATATCAAAGTTTGTTATGATGTGACGGCTGCTATGGTTTGATTGAGAGACTTTGAAGTGATTGTTGTATTGCTATTGCTGTTGTCGATCAATCAATCGTCTAACACAATCGTCGTTGAATTGAAACCTAGGATCCATATATATAGACAATGATGTTCAGTTATAGGAAACACCGGATCACTTGGTATTTGATTTGTTTCAGTTAAGGAATCATCGGATTTCTCGGGATTCGCATAACTGCCTTATTGACTTGTTGACTCGTAACACTTGTATTATACAAGTGTTTGGACTCCGCAGGAACATTGTCTTCCGTAGATGATTTGTTCTTCCGCAGAAGTCTTGTTCTTCCGAAGCAAGCTTGTTCTTCCGAAGCAGTCTTGTTCTTCCGAAGCAATCTTGTTCTTCCGAAGCAGTTTTGTTCTTCACTTTTGGTTGTTCATCCGCAAAGGATCTTCGGATGTATAGTTACTTGTAAGAAATATATCTACGGAAGAACAAAATGTTCATCTGTAGATTTTTCTTACACTTGGTCAATTTCATAAATTGACCAATTATAATGTTTTTACCTGCAACCATACATAAATCAACACACACATAAATGGGTTAACCTATATATTTAATGCATACACAATAATGAATTCCAAACATTCATTACAGATATTAATTCAAGTACTAAGCCTATACATAATGAACTAGATCTACTGAACCTAGACCTAACAGACACCTAGGAAGAAAGTTGAACTTCAGGAATCAAAACCTAGGTATTCTAAGAGGAGCCATTGACTCCACCTAGAAGAGCTAGTGAACCTAAAGTTCAACCCATTAGCCAGTCGTCTGTTTATCACAAACAGGCCTTACACAAAGTTAGCTTATGGAAAGAAAAGTCAACCTCAGTGTCTGATAATGCGGAGAAGAAGACACCTGAGCTTCCCTCACCATCTAAAGGTCAATGGGTTGAATTTATGATGTGTGATGCCTCTGGGAAACCCAAGCCAGTGAAGGCTTGGGTTCCTAACCTGAACTAATGTTATCAATTGAATGACCTGGTATTTGAATGAAATACCGAGTGATTAGCGTGTAAACCAGATTAAATAGTGCGGAATCCTATTTGATTGGCGATCCAATCAGTGAGAACACACGAAGAATCAATCAAAAAATTGAAACTCACGTTAGAAATCGATTGGGAATCGATCTAATGTGTTCTGTGAGCTTGGAGAACGAATTGGGAGGCTTCTGGACGGCTAGGGTACGTCTGGAGTCGAAATAGAATGAATGCTTACGTTTTTCCACGAATTGGGTTGTATTTATAGGTTAGTATTGTTCATTCGGGCGACTGGACCATAAGTATGGTTCAGTCGTGCGATTGAACCATGCGGTTGATTCATCCGCACGACTGAGTGTTCAGTCGTGCGACTGAGCCAATCTTATGTGTCAATCATACGACTGATCCAGTCTCCTAGTTCAGTCATGCGACTGAGTCAATCGTATGAAGTTATTCACGCGTGTGGTCCATTCGCATGGGCCATTCGCATGAGAACTTCATTAAGTTAAGTTTGAATGTATTAATTAATATAACATAATGTGTAACCATTCAAACAATCACAAACCTAATTAACCAATTCAATATCGACTCATTAATGAAATATTAGACATTACAAATCACAAACAATCAATATTATTTCATTAATCATTTCAAATTACATCAGAATCAGATAAACAAGATCTATTACATTTCATTTCATGATCTAGGGACATACATGTATCAACAAACTCCCCCTTGGACCTAGATCTCTCTAATCTCTTGTTTTCTGCATCACCTCCTCATATTTCTTGTACTTGTCCTCTTTTGTGACTCCCGCGTGAATCTCAAACGCGAAGCAGAGTCGTATAACATTCTTAAACTGGAGGGCTTGTACAATATCCTGCGTATCATAGAACAGTGGCCACTTGTATAGCGTGTAGACATCATTTGCTGACAAGTTGGTAAGCCACATTGGGTCGAATACCCTGATCGTATCCATTTGTCCCTCTTTGTTTAGGACTATGACCGCTTCTGCTGTTCTCCAATCGTAGTACCACCACTTAAAGTGTGAAGTGAAGTCCTGTGGCATTTCCCTGAGTGGGATTCTTGACATTGTGCGCGGAGGACTCCACTTCAACACTATCTTAGGCTTTCCAGTAATGGCATCAACCTCAGACCTTCTTATATACCTAGTAGGCTGTTGGGGTCTGAAGTTAACCCACCTAGTGTGGTACTCCTTCTTTAGGGCAGCCTCAAACCAGCCTGACATCTTCCTCGGGTCAGCATACAAAAGCTTTAGCTTGGCCAGCTGGTTGAGCTCAAAACCTGGTAGAGTCTTCAGATCATGTGGGAATCTGAAGTACTCTATGCCCTTTTCCCTCTTAACTGCATATACGTTAAGATCCTCAAAATAGGCCCACGCTATGATCCTGCCAGACACCTTGTGATGTTTCTTGACTCTGTAGAGTTTGGTGTAGGCATCCTGTTTCGGTGCAGCGCGTTGGGCTCTAACTTCTTCAAAACACGCAGCCCACTCAGCCTTTCGTATATCGACATCATCATTTGAGGCTTGGGCTGTTCCCTCTGCTTTCTCGGACTCTTGCTCCATCTTGTCTAACACCTCAAAGGTATCACTGACGAGGGATTCACCCAGATTGGGGACCACATTTCCCTCATTGTCAGCATACTGAGGGTAGTGCTCGGCAGTGACATCTTCAATCTCGATCTCATCTACATCGTTGAGCTCTTCGTCACTGGTCGAATCGCATGTCGGAGCATCCTTCACTATCTCATCTGGATTGAGCTTGAAGATCTCTGCGAGTTGCTCGTTTGATAGGTCATGAATTATTTCCCCTTCTTCAGGGGTATAACTCACTGACCTCCTTACGATCCCTTGCAGATCAAGAATCATTGTTAGCTGAGTCTTGACCTGCTGAAGGGGAGCAACATCAAACTCATCCCTTTGGTAACTTGGATCTGTTTGATTTACACATTCAACATATCAACCATTAGTAATTAATCAAACAGAAATGCATTAACTTAATATAAACATTAAATACATAGTTTTCAATACATGATTCAAATACAAAAGTAAATAAATACATAAACATCTAATCTTTACTTTTGTCCTGTATCATCGGCTCATCACTTGGAGGAGCAGAGGAAGAAGCTGGTTGGTCTTGTCTGTTCTTGGACCTCCTCTCTTGACCTGAAGCAGAGGCCGATGCAGCTGCATCCCCTCCTTCCATCATCATCATCATCATCCTTCTCCTCTGTCCTTTCTCCTTCAGTTTCCTCCTCCTCCTCTGTCTCATCCTCATCATCCTCATCATCATCTTCATCATCATCATCACCATCATCTCCGTCCCCCTCCTTGATCTTCAAGGGCTCCTCCTTAGATCCCTTGAGCTTTAACATGATTGTCTTCTTCGCCTCCTCCAACTCCTCTATCTTCTTGCTTGATGTGACACTATGTGCTTGGAGTTGGGCTATCTCATGGCTCTGAGCAGCCATCTGTTGGGCCTGCTCCTCTATCACTCGAGCCTGCTCTGCTATCTGGTGAGACTGTGAAGCAGTAAGGTCAGCAAGCTGGCGGATCTGAGCCGCCTTCTCCTCATCTGCAGCCAATAGGCGCATCACCATCCGGTTAAGCGCAGACAGCTGTTCCTCTACCCCGATTGGAGGTAGAGGTGATCCATAAGTATGAGAGGGATGGGCTGAGGGTCCAGCTTGGTGGGTAGTGGTGGTGGTGGTGGCTGTAGTGAAGATGGGTCTGTGAAATGGTGGAGGTGATGTGGGAGTGAAGGATATGGTGGTAGATGGAATCTGTACTGTGGTGGGAGGTGTGGTGGTGGCTGTGGTAGCTGTGGTGGTGGATGGTGTGGCTGTGGTGGTGGATGGTGTGGCTGTGGAAGTGGTAGTGGTGGTGGTAGCGGTAGTGGCTGTGGTGGTAACGAAGGTCAAACGTCGCTTCTTCTTCTTCTGACCATGGGGCTGGGCCATCCTTTTCCTCCTCGTCCCCATTGAGGTGGATGCTCCCCCTACAACCCTGCTAGCTGACTCCGGTGCATAACTCGGATCAGTAGCTGTCTCTCCTGAGTCTCTCGGGCGTTCACCAACCGCCCTTAGCCCATATTCTGTGGGAACAACTTTGCTTCCCACAGTTCGCGTTAGGGGCTCCTCATCCGACTCCTCTTCCTCCTCCGCACCAGGAACAAAGTCCTAATGAAATCCAGTTGACTCGGCTACGTCTCCAGCTGGGGCAGACACTGGAGGTATAACATCACAAGCTGTGCCTCTCGGTGGAGTAGGCATATCATCCCCAGCGTCCCCACTGTCGTCATCGTCAGAATCATGCTCTGGGAGCAGTAGCCTCTCGTCATCAGAATCACTATCATCATGATGCCATTTGCGTCTCCCCGGCGCCACATATCTCTCATTGGCCAGGTGGCCAATCAACCTCTTAACCTGGGGCTTCACCTGCTTGCCCCTATACACCCTCATCCGACCCAAGGTCATGTCATCCATAATCTCCAGTGCCACCGCATCATGACTCTCTTTGGGAAGTAGTGGCAGCTTCTCGTTGAAGATCAGCTGCAGAAACCGAGGGTACATACAAAACCCCTCCTTCCCCTTAGCCTCCAAGTTCTCCACCAGGTAAGAAATGATCATACTAGAAAAGCTGAAAGGGTGGTTCAGCACCAGTGCCACGTAGGCATTCTGAATCTGGTCTGATAAGTCATCGAACCCACCCCTCCTCGAAGCAATGCACTTAAGGATCACATGCGCTAAGTACTTGTACTGGGGGCACAGGTTGCTCTTGTTGAGGATACCTGAGTTTATGTCTCCAGCGTACTTGATCCTGAGGAAGCAGCCTCTCACAGTTAGTGGATGTAATCTGGTGGGGTGATCCGTGTCATCCCCAAACTCAAGAACTCTCTTGATGTCTGCAGCAGTAACCTTGATATCATGACCCAGAATAGAGCTCCGAATACTGTAGGGCTCACGAGAACGATCCACGGAGGCATTCTCCCAGAATGCCTGGTGTAATGATCTGTAGGGCGTGCACGGTGTAGATATAGCCTTATGTATCCGGGAACGTCTAAGGAAAGCTATAATCTCGGTGAACTCGGCCCCGTTCCGAGTAGTATGATCCAAGTGAGCACATATGTTGTGCTTTGGATTAATGGACCATCGATCCGCCATTTTCCTGAAACACAAGACACAGAACCATTAGTACATAATACATCAAAATTCAGTTCTAAGTGTAATGTTTAAATTCATTCTTATTCATTCGTGCGAATGAATCATGCGACTGAAGTCAGTCGGTTGTTCTTTTATGCGACTGAGCTCATTCGGTTGAAGGTGACATTGACTGGGTTCAATCTGCTGACTGAGTCTGCGATTGGTTCAGTCGGCCGACTGAGCTCATTTGCATGGTTCATTCGGCCGATTGACCCAATCGCAAGATTCAATCGTGCGATTGGAGTTCATCCGGACGACCAGTCGCCTGTCCCACTGTTCAGTCGCCTGTGGTTCGAGTCTTGATCAATACAAGTGTTTTAACATGGGTTACCAGTTCAATAGACTCGCCATCTCGTTACTAATAACCTATTAAACTTAATTTTAACATTTTGCTTAGTTTAGGTTGGTTATTAGGTCATGTACAGTCCATTTCTTGTTTTCCATTCGAATAACACCAAATTAGGGTTTCATCTTTCAGATTTTGGTGAGATAGAACTTCAATCTACCTGTATAATCAACAACGAACGTCAGTGAATCAATATCAAGATGAAAACAAGATCTACAGATATTTTGGCAGAGTAACGGTACAAAGTGCGATTTGGGAGCGATTGGGTGTGATGAGTGAAATGTGATCGACTGTGCCCCTTTAAATACTGAATCTGAGCTCAGTCGGCCGACTGGCCTCATTCGCTCAGTTCATTCGGGCGACTGAGGCTCAATCGTGCGATTGGCCCAGTCAGTCGCATGCAGTTGACCGACTGAGATTCAGTCGGTCGACTGACTCAATCGTGCCCTTTCATTCGCACATTCAGTTAACCGACTGAGTCTCAGTCGGTCGACTGACTCATTCGCCCCCTTCCATTCGGTCGAATGGATCATTCTGATAAGCCATTCGGGTGAATGGCTCAATCTCATGTCCAGTCGTGCGAATGGGAGCCATTCGCATGGTTGGTCCATACTCATGGTCCAATCGTGCGAATGGGTCACACTTAGTAAATTTTCTTCCATTTTGAACATTTTATTTTTAAAACCCTTTTAACTTTAGAAATTAACATTATGAGCTTTTGATCATCTCAGACATGATCATTTTAACTTGAAAACCTTTTGATCACCTCAGACGTGATCCTTTTAAACAATTTAGTCACCTCAGACGTGACTCTTTTAAACATTTTGTCACCTCATACGTGACTGTTTTAAACTTTTAAAACACATGTGGTCATCTCAGACATGACCCTTTTAGTGAGTTGATCCCTTACTGATTTTCATGATGTAGTCCGTCGACAAACAAACAAACTGAAATGACTAACTAAATTAGAAAATTAAACTAAAGAATAAGAATAAGACTTGTTTTTGGCTTTTTGTGAGGGATGAATCCTAAGATGGAATTTGGTTCCGGAATAGGCAGCTTCAATTCAGATTGACCACACCTGGACCAATTCAATCTTGGAATCATACAGGCAAGTCAAATCATTTGGGACTTGTTATCAAAATCTTTTGATGCTCAATTCTTGGTTTTCATCCAGAGTCGTTAGCAACTTTAGGAAATCATACTGGAACTCTTAGATTACCACATTGATTTGAACTTTCAAGAATTGCAGCCACAATGATTGTCAATATGTTTGTCCACTTAAATCCATACACAGACTTTTGACACAAACTGGTGATAGTTTTAGGTTTAATTATTTCAACTAACATTTGTGGATCCCACACTTATATGGTAATCAACATTCCTCAGGAGCTTTTGAGCGGTCTACGGGTATTATTACAAGAAGAGACTATTCTTAGAGCTTTCAAAGAGAAGCCAGTCCTCAGGTCAGTGCCATCGCACAGCAGAGAGGCGGCAAACAACAATGAATTCTAGAATATCTAGGTTATGCTTATCCTCAGTCAGTGCCATCGCACAGCAGAGAGGCACACAACCTATCTCCTTGTTAGAGCAGCTTAATTTTTATTTTGCACAAAATGCACCAACAACATAAGTCATTAGCTTTATAGCATTTGTCTTTCATTTTTTTCTTGCTTTGCTCTATTTATGGTCATCCGCACACATTTGTGGCGTTTACATGCTCATTACCCCTTATTGGAATATTGTTGATTGTGTTAACCAGTGATAAGATGGAAGCCCACAGTCAGTTGAACAACTTAGTTTTATCTTGAGATCACTAGTCAGGTCTAATCATCTATTGTGTTGAATCTACCGACATATCATTTGTGGTCTAGCAACCTCTAGGTCTACTCTCGTTGTGTTACCTTAGGAGTTACAAGTTTTTCTATCATCTTCCCTTTTATATTGCTTAGACTACACAGACTTATACTTTGAATTTTTGCATCTTTTCTAAATTAAATTTTAAAGTCCCTCTTGATTTGTTCCTGTGTACTATCATTTTCCAAAGGGTTTGAATCAGTATCACAGATACGATCTACCTTATATTAGCTTCCCACTCCTTCTCCCTCGATTTTTTTTTAATGTTACTTGCTGACTTATTCTCCCCCTAAAATACTAAAATCATAACTGGTTTAATTGTTTTAGGATTTTAATAAACAGCAAAATAACATGAGTTTAATTTAAACAGACTAAAATAAACAAATAAAATAAAATAAAAAAGAAAATTAACTAAACCAACATCGGACTACACATGATCATCATCAAGAATAAACTCACTTTTCTTTTTAACGCCGTTGACCTCTAGCAAATATTGAAAACGTGGTTTATCAAAGGCTTTAGTATAGAGGTCAGCACGTTGAAAATCAGTATTAATTTTTACCACATCAATTAAGTTTTTTTCAAAACAGTCTCTTATGAAATGGTATTTAATACCGATATGTTTGGTCTTAGGATGTTGGACCGGATTTTTAGTTACTGCAATTGCAGCAGAGTTATCAACAAAAATAGGAGTAGAAGAGAACTTTAAACCGTAATCCCGCATTTGCTGTTGAATCCAGATGATTTGTGAACAGCAACTTGCAGCAGCAACATATTCGGCTTCACAGGTTGACAATGCAACCAATGTCTGCTTCTTACACTGCCAGGTAACTAATCTTGACTATGAGATAGTTGTTCTAACCACTCCAGGATCACGCTTAAATGTCTATCATCCCCTGGACAATGTCATTGGGGATGTCAGATCAGGAGTGCAGACAAGAAATCAGTTATATTCAACTGATTATGCCTCGGTAATGGAAAAGGGATACCTTCACGACGGTGCTTATCGTGGTTTTATTTACCAGTTTGAGCCAAAATACGTCAGTGAAGCCCTGAATGATGAGGCATGGGTGAGTGCCATGCAAGAAGAACTTCTTCATTTCAAGAAGTTAGGCGTATGGACTCTGGTGGATAGACCTAAAGGTGCTAAGGTCATTGGCACCAAATGGGTCTTGAAATGCAAGAAGGATGACCAAGGCGTCATTATCAGGAACAAGGCTCGACTTGTAGTTCAAGGATTTTGACAAGTCGAGGGAATAGGTTACAATGAAGTGTTTGAACCCGTGGCAAGAATGGAAGCCATTCGCATCTTCCTTGCCTATGCATCGTATATGAAGATTAAAGTTTATCAATTGGATGTGAAGAGTGCATTCCTTCATGGTGAAATCCGAGAGACATTGTACGTCAGTCAACCCGTGGGATTTGAAGATCCATATCACCGGGACAGGGTTTACAAACTCGACAAGGCTTTATACGGGCTTCATCAAGCCCCAATAGCCTGGTATGAGAAACTCTTGACTCACCTTGTGAAACACGGCTTTCGCAGAGGTGTTATTAATTGCACACTGTTTATCAAATAGAAAGATGGTGATTTACTACTTGTTCAAATCTATGTTGATGAGTTTGAAGCAGTAATGAAGGCTGAATTAGAGTTTGAAGCAGTAATGAAGGCTGAATTAGACATGAGTGCCATGGGAGAGATGAAGTTCTTTCTCGGGTTACAGTGGATTAGACACCAAAGGGAATATTCCTACATCATACCAAGTATGTAGGAGATATTCTCAGTCGGTTTGACATGGAGAATGCTTCTGCAGCTGGGACTCCACTTGCTACAAACCATGATGTAGCACCCGATGAGAATGGTGATCTAGTCGATGCTACCATGTATCGAGGAATGATTGGATCTCTCATGTACCTCACTGCCTCAAGACCTGATATCATGTATGCTACATGTCTATGTTCAAGATATCAGGCAAAGCCAAAAGTTAACCATCTCATAGGGGTCAAATGGATATTCCGTTATCTGAAGGGTACTCCAACACTAGGGTTGTGGTATCCTCATGACGATGACTTCGAGCTTACAGCGTATAGTGACTCAGAATACGGTGGCTGCAAGATGAACACAAGTCTACAGCAGCAGGGTGTCAATTCTTTGGGAGGAGATTAGTGACCTGGCAGTGTAAGAAGCAGACATCGGTTGCATTGTCAACCTGTGAAGCCGAATACATTGCTACTGCAAGTTGCTGTTCACAAATCATTTGGATTCAACACACAGCAAATGCGGACTACGGTTTTGAAATTCACTTCTACTCTTATTTTTGTTGATAATTCTGCTGCAATTGCAGTAACTATAAAATCCGGTACAACATCCTAAGACCAAACACATCGGCATAAAATATCACTTTATACGTGACTGTTTTGAAAAGAATTTAATCGATGTGGTACAAATAAACACTGATTTTCAACGCGCTGACCTCTATACAAAGGCTTTTGACAAACCATGTTTTCTATATTTGTTAGAGGTCAACGGCGTTAAAAAAAAAGTGACGTAATTCCAGATGATGACCATGTTTAGTCCGATGCATTTAGTCCATTTTTTATTATTATTTCCTTTATTTATTCTATTTTCTGTTTAAATTAATCTGATGTTATTTCTTTGCCTATTAAAATCCTAAAAGCGCCCATCATTTAAGGTTTTAGAATTTTAGGGGGAGAATAGGTTTAGTTAACAATATTAAAAAAAACGAGGGAGAAGGAGAGGCTAGCTGATAGAAAGTAGATCGTATCTGTGATACCGATTCAATGACTTTGGAAAATGATAGTACACAAAACAAATCAAGTGGGACTTTAAAAGTTTAAATTGGATAAGATGCCAAATTCAAAGTTAAGTCTGTGTAGTATGAGCAATATAAAAGGAAAAATGATATTAAACTGGTTACTACTAAAGTAACACAAAGAAAGTAGACCTAGAGGTTGCTAGATCACAGATGATATGTCGGTAGATTCAACACAATAGATTCTTAGACCTGGTTGGTGATCTCAAGATCAAACTAAGTTGTTCGACTGACTTTGGGTTCCTATCTTATCACTGGTTAACACAATCAACAAAATTCCAATAAGGGGTGACGAGAAAATAAATGCCACAAATGTGAGCAGATGACCATAAATAGAGCAAAGCATGAAAAAAATGAAAAGCAAACGCTATCAAGCTAATAACTTATGTTGTTGGTGCGTTATGTGCAAAAAGAAAAATAAAGAAGCTCTAACAAGAAGATAGATTGTGTGCCTCTCTGCTGTGCGATGGCACTAACCTGAGGATAATCATAACCTAGATATTCTAGAATTCATTGTTGTTTGCCGCCTCTCTGCTGTGCGATGGCATTGACCTGAGGCTTGGCTTCTCTTTGAAAGCTCTAAGAATAGTTTCTTCTTGTCAAAATACCCGTAGACCGCTCAAAAATCTCCTGAGGAATGTTGCCCACATAAGCGTGGGATCCACAAATGTTAGTTGAAATAATTAAACCGTAAACTATCACCAATCTGTGTCAAAAGTCTGTGTATGGATTTAAGAGGACCAGTATACTGACAATCATCGTGGCTACAATTCTTGAAAGTCCAAATCAATGTGGGGATCTAATAGTACTAGTATGATTTCCTAAACTTGCTAACGACTCTAGATGAAAAATAAGAATTGAGCATCAAAAGGTGTTGATAACATGACCCAAATGATTTTACTTGCCTGTATGATTCCAATTTGAATTGGTCCAGTTATGGTCAAAATAAATTGAAGGTGCCTATTCCGGAACTGAATCCATTAGAGTTCTATCTTAGGATTTACACCTCACGCAAAAAGTCAAAAACAAGTTTAGTTTTGTATTTCAGTTTAAGTCTTTTATTTTATTTAAATTTAGTCAATTCAGTTTGTTTAATATTGGACTACATCATGGAATTCAGTAAGGGAGTAAATCACCTAAAAGGGTCACGTCTGAGGTGACCATACATGTTTTCAAAGGTAAATGGGTCACGTCTGAGATGACAAAGGGTTTAAAAGGATCACGTTTGAGGTGGTCAAAAGTTTTTCAAGTTAAAATGATCATGTCTGAGATGATCAAATGTTCATAATGTTAAATCAACAGTTTAAAAGGGTGTAAGTGAAAAATGGTCACAAAGTCAAGATCATGAATATGTTCCAATCGCACGACTGGACCATGAGTATGGACCAACCGTGCGAATGGACCATACTCATGCACTAAACAGCCGAATGGACATGAGTATGAACCATTCAACTGAATGGCTTCTAAGAATGACCCATTTGACCAAATGAGAGTGTGCGAATGAGTCAGTCGCCCGACTGAACCCCAGTCGGCCGACTAAAGGTGATCGGCTGAGCCAATCGCACGACTGAGGTCCATTCGCCCGAATGAAATGAGCGAATGGGTCCAGTCGGCCGATTGAACTCAGATTCAGTATAAATAGGGCACAGCCGATCGCACTCGACTCATCACCCCCTAATCGCCCTCATATCGCATAGCCTACCGTTACTCTGCCAAAATTTCATCAGACCAAGATTTTATACTTCTATTGATATTTTGACGTTTGTGTGCGATTATACAGGTACAATCAGTTGAAATCTCACCGAAATTTGGAGGAATGGTGCCCTAATCTGTGAAATTCGACCCTCACAAGAACCGAACCTTTTAATGGACTAATAACCTACTTAAACAAAGTAAAATGTTAAAACTAAAGTTATTAGGTTATTAGTTAAGTGATTTCGAGTCTAAAGAGCCATTACACAATGTTTAATTTCACGAATTGGTCAAGATTCAAATCTCAGTCGACCGAACAGTGGGTCATGCGACTGGTCGTCAGGATGAACTCCAATCGCACGATTGAGCTGGTCGAATGGCCCAATCGGCCGAATGGATCATACGAATGAGCTCAGTTGGCTGACTGAGCCAATCGCAAGCTCAGTCAACCGATTGAACTCAGTCGCCTGTTCATTCACCCGACTGAATCTAGTCGCATGACAGGACAACCGACTGAACACAGTAGCATGGTTCAATCGCGTGAATGAACCAGAATGAATTCATTCAAGTTAATTAGAACTGATTTGTGTTGTGTGATTATCTAATGTTTATGTGTCTTGTGTTACAGATAGATGGCTGATAGATGGTCTATCAACCCCAAGCACAACATCTGTGCTCACTTAGACTCCACATCTCGGAATGGGGCAGAGTTTGCAGGGATCATCGCTTTCCTTAAGCGATCCAGGATCCACCGGGCTATTTCTACACCATGCACCCCTTACAGGTCTCAACAACAGGCCTTCTGGGAGAATGCATCGGTTGACCGATCACGTGAGCAGTGCCGTATTAGGAGCTCTATCTTTGGACTGGATATTGAGATCACTGCTGAAGACATTCAGCGTGTACTTGGGTTGGTAGATGATACAGACCACCCCACAAGACTTCACCCACTGACAGTGAGAGGGTGCTTCATGAGGATGAAGTACGCTGGGGATATCAACTCAAGGGTGCTCAACAAGAGCAACCTGTGCCCCCAGTACAAGTACTTGGCACACGTCATCGTAAAGTGCATAGCTTCACGAAAGGGTGGGTTCGACGACCTTTCAGACCAGATACAAAATGCCAACGTGGCACTGGTGCTGAACCACCCTTTCAGCTTTTCTAGCATGATCTTCTCTTATTTCATAGAGAACTTGGAGGCGAAGGGCAAAGAGGGTTTCTGCATGTACCCTAGGTTTCTACAGATGATATTTGACGAGAAGCTGCCCACACTTCCAAAGGAGAGCCATGATGCTGTGGCATTAGAGATAATGGATGATACGACGCTGGGTCGTATGAATGTTTACCGAGGAAAGTAGGTCAAGCCCCCGGTAAAGAGACTCATAGGCCATCTGGCCAAGGTGGACTACGTGGCGCCGGGGAGGTGTAAATGGCGTCACGTAGAAAGTGATTCGGATGTTGAGAAGCTAGAGTTCTCAGACGATGATTCAGACGACGATGATAGCGGTGATGGTGGAGATGCAGGGCCCACTCCTCTTGGCCCCCACTGCTGATATAGCATCTCCAGCACCCACCCACGAGGAGACAGAGGCTGCAGGGTTCCATCAGGATTTCCAACCTGATGAGGAAGAGGAGTCTGACGAGGAGCCCCTAACCCGCATTATGGGGAGCCGGGTGGTTGCCACCGACCTAGGTATTCGGGAGGTTGGTGGACGCCTTGGCGAATCTGGGGAGGTTGACACTGATCCTACTTATGCTCCAGATCAGTCCAGCAGGGTTCCAGGGGAGCATCCACCTCGAGGGGATCGAGGAAGAAAAGGATGGCTCAGCCCCACGGGTTGAAGAAGAAGAAGAGGAGGATGACCTTCATCACCACCGCACCTACTACCACCACTACACCCATCCCATCTACCACCATATCTACCACACCCACTCCACCACCACCTTCATCTATACCACCCGTAATCTTCCCTCACTCACCACCACCTTCATCTATACCACCCCCAATCTTCACCACTGCCACCACCACCACCACTAGCCACCATGCCGGACCGTCATCATACCCCTCCTATGCATCTGGATCACCTCTACCTCCCAGTGGGGTAGAGGAACAGCTCTTGGCACTTAACCATATGGTGCTGAGGCTGTTGGCTGCCGGTGATGAGAAGACAGCTCAGATTCGACAACTAGTAGACCTTACTGCTGCCCAATCCATGCAGATATCTCAGCAGCCACAGCAGATAGAGCAACAGGCCCAGCTGATGGATGCACAGCGCGTAGAGATGTCCCAACTCCGGGAGCAGCATGCCCAATCAGCTAAAAGGATAGAGGAGTTGGAGACCACCAACAAGACCATCATGTTACGGCTCAAGGGATCCAAGGATGAGCCCTTTAAAAGTATGTATGTATCTGTCCATTCCTTGTCCTTTCCAGTAGTATCGCTGCCGTCTTTCTAAGAAAGACCAAGTGACTGAAAATTCTCCATCAACAACAGCTCAAGATCCTCCTAGCACAACCATAGGATCTATTACTATTGCATTACCTTCTATTATACTTAGTGAGCCCAAGACAAATAAGGCTTGGGTTTCCAAATGTAACTAATCATTCTCTTTGTGCAGGAACAGCTCAAGACAAACAAGAATGTCTGGATTATTGATAGTGGTTGTTCCAGGCACATGACAGGCAATAGGTCACTACTCCATAACTTTGAGAGGATTGATGGAGGACCAGTTGCTTTTGGAGGAGATGAAGGTGGTTACATTTCTGGAAGGGGCAAGGTCACAAATGGTAAGCTCAGTATTGAAAAGGTAAACTTTGTCAAGGAGTTTGGGTACAATCTTCTGAGTGTATCCCAATTTTGTGATCAGAGTCATAACATGCTCTTTACTGAGGATGAGTGAATTGTTCTCAAGCCTGGAGTGATCATTCCTCATGAGCACATCGTGCTTAGAGCCCCCAGGAAAGTGAACATGTACAAGATGGACTTGCAAGAAACATCTCCCTCTCGAGAAGTTTCATGCTTTCTGTCTAAAGCCAATAGTGATGAGTCTTTCCTATGACATAAAAGAATGTGCCATGTAATATTTAAGAACATGAATAAACTAATTAAATATGATTTGGTAACTGGAATTCCAAAGAAAGAGTTTACAAGTGATGATCATTGTGTTGCATGCCTGAAAGGGAAGCAACATAAGGTATCTCACAACCCTAAGGAAAGGAACTCCATCACTACTCCCCTACACTTATTACATATGGATCTCTTTGGCCCCACTAGTGTAATGAGTCTAGGAAGGACCTCTTATTGTTTGGTGACCACAGATGATTTTACAAGATTCACTTGGGTTTTCTTTCTTAGAATTAAGGATGAGACCCCTAAGATTCTAAAGAATTTCATCTTAAAAGTTGAGAATCAAAGTGATCACAAGGTCAAAACCATAAGATGTGATCAAGGGACTGAATTCAAGAATCAAACCCTTGATGCATTTTGTGATGAAAAAGGTATTACGAGACAATATAGTGCTCCCAGGACTCCTCAGCAAAATGGTGTTGCTGAAAGGAGAAACAGGACACTAATTGAAGCTGCAAGAACTATGTTGTTTGACTCTAAACTGCCCATCACCTTCTGGGCAAAGGCAGTAAACACTGCTTGCAATGTGCAAAACAGAATTTTAGTAGTTAAGACACATGGTAAGACTCCTTATGAACTTTGGCACAAGAGAAAACCTTTCATTGGCTTTCTCAGGTCATTTGGATGTCCTTGCACCATCTTGAATACCAAATATCAAATTGCCAAATTTTCCGAGAAATCAGATGATAGACATTTCATTGGATACTCTTATCAGGCTACGGCTTATAGAGTATACAATCTCAGAACTAAAATTGTTGAGGAGTCAGCCAATGTGACTTTCAATGAACACACACCCTGTGTGGCTGGTTCTGGTCCTGATTGGCTATTTGATCTTGATTTAGTTACCAACTGTTTTAACAAATCTTGTGAGAATGTTTCAGGATCTGCAGAAAATTTAAATACAGGTGATCCTGATCCAAGATTTGAGCTAAGAAGACCTTCAACTCATACATCTTCAGCTCCAGTTGGAACTTCTTTAGCAAATGAGGTTTCTATCAGCACTATAATGTCAAACTCTGCTAATACATCTGGGGTGCCTTCAAATTCCAGCTCAGAGGCTCCACAACCAGATAAAGATACCTCAATTGTGGAAGACAACAATGGTGATGGTGAAAGTGATCAAGAATTCCTTGATGCTAATAACCACACCATAGATGACAACATCAATGATGTCACACCCTCATTGGATCAAATCAATCTTGATAAGTGTGGTGATGTGGAGGGTGAATCATCTATGCCAGATCTAAATTTCTCAAATTTAGATCTTTCTCAACAACTTGCTGTGATCCCTCAGCTTAGGATCCACAAGTCTCACCCCACCACAAACATCATTGGAGATGTTGTCACAAGGGTAAGAACAAGAGGACAAACCCATGAAGCAAATGTTTGTCTTCACTCTTGTTTCTTATCCCAGATAGAGCCAAAGAAAGTTGATGAGGCTCTAAAGGATGGAAGTTGGGTTGAAGCTATGCAACAAGAGTTACTTCAATTCAAAAGGCAAAAAGTTTGGAACCTTTGTCCTCTTCCTCATGGGAAGACTACCATTGGAACCAAATGGGTGTTTAGGAATAAGAAGGATGATAGAGGAATTATCATCAAGAACAAGGCTAGACTAGTTGTTCAAGGATACACACAAGAAGAAGGGATTGACTACACTGATGTTTTTGCTTCTGTAGCAAGACTAGAAGCTGTTAGGATATTCCTGTCATTTGCTGCATCTAAGAACTTCAAGGTCTTTAAACTTGATGTGAAGTGTGCTTTTCTATATGGAGTGATTGATGAAGAGGTGTATGTCAAACAGCCACCTGGTTTTGTAGACCCTGATCATCCTGATTATATCTGCAAGCTTGACAACGCTCTTTATGGGCTGCATCAGGCACCCAGGAAATGGTATGAGACATTGTCTATGTATCTTTGCAAACATGGATACAGGAGAGGTACTATAGATGGAACTCTCTTCATCAAAGGACAGGGAAATTACATATTGCTAGTTCAAGTGTATGTAGATGACATCATCTTTGGTCCAACTAATCCAAAGCTCTGCAAAGACTTTGAGAAGCTGATGAAAGATAGATTTGAAATGAGTGCAATGGGAGAACTCAATTTCTTTCTGGGAATTCAAGTGAAACAAGTTGAAGATGGCATCTTCATAAGTCAGTCAAAGTATGTTCATGACATACTCAAGAGGTTCAACATGACTGATTGTAAGATTTGTAAGACACCCATAGCCAGAAACCACTCCCTTAGACCTGATCTTGAGGAGGAGTGTGTAGATGAACACTTATACAGGGCTATGATTGTGTCTTTTATGTATCATACTGCTAGCAGGCCTGATATCATGTTTGCTACATGCATTTGTGCAAGATATCAAGCCAACCCTAAGATGTCTCACCTCATCACTGTCAAGAGGATTCTAAGATACCTCAAAGGTGCTTCAACACTTGGTTTATGGCATCCAAAGAATCCTGACTTCAATCTATATGCTTATACAGATAGTGATTATGGTGGTTGCAATATGACTGCAAAGTCTACATCTGGGGGATGCAAATTCCTTGGTGGAAGGGTTGTCTCATGGCAATGCAAGAAACAATCATGTGTGTCTGCATCAACTGCTGAGGCTGAATACATTGCTGTTGCAAGTTGCTGTGCTCAAGTGCTTTGGATTCAAAATCAGATGCTAGACTATGGATTTAACTTCAAGGAGACTCCTATTCACATAGACAACAATAGTGCTATCTCTATCACTGAGAACCCTGTGCAGCACTCAAGGACCAAACACATCAATATTAGGTATCATTTAATAAGAGATAACTATGAAAAGGGATTAATTAAACTAGTCAAGTTTATATAGATGAACAATATGCTGATCTGTTTACAAAAGCTTTTGATGAACAGAGATTTAAATATCTAATATCAGCTATTGGGATGATTAACTTTGAGTAGATTTTTCTTAAAACTAATTCTAATTATTTCTTAAAATATGTGTGTCCTAAGTTGTCTAGTTCATCACTTTCATAAGCTCAGGTTTTCTTTGGAATAAAAAAATCCTTTTTGAAGATTTTCCTTAGATTCTTGAAAATTTTCTGATCCTTCGGAAGATATATTTTTACCTTCGGAAGCAAATCATGTCTTCAAAATGAATAACTGTCTAAGAAATTTTACCTTCGAAAGAGGTTTCAATCTATCTTCCGAAGCTTAAATACTTGTCTCAGACACTTATTTGTTTTTAAGGACTTCTTCCTTCCGAAGCAAAATTAACTCTCGGAAGCTTTGTTGTTTTATATACAAAGCATTCAAGTTTTTATTTCTCTTCC
The DNA here is from genome assembly GCA_025215565.1 of Flaveria ramosissima. Classification (NCBI taxonomy): domain Eukaryota; kingdom Viridiplantae; phylum Streptophyta; class Magnoliopsida; order Asterales; family Asteraceae; genus Flaveria; species Flaveria ramosissima. Next base: position 6,986,001 of record CM046046.1, on the reverse strand, counting down.
GAAGCAAAATTTTCAAAACTCTCAGGAAATTCTTCCGAAGTCATTTTAGCTTCGGAAGCTTTTTCATTAAAACTTCCGAAGATAATTTACCTTTGGAAGCTTTTCGAATTCCAAGAAAACTACTTTTTGAGCAAAAGTAAACTACTTTTTCATAAGTGGGACCGACATTCGGATTTCAAAGTTTATCCTCTTTTCATTAACTTTGGTTCAAATCCTTTCCACATAAATACCTAACGGTTCCCCCTCTCCCTCACTATCTTCTTCAATTCTACTATCCCTCAAACCTAATTCCCAAATCGCCTTTGCTTTTCACCTTTCTTCATCCTTAAGCTTCTAAAATGGCCAACCTTAACTGCAGAAACAACCCAGATTTCTCCATACAACTTCACAGGAAACACAACAAGGTTGCTCTGTTAAGCTTTGAGAAAGATGATAGTTTCTCAGAAATTTGCCAGTTCTTAGCTTTATCAAATTACTTCACCTCCCTAACCATTGATCCTACTCTCTATGAGGATCATCTGCTTGAATTTTGTAAGACCTGCCAAGAGGTCATCATGGATGGGGAGAAAGCACTGTCTGCCACAATGCAAGGGAGGACAATCTTCATCACTCCGGCAATCATCAACACTCACTTGCAGCTGGATGATGAAGATGGTGAGTTGTCCTTCCTAAAGGAAGGTGTCAATCATTCCTTTGAGCAGATGGGTTATGAGGGAGATTTCTCTGTAAAGACCTTCAGGAAAAGGAAGGTCTCATCCCATTGGAAATACCTACTCCATGTGGTTATCCACAGCTTGTCAAACAAGCATGGAGGGTGGGACCAGATTCCTGAGGATCTCTCCTTCATAGTGCATGGAATGGTTCAAGGGGTCAAGTTCAGGTACTCATTTGTCTATACAAATTTGCTTGCTAACTTGGACTCCTTAGAGTATTATATGTTTCCTAGATATGTTCAACACATTCTCAACTGTGAACTGGGCTCACAGTTGAGGGAAACAAATAATATTCTTAAATTGAGACAGATGAAGCCCGGCATCTTTAAAATCATGAAGAAGCCAACTGTAGTGATTGTGGCTGAGGTTAAGAATAAAGACTAAGGATAGATGAGCAGACCATAAGAAGGGTACTAGAGTTGGGAGACGAAGAAGTTGGTCACCCTGATGTATTCGAGAATGAATACATAGAGAAAGTGTTCTACTTGATGAGGTATGATGGTGATTTTGACAAGGGTGAGATAAAGAAAGGGAGATTGTGCAAGCCATACAAATTTTTATGTCACACTTATCTAAAGTGCATCTCCAACAGGAAGTCTAGGCTTGACAGATTCTCAAGGCACATTTCAACTGGCATTATTGGCATCTTTGAGGGAAGGACATACAACTACTCAAAGTATATTTTCAATTTTTGTGTGACCAAATTAGGGTGCAAAAGGCCAACAAGATGTATATGTTTCCAAGGTTCTTACAATTAATCATCAATGCTGATCTAGCTGGTATAGCTAGAGATGGTGATGTGTTTGTTCAGACACATCTAGGGAGATCTATACTAAATAAGATAAGTGGAAGGTATGAAGGAGAAGACATGCCTATGTTTGCTCATGTAGCTGACCCCAATGCCGAAATTCCCCAAGAGCTGATGTGGGATGATCAGCATGACAGTTCTTATGTTAACACTAGGCAAGCCTCACATTCTCCACAAACTTAATCTCCCCAACCTTAATCTCCCCAACCTCAATCTCCAGCTAGTCAAAACACCCAACCAATTTCCCCAATTCACCCTCAATCACTAATTCAATGCCAATTATAACTTTTCCAACAACCTCCAACTCCTGAAAACCAATCAACTGAGAGCATACACCAGTGAGACTGAGTTAGCCTCACAAGCAAGCATTTTTCAACTGTCTCGAGCCAAAACTAAATCACCTGTCCACTCAAATGATACTAAACATGTCTCTCCAATCACTGATCTTCAGCAACATCAACAACAACATGAAGAGCAGGCAGATCAAGCAATTGAGTCAAGCTTAAGCTCGTCAGTATAACCCATGATGAAGTAAATGATGATGAGCTGGCTGCTGAACTTCAAGAAGGGGAAGAAGAAGCCAACTATGTTGATGTGATTGCTTATCATGGAGATAATCTAAGAGAAGATGACATCCCTGTTAGCAAAAGTTATTTGGTGGCTGAATATAACAAACTTGTTATCAAGTCAAACAAAAGAAAGCAAAGAATTCAAGAGTTGAAGGTACTGATTGTAACATCTCGTATATTTGTTAATTAGAAGTTAACTTTGTTAAATTCTTGTAAGGTCTATGTATGCTATTTATGAAACTTGATGGGCTATTCATGCTTGATTCCTTGTTTAATTTAAACTTTTTAAGTTAATTAAATAATAATAATGATTGCAATAATAATATTAACAATATAATATAAGTAGTAATAATAATAATAATAATAATAATAATAATAATAATAATAATAATAATAATAATAATAATAATAATAATAATAATAATAATAATAATAATAATAATAATAATAATAATGGTAACAGTAATAGTAATAATAATAACAAGTTATAACATTAATAATATACTAGTTATAAAAACTAAAATAATAGTAATGATAATATAACACTAATAATAATAATGAGAATAATAATAACTAAAATAATAGTAATAATAATAATAATATTAATAAATATAATTTGTAAGAGTTACTAAACTTAACAATGTTTAAAACTTAAAGTAATTAAAGTTTAGGGGGTTTTAATGTTAATTTAGAAACTTTAATATTAAAGTTTGTACATAAAATGTTAACAATGGAAACCTCAGGGACCAAAACTATAAACTTTCAAAACTCAAACTTTTCTTTCCCTCTCTCTCCCCGTGTTTCCGGCGGCCACCTCCAGCCAGTTTTCCGGCCTTCCGGCAACCCCAAAACCCCCAATTTTTCATTCGATTTAATCCCCAAACCGTTTCCAATCCGTTCGTGTACTTATTTCGAACTTGTATGCATGTAATAGCTGTGATTAAAGCACTGGTTACAACTTGAACCATCGCATAACTGACGATCTTAATCACATAGCCGTTCAGGTATTAACACACAATAATAATCCAATTAATCATACTTACACGATCGTTTAACTGTAACTAAACTTCTACACAACATAATTTCACCTAAAACATAATCAAACATCCCGAAGAAGTTCCATTTCCATCTCGATCTGCTACCGAGTCGAACCCCACCTTTTGCACACTTAAAAACGCAATTGATTGGGGGTTTTCGAAGAACACAACCCTCTGAAACTACGCACAAGTTTAATTTGAGTTTCGTCATCATTTACATATCAAATGAATCAAGGGTTGGGCCGCGACTGTTCTTCAACTCGTAACATCGGTTTCAAGCATCATTCGGGTAATTAAACATACACACATACTCGGTTTTCTTTGGGGAGCAGAAACCCTAACTTTAATTCGATTAATAACATCAATTTGTTGTTCAATTTGATCTAAGAACAATTCTAGGGTTCTTGAATTTGGGGCTTTCTTGATTAATTGTGTTTTTAACCTTTAAGGGCCGAGACCTAACACGGCCACGGCCCTTGGTTCACTAGTAACACGCATGTCCTCTAAACAGGAGGTCCCCGGTTCGAACCCGGGGAACCTCATGTTTTCTTTTTGAGGCTTTTTGGCCTTCAAAATAATTTTAAATATTTTTAAAAATTATAAAAAGTTATTTTATAAAACTGATAATTTTAAAATACTTCTAATTATTTTCTGTAAATTAGTTTGCTTAAAAAGAAAAATAATTCTATACTTTTAACAAATATTCTAAAAATAATATAAATAACTTATTCTTATAAAAACTAAACTTTAACTAATATTTTGTGCCACAAAAATGATTATTTCACACGTTGCCTTGTTAAATTGTGTTTATTAGATCTTATTTAATCTTTATATATATAAAATTATTGTAAATGTTATATTTGTATATGTAACATAATAATTTTTCTTTGATTTTTAAATAAATATAATTGGACCCATGTTGTTAAAACATAATTATTTGACAATCTCTAAGTCCGACTTAGGACCCTAGTCCTCGTTAATTCATTGAAACTTATTATTAAACTAAACTCTTGTAAATATATATATTTAGGTGCCTTGTGACGATTCATCTTGGAACGACGTTTGTTATTCTTATTAATCTTCATTACATACTTATTTGAAATGTGAGTTTCCTTGCCTCTTTTTATATTATTTCACACTATTTTAGGGTGAAACATGTTACCTTATCAACATACACTTGTAAACATTTAAACTTGTAAAGCCCTTGTAATTTATCTTTACTTTTTGTCATGGTTATTTGTGTTGTTGTAAGTCTTATATGAGATACATATTTTGTTTACAATCATTAACTATTGCTAGCCTGGCGACGTCTTAGATCTTTGGGCCTGACAAGCCTATTTGGTGCTAAAGCCGATGTATTGCCGGCTCCTAATGACGTATGACTTGTTCATCATGGGAACCAAGTACACTTAGCCAATGTATAAACTTGTAATCAAGTCGAGGTTCGGTTATAACTATATGTGTTCTATAAACTTGATAACTCATAACCTATGACATGAATTGCTACTTGTAACCTTTGTTATATTATGTATATAAAACCCTTAGAAACTCACTAACTTTATAGTTGACCTTTTATTTTTAACATGTTTCAGGAAATGCCCAAGTTTGAAGTCATCATTTGAAGCTTGCAATAAACTAGGATTTGGACCTAGATAAATGAATAAAACGTTTATGTTATGCTTTGTTTTGTTTGGAACTATTTCATGTTTGAGACGTATATTTGTACTTCATTCGAAACTTGTAATTTTAATATTTACATTTAAATTTGGTGTTATGTGGCTGTGAACAATCTTAACCCTCACATCTCGACGATTCCGCCGTCAAGGTTTGGGTGTGACATATTGTATCAGAGCCCATAACTATAGGGATTTACGTTATTAGAAATGGTGACCTAGACTATAGTTTATGTATGAACCTTATAGAATAACATTTATATTCTTGTAAATATGTATATTGTTTGCATGCTACATAATGCTTTGCCTCTTTATGTGCAACTTGATGCCTTAGCATAGGATTGCCTTGTAAATGTTTAAACTTTGTTACTTGTCTCCCTAAACTTATCTTTGACTCTTTAATTCTCCCCGACGAATTAAACTTTCCTAAACTTATTCCCGACGACATGTGGAATCTACACTTATTATTGTGGGCTTAATTCCTTAGACTCTATGTCTAAATCTATGAAAATCTCATCAAGGTTTTGATTTCATGAACATAAGAAATTTGTGTGACTCATTGACACCTGTATTCTGGTTTTCCTGGAAAAAGGCCTTCGGGCTAAGGTAAGCATTTGTATAAATCCTACGGGACTAGTTATGTTTACCTGGGGATTTATGGGATGAGTGATAAACTATGGTCAACATTCACGAGTTTCTAAGGCAAATGGGTCAATTTACCTTGACGTGTGAACGTTTCCAAATGGTAATGCGTTACCAAATGGAACCATTCCATGTGACTTACAACTCTTGTTATATCCTTGTTAAAATTATTGTCCTTTGTTATCCTCATTCCCGTGACTAACTCATATTGTATATCCAGCATGTCTTGTCATCATGGAAAGCGTGGAAGTCCCGACCGTAAGATAGCCGCCATGATCGCACGACAAATGGCCGCCATTACCCCGACCATGGTTGCTGAACTCAATAGCACTTTGATGACCAACGCTAGCAACAACAACAATGGCAATGGTCAAGGAGAGAATAGTGCTAACCAAGGGCGCAACAACCAAACTTGTACCTTCAAGCACTTTAGTTCTTCCAAGCCCACTAGCTTTAGTGGCAAGAAAGGAGCCACTGGTCTTCTTGAGTGGTTCGAGAGCATGAAGAATACTTTCGTCAATTGTGAGTGTCCCTAGGCACTCAAAGTTTGTTATGCCACTAGTATGCTCCAACAAAGGCACTTACCTGGTGGAATAGCGAGAAGAGAAATCGAGGAGCTGAAGCTGTGTTAGCACTCACCTGGGAGGAGTTCAAGAACATCGTCATCGCGAAGTTCTGCCCGAGGAGTGAACTACAAAAACTGGAGGAGGAATTCTGGAACTTGAAGCAAGATGGTGGTGACCATTTGGCCTACTCAACTAGGCATAATGAATTGAGTATACTGTTGCCTCATATGGTTGAAACTATCCCCCGTAACATCAGAAAAGTTTATCAAGGGTGTACCACCCCAAATAAAAGATACTGTGGTGGTAGTCGACCCACAACTTGGAGGAAGCCATCACTATCACCGCTCAACTCACCGAGATTCGTATACGAGCAGGCACCATGTCTGTTACGGGTGCGAAAAAGGTGGAAAAGATGGCGACTGAGGCTGTTAAGGAGACCAAAGCCGAACCATCTTACAACAACAACAACAAGAAGCGCAAGTTCA